>CAXAMN010006891.1:113530-271053 GCA_963970005.1 Durusdinium trenchii
GCTATGCAGCTTGGGCGGTGTGTGGGCAGAACTTGGTGAATCACAGAACCAATCCCTAGGTTTTGAGAGACCAAGGGTTGTTTGGAGCGTCTGGCACCACCTCCAGATGTCTGATGCACAGCAAGTTTGGATCTCCCAATCCGTTGAGTCAGGGCCTGTGCTGGCCTGTTCCAGCACTCAAAGCCTGCCGCAGCACTGCGGTCTTCCTCACATTCCCTCAGCCTTCGCAAGGCTTCCAAGCCGCACCCACCTTCTCCCAGTGTCCAAGTCGCCTGGTAAAGAGATCAAGGTCTTTTTCAAGGATGAAATTGTTTCAGTGCCTCAGCGCGAAGGCAGGAAGAGTGTTGCATTGAAAAAAACGGTCACTTCAATTGGGTTGACATCTGCATGGTTCTGGATCATTGGCTTCTAGCTTGGTTCTGGCTTCTAGGCACCACATGGTACAGTATTTGTAGGCAGAACCCTCCACCGATCTACCCGCACCTCCCTTTTGCTCCATGTGGCCCACCGCTGCGGCATGAAGCCTGGACGCAGCCGACAAGAAGCCCACCAAGCCACTGGGGGCTGCCCGCGTATTCCTCGGGAAACATCCATCGAACGACGTGGAGGGTTTCTGTGCCCCACTGAAATTTAAAGGACAGTTCCGCTTGAAGCTTTTTGGAGTCACCTCAGAAACCCTTTTATATAACCTTTAAAACTTTAAAACTAGTCTTGGACTCCCAGGGTCCACCAAAGTCGCTTCAGTCGGTTCGTGGATTAGACCGGGCCCCCACGTACGTACGTCGTACGTGAGGCTGTCAGGAGAAGATCCCATTTCACCGGTCCAGGTCCCATCAGGCCCATCATCCACCTACGACGCTAACAGATTCGTCTAACACCCTCGTCCCCTCGGTGCTCTCCCGAATTGGGATGGACAACATGCACCACCCGTTACGTTATGAGGAGCACATCAATACCCACCTATTTCAGAAAAACCGACCAAGTATCACACAAAAACTGAGTTGCTGGTATACTTCAACATATATACTTCAACTTAACACTCCAGGCAACCTCTGTTCCAACATCCGCGCTCAGTTCCATCTCTTCCACCAGGCATCACGTCTGCCCGGTGGGCGATCAACGTCTCGGCGATCTTCCGCGAGTCCAATCGCGAGCGGGCCAAGAAGGTCAAGCCATGCAGTGGTCCGTAGCCGGCCTGGTCGGGCGCTGTTGGTCTGAGGAAAAGATCGAAAAAACCGCCGTGCTTGGTGTTTGTTGTGCCTCCCATGCCTCCCCCAAATGCCTGAGGCTTTAGGGGATGGTCGACCTGAGGTTTGTTGATTGAATATTGTTTGGAGTGAATTGTGTTTGGTTTTGGGGAAAGTTGAGGAGCCCACCCGAGGTTGTTCGGTCGTTTTCCGGTGGTCTCCAATCAATCTCCGTGGAAAGCTCCAAACGAGAAACATTCACTTCCCACGGCAAAGTCGCCTCGTCCCACCCACCCACCCCCCCACCCGCCACCCCACCCAACTACCACACCCCCAGTGCTCCTTCATGCAATTTGATTATAACATAGTGTAAAAGTTCTGAAGAATACGTTCTAAGGCATGCAAATAAGTGTCTGAAGATCGCAAACAAATATGAATATCGCGAAATAGTTTCTGAATATTGCGAAATAGTTTCTGAAGATCGCCAAAAAGTTTCTGAATATTTTCTGAAGATCGCGAAATAGTTTCTGAAGATCGCAACATAGTTTCTGACGATCGCGAAATAGTATCTGAAGAATAGTTTCTGAAGAGTAGTATTTGACAAACCACTTGAAGGAACTATACCCACTTCTACAATTCCATAACCCTTCATCTATCAATCAACTTGGCCTCTTTTTGTGCCCAACGACACACACGCTAACTTTTACACTTTTGTATTTGCATAGTGGAACATCAAACTCCATGCAAATCCCAGGTTCCTCTTCAGGGCCCTCCCCTCCCAGTCCGCCCAAAGAAGTGTAAGGCACGCCCAAATGAGGTGGATTGGGATCGCAGCGAGCTTCCAACCTCACAGGTCTCAGAACCGCGCTGCTGCGATCCACGGAAAGGGAATCATGAGAACGATGCAGCCGGACTGCTGTAGTCATGTGGAGGCATTTTGGAAGACGAAAAGGAACACATCAAACCAAGAACATTCATGCAAATGAACACATCAAATTGTTTTTGAATTTGTTTACAAACACAACACAGAGACAATTCAAGGCAACATCGCAATGCAACGACAAATGTCTGAGAAAAAGGCCTCAGGTAAATCTGAGACAAAAGAACTGGACAAACAACTCGGCAGATTGGTTGCTTATGTACATAACGACCGGTATACATAAACAACTTGATCGACGCGTATTAAAAAATGAAACCTTATACATGCCAACAAAACAGTTTAAACAACTATAAACCTGACAATCCCTTTCGCTAGGTCTAAGGGCCCCCTGGTGTTCGGCATCGTGGCCCAATGCAAGGGTAAATCTACGCGATGTTTTGGTCAAAAGCCCAAACTTGCCCAACCCGCATAGATCTTGTGAGCTCAAGGCTCCAGGAACCGGACCGATAAAGTAAAGAGGTCATTCTGTGCAACCGGCCTCCCAAAAAGAGGTCGAACGTGGAAACCGATGGACACCCAGAAACCAGGATCAACAAGAACCTACCTTTGTTGGGTTCAAATCCAACCCAATGAGTCATTGCCTTGAAGTTGTCGTCCATGTCTGTCTGCAGTGATCCTCTGTTTGGGGATCCGCATTTCTGCATCATGACCTCGCAATCTTCATGTCTTAGAGGTATAATGCTCATGTTTCATCTAATTTGTTCATCTGGTCTCCTTCTTTCACTACAAGACTACAAGACCCTTGTCGTCGCTTTTGGAAGAAACCAACCAGAAGTTGGGCGCCCGCATCACCGAGGTGCATGGCCATCACGGTTTCGGTGGAGGACCTGCAAACGATGGACAGGACGAGTGAGTGACCAACAAAAGGTATCTCAAAGCCACTGGAAAAACCACTGGATTGTCAGTACAGTACCCAGACACTCCATGTATCATATATGCCTACATTGACCCCCAAAACCACCCCAATGTAGGCAAATATGGCATACATGGAGTGTCTGGGGTATAGTTGGATCGGCCCAGTACCTTAGAATGTATTGTGCAGTATTAGTTGTCGGGTACAACTGGATTGTCAAGAAGATATGCGCAGTACAGTATGCGTTGATCCTTTGTTTCTTGTCGCCAAAGATGTTTCATGATGTTTGCACGGTATGTGACCAACAAAGCTGCCTCCCTGGTGCCTCCCTGGCGCCTCGCAGGCCGTCCAGTTACTCCTTTCCTGCCTCCCTGGTGCCTCCCAGGCTGTCCAAAGGATCCTCCTGTTGCTGTAATTCTGCCTCCTCCTCCTCCTCCTACTACTACTCCTGCTGCTGCTGCTACTACTACTACTGCTACTGCCACTGCTGCCACTGCTACTGCTGCTGCTGCTCCTTCTGCTGCTACTGCTACTGCTACTGCTACTGCTGCTGCTGCTGCTGCTGCTGCTGCTGCAGAGTCTAAAGGTTGATATGCCTGGTTTTGCCGAAATGGAGTCCAGTTGACTTCAATTTCCGTCTCGTGCCATTTCGCCCCGCCTCTCAGTGCTTTTTGACTAGGGGTCAAACCGGCTCGAGCAGTGTGTTTTCCATGTTCTTTTCAGCTGTTGCCCGCGTTTGCGCCTGAAACCCATGGGCAGACCAAGTATGACCAAGTGGCCAGACCACCGCCCCAGTCAGGGGCGTCAAACCCATGGGCATGCACGGGGAATGCCTCGGTGACTCGGCCGAAAGAGGCCTAGGCCTCGCAAAGCCTGAAGATTGCCCATCAAGTGGGGGGTTCCATTCATAAGCAGTCTACATTACTTTGCAAGTCTGAAGTTGTATGCTATTCTGGTCAACTAGGAGGGTTATTCATCAAGAGTCCCTTCCGCAAACACTCTGCGGATTAGGTCTGATAACCAAGCTATCACCCTCCGTGTGCCTCGGATTACCTATAGGGCAGGGGCTCCCGCGGGGGCATATACGCATATCTCCACATGCTCTTCCTTCCAAGATGCAAATCTGCTCGAGCCTTCCTGGGCACGACTCGCAGGTGAAGGATATACGTATCGAACGAGTTGGGATAGAAATGGCACCCTGAGAATCCAGTCATGACTAATGAACTACTCTGGCCTGGTAGTGGTGGATTTAGAATCCCAGGTGGAGTTTCTGATGAGTCATTGGAAGTCACACAATAAGACACACTACTCAGGTTGCGTCTCCGTGCCTCTCCTGATCAGTCTCTTTCAAAACATGTCCATGTTTAACAAGCTGACATCGGAAAACCTGTGTACAGAAGCATATACACCCGGGAAGATTAACATGGAACCCGAAAACGGACCGTTGGAAGACAATTTTCCTCTATAACCAAGTGGTTCTCAGGTTCCGTGTTAATCTTCCAGGGTGTAATCCATAAAACCTCAGGAAGGATACTCTTGGCATCTCCTCCTTGAATCTGATTGGGTGGCCATTGATGCCATCGACAGTAACTGCTGGTCACTCACCTATTTATGGAGCCTCTCCCTTCAACAATCATGGAAGTGGACAATGGTGATATAGTGGAGCACTATGTGTACTTTGCTGCGTAATCAGGTGCACCATGGGTTTCCCCTCCGAAACCTCCCATTTCAGCCCCACCAAGACCGCCCGAGCATCAGGAAGACTTCCACATGTTCAGGGGCTCGCGCCACCTGGATCCACCCAACACGGATGTCGTCGGAGTGGTGACTTGGTCTTCGCACAGCGAACCGAGCGTTGACCGGTCTTCTCCAGTCCTCCTAGCAACCCTACACGACTGAAGGTCCCCATTGGACATCCATTTCAATTCAAGCGCTAGGTCTCTAGTTCTGTGATGCTATGTGCTATTACAGTAACTAACACTTGATCTCTTGCAGGTCTCGTGTCAGCCTCCATATTGCTGCTTTGCACCATGGCATCACCAAGGGTTTTTCTTCATGTGGGTTCCCTTGGATCCAGTTTTCTCCCCAGCCACTTCCCCACTTCCCTGGTGCTTTCGTCAATCCCCCTGAAGTAGTTGAAAAATGGTGAAGAAAAGGTAGATCATTATCCTCTTCTTTTGTTTTATTGTCATGGGGTGTTCATAAAATGCGATTGTAGAAACCACAGTATTAAAATACACACCTTCTTCATCCTTCTTCCTGGGTCGGATCCTCTTGTCCAAGGCATCACCAAATCACCTGCCTCCATCTTTACGGGAATGCACCAGGGAAGAATCCTCACAGTGACAGTCCTTCCCCCAGTGAGGAACATATGGGAAAATAGAACATCTCATTGAGCCAAACCAGGGACATGGCACTCTGTTCACCTCTTTTCCAGCTTGAGACAGTGCGACCCGCCCTGCTCGGCCGAAGGCACAAAGGCACAGTTGACGCCCACTCGGCTGCGGAGCTCCACGTCCGCGCGCAGCTCGATCCTCGACGCAAGGACGCTGCGTGTGGAGGGAAGACCCTCCGGATGTCCAGCGGAGGAAGACCTGCTTTTCACCAGCCTGTACTTCCCCGGAAGCGAGTAGGGAACAAAAGGGACCGAAGGGCCGCCAAGATTCCGCTGATTCAGATGCGCATGGCTTTCATGGTTTCTTAGGGTCCGCAGCCGCGCAGACTGGGAAAATGTTCTGCGGGGGTTCAACATTCGGATTTGGCTTCTTCCACACAACCAAACCTCTCAGCACCTAGACCAGGACCCGACTCTACAACGTGTCGAATGGACTAGACTGGCTAGACTCGTCAAGAGGTGATTCGGGGTGTCCAAAAAGCACCGAACTTGGATGATCCTGCAATAAACTCTGATTTGGGTCAAGAAAAAGTCACAGAATGTCACAGAACGCGGGGAAAATCGCTGGGACCCGTCCAAGCAAGGGGACTCCACCCACTGAGAAAACCGAGATCTGAGACCTGGCCCCCAAAACGGAGGACGCCAAAGGCTCAAGGTGGTGAGCATCTTGGCATTCTGATTCGACTTGGTGGCTGAGATCAGGAGGCCTCAGCATGTGAAAGGTGAGTTGCAACTACCACCGAACTCGAAACCAGACCTTTCAAGGAGCAACTTGGTGGTAGCATTAGACTTGCCTTGGCATTTGGCGCGTCTTGGCAACAAGCTGGAGTTTTTCAGGCTCAACCACAAGAACTCAAGCGTTTCTGTCATCCAATCTCCGTGGGGGACAAAGGTTGATGATGGTTGATGGTGTCTGATGAACACTGGAAAGGAACACCTTCAAAGTCCTGCTGGGCGTTCTCGAGTACAGCAAAAAGAACCTTTTTCATGTGCAGTACCCATTCTTCAAGGTTCTGTCGCTGGCACCGTGTGCATTTTTTGGTTTGTGCGCTGGACCACTCACTTCCTCAGTTTCCCAAAACAAAGGTTAACCAAACTTTCCACTTGTTCTCTTGATTCGTCTAAGAACATTGAGTAAAAAATATTATACAAAAATTAGCATAGTCATAGTCATTTTGGCAACCATTTCCCAAAAAAACTTCAAGGCTGTCCCCCACTAACTATAGGTACGCTCCTTGTGCGACAACTCGACATGATCCATGTGCCCGTGGGTCTGCACAATGTCCTCTGCCCTCCGACAGGGGGCAACAAACAACGCGTGAAACAACCCAGCAGCAACAACTAAAAAGGAACTGTCAAATCATAGGCAACTCCTAGGTTCCTTGAAATCTTGTAAAACATGGGCACCTGTTTGTTGACCATGGCTTCTTGCTTGGAACGCCTTCAAAGACCTCAACAAGAACCTCTGGAGTCCGCCACTCCCCGGTTGCATCTGGAGCCCCGTCATCTTTCCAGGGCGCTTTGTGTGTCGAAGAAGCCCAAATGTCCCAAGTCCTTCACCCGGGCGTTCCTCGCGTGAGCGCCGCAGGCTGCGCCGAAAAAGACCCCCGCCCGGTGGCAGGCGCCGTCACAGGTTGAATTGATCTTCCATTGGAATCTTACAATTGTGTTATTGTGCATGTGTGTGTGTGTCTGTGTGTTTCAGTCTGCAGTCCAAAGAGCAAATGCATTTTGATCTACGGTGAATAATCTGTTTGGTCGCCTGCCGCGGTTGATCCTAATTGGCTAACCCTCTTTAGCAGCTGGATAGGTGGTTATACCTGTTTGCAACCCACCCACAAACCACAAAGGCGAGTTGCCTGCCATCCATCACAGGGTCTGCTCTTCTGGAAGACTTGGTTGGTAGGAGACAGCTTGATGTCTGAGGCATTTCATCCCCTTAGTGGGCCTCAGAATTGTGATTCGTGATAACGGCACCCGGCGCAGCCTCCAGCCTCCATTGGCCCGGAACCGGACCCTTCTGTGCTATATGGAAAGGGGTTCATGGAGGCACATCAAATTCCAGAGTCACATCGGTCGTGTCTGGGACCAAAAACGCCTCCAACGACGCCCCCGACGACCCCGGTGACCTCGGTCGGTTGCGCCCAGCGTCACGTCCGATCGTTGCATCACCAAGCGCCGAACCATCGGCACATCGCCCGCAAATATGGCGCACAGCATGCCCGTCATGGGGCCTCCCATCATCAGGGGCTGTGTCGCCAAGGAGCTGAGAGGTTGGTAAGGTATCTGATTGTATTGTCGGGAGACAGAAGAATGCTGTTCGCTGGTCTATGGAGTTTATGGGTGGCTGGCCTACCTTCAACATTCCCTCCCACCCACTGGTGCTCCCCAGAGACCGCGCCAGGACCAGTCAGACGTGCGCCTGGGCTGGAGACAGCCTCTTGGGCGTTTTTGAAGTGGAACTGCTCACAGAAGTCCTCCACACTGGGAGCCTCCACCGGCTCCTGGCGCGGTGCATCCCCGCCGCAACAAGCATTGGGCATCTCAAATCCCGCGATCGTACCTCCTCAAAGGGTATTACTTGGAGCCCCAGAAAACTAAGGTGCCAAGCTGCTCCTGGATTCAATATGATTCAACAACCGTTCCCATGTGAACGTAAGGGAATGCACACTATATAATGAGGGAGTGTATATGATATACATATTACATATAAATATTGCATATGATATGAATATATATATATAAATATATGTGTATATTATTCATATGATTTTGTCGTTGTTTCATACGTTTCACCAGGTTTCCAAGGTGTGTTCTCAAGGTTCTCAAGCAAGTTAATCATCACAACTGAAAGTTTGCAGAACCCAGCTGAATCGTCTGCTCAAACATCTAGAAGGGATGGCGGTGCCTTTGTCATGGACCCGCTCGTGGGATTTCACTCGATGATCACAACGTGGCATGTTTCTCAAACATGTGCTTCGGGGCAGCTACGAAGGGCAAGTGCCCCTTTTTTCAAGACTGTCTAGCTGGTAAGTGTCTGCATCCAGCATGGTCATATGGCACCCTGACATGAGGCATATTCACTACAAATGGGGATTGGCTCCCAGTCAAGGAGTTCCCCCAATGGCTCGGCTATGACTGGAGTTTTGAAGTTTGTGCGAGAAATAGCCCCCCCCCCCAAACAGTTGAATGTCACATTTGCACCAACATTTCCAAACTGTCCTCCAAACAGAACCCAACTATAGTGAACCTAACGAATGAATCCCAACTGGTCAACTGGTCAACCCAACTAGTTGATCATAGTCAACACCACATTTGTACACCCACTTGCCTTTGTTTCCCCCCTTGGCCCTTTCTCATCTCTCCCTCATCGGTCTCCTCCGCCAGGAGCCGCGGTCGTTGTGCCAACAGGTAGCGATACATGCTCCAGTCACCGGTCCTGGAGACGGCAGCGAGACTGGTCAAGCCGATTAGTAAATAGGTCTCCGGGCACCCAGGGTGCCCTCCGGTCCACGAAGTGCTAGGGATTGTTTGATTGTGATTCTCTGATTTTCGTATGTACTATGTACTGTACTTCGCTATATTTTGCTATGTAATTCTGATATAAATCATTCTGATGCTCTCTAGAAGCTCCTGGCCACACCCAAACATTTGGTCCGGGCAATATCACACCATTGGCCCGGGCCTCGATACAACTGGACCTTCCAGTCATATCCAATGAGAAACAAATGAACAAAAAAACAAAACGCCGTGCAGGAATTCCATGTTTATTATATAGTGAAGGCGAAGCCACGGGATTCATCCACCACGAGACACAGGCAAACTTAAATGATTTGAGCCCCGCTGCGGCCTCCTGGGGCTCCACCGGATTGTCCCCCCGACGTGCCCATTCGGCGCCGCTTTCCGGCCGACGCGGCGCCAGCATGCGCCAGCGCGCCAACGGGCCTGTGCAGGAATCGGATCTTGCTCTCCAAGGCCTTTTCGCCTTCGGAAGAGTCGAGGAAGGAAGGAACGGTCCTTCCAAGCTGGCGATCTCTGGCGATTAGAGGGAAGGGGGAAGGTGTTTGCGATCTCGATGATTCTATATATTGGTCTAAATTCTATAGCCACCCTTTGCACAGCGAACTGGGATGTCCGCCATCCAACCTGGTTTAGAGATCTTCTAAAAGAAGCCGTGCAACCGCCCAACAATCCACAAAACATGGCCAACACCACGCCCCCCGTAAAGTACAGGACAATTTTTTCAGAGCACACGGGTCAGTTCTATCACGCCACTGACCCTGGATACCTTCGCATCCGGCCCTTCGGTCCCTTCAGGCCCTTCGGTCTCTCCAAGGCGCTGAGTCTCACGACCACCTCTCGATCGCTTTCGACCGTGAAGTTCCCTCGCGACACCTCGGGCGGAGGGGAAGAAGCGAGCCCGGTGTCGCCGTCGAGTGGAGCAGGAGCGAAGGGCCAAAGCCACGGATGGAGTGAAGACATGTGGAGAACGAAAAAACCACATGGAAAACCATGGAAAAATTGCCTTCGGAAAACTGGTGCAGTGATGCCGTGATGGCCATGCAAGACCATGGCCATTTTTCTCATTCCACATTTATAACCGTGATGATTGCAGGATATTTGCGAGTGCAACCACCCGCTGGTTGGACATGGTTGGACTGCAGCGGACGAACCGGGACGATTCGTTGCTCGAGATTCTAGATTCTTGGCCACTAATGAAGCCGGCCGGGCCGTTTGAAGTTGTTTTTCTTAACCCTACACCTCCAGTCATACCTCCTCAGAAGGTATGACTGGACCCTCCTGGTACCCACCCCAAACACCTTCTCAGAAGGTACTTGGAGGCCTAGGGGTATATAAGGCAAAGTGTGACAAAGGTAGTTGAAGCCGCCGGGGAGTGACCGGGGAGCCTCCATCCATCAGCCACTTAAGGCTCACACCCCGATGGGTTTCCCGTCTTGGAAGTCATTCGCCTATAGAAAACACAAATGATCGACCCGGGCAAGTCACTCCTCTGTTGGAAATATATCTTATATAAAAATGAATCACCCCTTCCCCAAGTAATTCATACCCTCCCTGAAAGAATCGAAGTGGAATACGTAGACCATGTTCATCCATGTTCCTACAAATCCAGGGGATCCTCCACTTCCGCTGAAGAAAAGGGCAGCCTCAGCCTCCCGGACCCACTCCTTCACCCCTTCATACAACTCCCTCGTCTCCTTCGGCCCTTCGAGGGGCGATGTGATGCTGCCAATTCAGCGGAAACATGAACTCCGCCTCCTGGGCGGAGCGGAGCGGAGCGGCGGTGAGGTGAGGTGAGGTGAGGTGAGGTGTGGCCGTTCCGTGCATCCGATGGTCCGGTGGAGGCTGAAAGAGGACATCGCAAGGCTTGGTAGTCTGAAGAGGCATGAAGAGGCTTGTTTTCTCGCTGCCTATTGTTTCCTATGATCTTCTTCCGTAAACTCTCTGCTGGACCTTGATGTGAGTAGAAGTATTCATCGCCAGTTCCGCAGCTGAGCCGGTGAGTGTCCAGCTGTCACATCAAGAACCACAGCTTGAGATCCACACCTTGGGCTGACCTTGGATCCCATCCAGCTCAGCTCAGCCCCTCAAGCTCCGCCCGGGCCTTGGCCGAGTAGACAAGAATGACACCTCGACGGCCGTGGGCCGTGCTGACCGTGCAACGAAGGGACAGAGGCTCTGGCTCCGAAAGTTGCATCTGAGAAAAGACACATAATGCATGTTTGGAAGAAGCAGAAGCAGATCATGCACAATCTAGCAAATCTATAAGTAACATCTTACTAACATATATTACCGTTTACTCCCACAGGTCAAGGACCCCATTTGGCAGTTGTAAAGCCAATAAAAGGGGTATGCCCTAAACTTTGACTTTACAACATTACAGGTCATGTAGGCACAAATTGGCCTTTTAGACAAGAGCGTTTTTATGTTATAGACTTGCCTAACATTTTGTACAAATAAAGATTTGCCATGATTTACCTATGGATCTTTGCCCAAAGCATGCCAAAAGCCAAATACAATTCATCCAAATCCATTCAACACCAAAGACTCAGACGGCTTTGTAAGGACATGTTGCTGGCTATCTTTTTGGTGCTCTCTGTCAGCCATACCGGTTGGATCCAGGCCCACCCAGACCCCCTTTCTGCAGAAAGGCTTAAAGGTCTCTGCATAACGTGTTTTTTGGTGCAACGTGTGCAGACAGGATATGGTTTGGCTGCTGGCTGACACTGTGCATCCACATGAAAGCACGTGGCTCTCTTACAAAGAAAACAACATCAGGCCAAGCTACCAAGACATCCAAGACCGACGACTATCATGATTACCATCCCAAACCTAACCAGATCTGAAACAGAACCTAGTTCCCTACAAAATGACGATGGAACATGGTTGCAAGACTATTACAAAATGATTGTGGAATCCAACATGTTCGTATCATACCTTGCTCAGCTGACAGCCTTACATAATAATGAGTGGCGCCAGCCCATAATCATCTCAAGAATAGGATTTCCTTACAAACTTAACTCTTGTATAAGCATCAGGCATCTTACAACCTGTTGGGCCCTTACCTTCGTATAAAAAGGTCAGGTGCTGCTTTTCCTTATATATTCCTTAGGCATCTGTGCACCAGCCACCGAAGCCAGCCGCTTCCTTCCGGCCATTTGCTTCTATAAGCTCTTCGTTCCTCTCTCCAAGCACCGGTCAGCACAGATCGGCCGTTCGGATCCGTTTGGATCCGTTCCTTCCAAGGCGCTGGAGTCCACCTTGTTGGAGAGGAGGTGACACCACCACTCAGCTCGGCACCAACCTCTGGAGAGCCACGTGGCCTCGGCGCAAAGGCGGCGTCACCGATTCGGAGGACCCTGTGTGGTGAAGGCCGTGTTCGGAGGGGCTGGGACCTTCCAACTCCAAGGACCCTTAACTTGTGAGGATCTTGGAGCTATAGGGATCCTGGATAGGGATCTGGTGGATAGGGATCCATTCACTGAGCCATGAACAGTCGGTCACGGCATGTCACGGCTAACCTCGTGGAAACGCCGAGTGCCCCAAACTTCGAGGCTGTTGAAGCCTAATTCTCGCCACAGTCAATCAAGTGTCCAATCAATCCTTGCACGCCCTTGCGACTTTGGTGTATATCCATGGGACTGCCATATATGCCTACATTGACCCCCAAAACCACCCCTGGCCTGATCGGCATCTATGGCAGTCCCATGGAGTGTCTGGGTGTGCTTCAACACCGAAACCGGTCGAACTGGCGCGTGGAAGGGCGAACTGCATCCGTTCATTCGGCCAGGCCGCGTAATTGCACGGTACGCCGTTGCTGTGCACGATCCTCGGTCTGTTTCGGGGAGTTCTCCGGGCGACAACCAGCGCCCGGCAGGTCTAGGAGTACAGTACGGTGTTTGCTTCATCCATTCAGAGAAGACATACTTGCCCGGTGGTTGGCTAGCTTTGACTTATAAGTACTTAGTAACTTCAACTTCGACTTAGCCCCGCCATGCCCCGCCAACCACATGGGAAGTATGAGGGTTCATGGACCGGCCTTCAGGAAACCGACCGACCGACCTTTTGAATGACATTCAGGTCGGTGGCCGGTGGGTGGACCTGGGTCCATCGTCCTGGCTGGGTGGGTTCCTGACCACTAGAGCTGGCAACCAGTGCGAAACCAAAGACTAAAACCATCCAAAACCATAGACCGAGCGAAACCTTGTAGAGAGGCACTGGGCTTGGTCGCAAGCCAGCATGGTGCTGAAGGGTGTGTCAACCCATTCAACCCATGGTGAGCCACGCATCTCCAGGTGATGTCAATGAAACTCCTTCCAGTGACCGGTGACCAGGTCTGGGTCATATGGCCACCACTCCGGCCCTCAGCGAGTCCTGTGAAAAGCAAGCACTCTTGCGGCGACTGGCCCAGAAACCTTCATGCTCAGGGTGCTTTCTGCTTTCTTGCCAAAGCAACTGGCTCAAACCGAGTGGGTGACTGGCGACGGTGCGGACGGTGACCGGTGACCACAGGGACCGACCGGTGCGGTTAGACCAAGCGTCTCTGGGACAAGTGCCAGGAACAGGTTGGCGGCCTGGCACTTGAATGGGGGGAAAGCTGGCTTTGACCAATTTGATTGGTGGATTTATGTGGATTTACAACTGCCCTCCTTTCCTTTCTCAAGAAGGTCTTGCATCCCCTGTCGACGATCTCTCACTTCATCTCACTTGAAAGAGCTTGCCTAGGCTGCCTTGCTTGAAAGATCTGCATCAGCAGCGCTCATCACGACAGCGAAACATGATAAACCACCCGGATCCACCACGAAGATCGAGGAAAATCACCCTGAGTTCTAGAAAACTTGCTCTCAACCAAACCCAACTGCTGTCCACGGGTGAAACTTCGCCCAAACCCAAACTTCTTTCAAATCCTCTGCTGAAACCGCAGCTTGGGCGAAGCTCTTCATCCACTCTTCATCCACGTAGCTCAGCCGACTCCGCCCCGCTCTCCGCGCCGACTCGTCTGGCCTCCACGTAGCCCGGGATGCTCTGCACCGCTGCCGCTGCGTCGGACTTCACGGTGTCCTCGTTGACGCCCGCGGTGCGCGCGGTGATCTGCGGGATGGCGAACCAGTCCTGGGCCGTCGCTGGGAGGATCGGAGGCCGAGTTTCTCGTGTTAGTTTAACGCGTGTTAGTTTGCGCGGGAAACATAGGCGATCAATTGACCCCTTTTCAACTGTTCAACCACCCCAATGTAGGCAAATATGCCTGTCCCATGGAGTGTCTGGGTATGGTATTAAATGAACATGCACCGCACATCCTCCAAAAAAAGAAACAGCCGCTAAGTTCGCCGCTGCGACCGGGCCTTTGTTCATGACACAGTTGGTGTGGTCGGGCTGTTCGCTCAGGCATGGTTTTCGAATGGAGGGTAGTTGATTGAATCTGTTGGGTCAGGTGGTCGGTGGGGTGGCTTTTGTTTAACAGGTTTAACTAGCAATTCTCCCCTCTCCATGTGACTCCTGGTCTTCCTTTTTTCTTTTTCCCAACTTAGTTCTTTTTCCATGGAATTCTTTTTTTCGAACACCGGTCGCCCGAACGGCCGGCCGCCCGAACGAACGGCGCACATCTTTTTGTGCGAACTGCGCGCGTGTCCTCGGTCGTCTGGGCATCGCCTGGGACTGGGCGTGGCCCCACTCAACGGAGTGATGACGATGTGAGGCTGGCGCAGTGGGAGTTGGACAGTTGGACTCTGCAAGTGTATAGTTCAATGTGTATATCAAAGTAAAAATGGCCAACAAAGTAAATGAAGGTCGCATGGAGGAAATGATGATGCTTACCCAAACCCTCTTGATGTAAACGGTTGATAATTAAAATAGAAATCTTTCATGATCTTTCTGATCTCCAAACAGAATGGTTCTTTATTGTTACATCTCCACTATACTGAGGAGAGGCTTTCTTTCATATATGCATCTTAAGCTCCTCTTCTCTCCTCTTTGTCCCGGGCCTTCAGGCGTTGCCCGTCCTGTTTTGCCGTCGCTGCCGTAGCTCCTCGGCCCTGCGCAGCAACGTGGGATCCACTCCGGCCAGGCGCGCGTCCGCCAGGCGGGTGTCGAGGCCGGTCTCGGGGTGGATCAATGCCTGGACGACGACCGACGGAGCGTTTGGGACGGATCGACGCGGTCATGGCGCGTGTTCTTCGCTGCTTCGAAGAAGGGCACAACGAAACGATCCAATTGTGCCTAGATATGCCTATATATTAGATGGTGCACGTTAAGTGTGAAGATCAAATTCGCACACCCCAAACAAATCCAAAAAACGACAAAGAAAAAACACTGGGAGAGACAAAAGGAGAAGGACAAAGCCTGGATATCCTCGGCAATCACTTTAAAGCCTTCTCATCATGGCCAATGTCGACATGCACGACTGCCCTCGATGCCGGAGGCAATCAAGGTGAACCGAACGAACTCCACCGGTTCTTCTTTCTTGAGTAGGGCGTTCCCAATTCCAAAAAGAAAGACTATAGAAAGGTGGAAGCTTCTCCATGGTGATCCGCTGACTGAGTAGGATAAGCTCCGTTCAACCCAAGAAGGGGATTGATGAGATACAAGACAATCTATATAACTACATCCTCAGCCCCCAAAGGTTCCATATATAGAAACAGTATGAACAAGTCGTGATACCTATAACATTCACCCCTTTAAATACCACCTCCATGTATATAGGCTAGCGGCTAATAATAGACTTAGAGTCCCAATAAGTCCCATGTCTGGGGTCACATGATAATGACGTAATAACGTTCAACGTTCACATTCAACGGCCGGATCAAATGTGTGTCTACATGTTCATCCTTTCCATGTTCAACCGTTGAACCGCGCCTCTTCCAGCCTCATGGCTGCCGAGGGCTTCAACTTGGCCTCGTCGGACCGCGTAAGGCGCGGGCGAAGCGAGCGAAGCGAGAAGGGGCGCCACAACCAATGCGACTCGAAGCAATCTCGGCAGTCTCAGCAGAAGTTGTTGAGACTGGTATGAGGATTTTTTGGTAAACCATTGGGTTCTGCATGGTTTCTGGTTTGGATGGATCTAGCTGCCCGGATTCTCCTATAAGACCTATGCATGTGACATGTGATTTCGATCTTTGCTCTTTCTCGACCGTGGGGAGCCAGTGGAAGTGGTTCGATGAGAAATCCTGCAGCTTGGCGCCAGTTCGATGACCACCCTACTCCTTTGCCACTCAGCTGGTTAAATCCCGCATTGGCTCCTGCCACCGAGAGTGAGCAGCGCCCCCCAATGGGTGGCGCCAGGTACCCGAGGACCGGTGGATGCGCCGCGAAAAAACGATCCTCACCTCAAGGCCGATACCTGTCGTCGTGTGAAAGAAACACGGTTTGAACCTGGAACCTGCAACTCCTTCTCTAAAGTGCATCCTGGCCGCGACGGTGTCCAATCCTTTCAACACCAGGTCTGAATACCTCCTCAGATTGGCGCATCTTGCAAACATCCATGGCACCACCAACCTTCTGACAACCTGCTCTACAAAAACAAAAAACATCCAAAAACCGCAAAAACGACTCTGTCGTGTACGGGCGCAAAGCGAAACACAAACATTTCACCTTCACCTGCCATCTGAAGAACATGAGCTCTCATGGGCAATCTACAAAGGCCACTTTCTTCTCGAGTGAAGGTTAGCCACTGATCTGCTTCACCTAATAACAGGGTAACTCTGATGAGGCTTCCCAAACAGTACAAATGTTTGCCGGAGGCAATTTACGTAGCATTATTACTTGCACAGTCATCGCACAGCAAACCAAGCTGTAGAATGGAAAGTGTGAGAATGTTTGAGAGGTTCTACCGGGAAGCTGCCTCCGGTGTCACTTCTGAATGCTCACCGACCAAGGGCACACTGCCGGCACGCTGGCCAATCATCACATCAGAATTAAAAGGATATAAAGACAACAAGAAGTGAGTGCTTGGCTGGATTGGCTTTTTGGGGGAAGAAGTCCCACAGCGGCCATAGGCAAATGAACTGAAAGCGTCTGGAAAAGCCCTTCCACTCCCAAACTCAAATGAAGGGTGGAGAAACAAAAACCTGAGATGTCCACTGAGTTTGTCCATCCTTCCTGAGGCTGTCCACTCCAAGAAAACACCCTCCCAAACTCAGGTCATCTCAGGACAGCGACGCCACCGCCAGCGGAAAGCCTTCTGAAGAAGGCTTTAGGGTCTGCAATACTTCCAAACGTGATCCCATGGGAGTGTCTGATATTTGCCAGTTGGGGGTTGGTGAAACAGCGTCAAAGCTTCGCATATGGGTCTGAGTTTTGATCATTTTGAATAGGGAGACCCTATGAACCAATGGTGTTTGGACTATTTTCCGCTTCCAGACGAGGTCTTTGGTAGGTACGTAGTGGGGCCCTGCGATCTGTACGAGAATCTCCGTGTCCCGTTTCTGCGGTTCGTTGGTGCCAAGGATCCTCTTGGGCCATCCTTTCAATAAAATCTCCCCCAGCAAGGCCCTGAGCCTGGTGAGTTCCTGAGCCTCGATGGCATCCGAAAGCGCCTTGGTGCACGGCTTGGATCGGATTGGGTGCGAGGCCATCGCAGGTCGTCGAGGCATTGCCTTTGAAAGAAGTCATCAAAGGCAGGGGGAATGAGGAAGATCTTCATCAACAGCAAGGAGAAGCACACACGGCAATTGATGTCTGCAAATTTTATATTTATAAAGTGTGAACAGGAGAACCGCGGCCTGCCACTTCCAAAGAAAAGGTTCCTCTGCGAAAGCTGATAGTAGTCGTGCTCCTTGAGTGAGTCATCTCTTCATTGTAGCATGTTTCAGTGCCATTCGAATCATTCGATGCCAACTTGAACAAGACGCTTGCATTTTCGAATTCATGGAGCATCATTTAAACATCGGACATCCATCTAATTACATATGACATACCCCTAGGCCTCCAAGTACCTTCTGAGGTGGTGTTTGGGGTGGGTTCGGAGGGTCCAGTCATACCTTCTGAGGAGGTACGACTGGAAGTGTAGGGTACGCTTATCTTCTCCCGTGGCCGCCCTTCAAACCGATCTCGCCCCCGTTTTCTCCCCGTTTCGCCGCTCGTTCGATCGGCCGCGCCTGTTGCGTCTCGTCCATCGGCCGCGGCCCCTTGGGCGGCGGCGGCCGCGGGGACCTGTCTGGGGGCCCTGCTGTGGGGACCACCGGGCTGGGAGCCGCGTGGCCGGGGCTGGGCTTCACGGAGGCCTTCTGGCGCCGCTCCCAGAGGTAGTAGACCACACCTGGCTGTGGAGTCAGGGAGTTGGCGGTTTTTGTGGGGGCTAGAGTTGGGTTGGTGATCAGTAGGTTGAGGTTGAGACTATATAGGCAGTGAACTAAGATGAGTTAAGGCTTTGAGATGGGACATGGGGAGGTGAAGTCCGAAGTCAGGTGGTAAGTTCTTCTGTGAGTGGCCAATGAGCGTTGCCTTCGCCCAAGGAAAACCACGTGAGAAGGAGTGGATGGTGGCAATTGGCCATCGGCCCTTCCCGCAGGTGAGGAGAGAAACCAAAAAAACAACATCTGTGCAAGTCTCTCCATCAAATGAGGTGACACACTTCTCGTCGTTGGTTTTAACTTCCCTTGGCCAATCAACGAGTGGGTTCAACATGGTTCAACATGGTTCAACATGGTTCAACCATTCCAAGTATAGGTTGAACATCAATAAAGTACAATATCTGAAAAAAAAAAAAAACACCCAGACAAATTCCAACTCCGAACTTCGCGACCAAAGACTGAATTTCTCAGTTCCTCTATGTCTGGATCCAAACGGATCGCCCCTCGTCTGTCAGCTCGTCTGTCAGCAGCCGAAGACCCGAGGAGTGATGGCAGTGACTGCCATGGCTACGGAAACCACACGAGTCACAGGAATGGAACCAGGACACTCAGCGTGGGAAACTATGGTCCCACGGCTCCCACTCCACCACTACGGCACCATGCCGTACACCATTTCCATTGCAAATGCCAACCAATCATAGGGGCAAACAAAACAGTTCCCAGGGCTTCGTTACATGGATGTCCTAACAAACCTAGCAATGCAAACATGCGCCAACATGTGAAGCAAACCTTTCCGCCTTTGATGGATCACATGGAGCCTTGTGTCCTCGAGTTCTCTGGACTCTTGGGGCCAATAGACGCTCACCGACCGGTTGAAGGAAACATTGAAATGACATGCTGTGGTTTGGGCTTGGGATATATATATATATATATATGATCACACCCGCAGCTAAGAAACAACCCGCTGGTCCCGAATCTCTGCAGGCACTGGTCCCAAACACTTGCCACCGGGTTCCGAGACAGAACCGGGCTTGGCATGGACGATGTTCCGAATACCACACCGGGTGTGTGCGTGTTTGTTTGTTTTTTTCAGGTTCCGTCTTGACCTTCCAGGCCATAGCTCGCTCTAGCTCACTGGATGTTGCCAGATCGGCGGCTCCACCCCGGCCCCAGCCTATGACGGACCCCAAGCAGCACATGATGCCCAAAACCTCGGCTGTCACGGTCCAACCACTTAGGACCCCAAAAACGATCACGTGATGCCCCAGCACTTCGTGGTCAAACAATGTCAAACATTCTTTCCTTGCTGGAGTGATGTGCCGTTAATTTTCCAGGTGGAACTTCTGCTTGATACAAAGCAGGCTGCTGGTCCCAAATTGGCTGTGATGTGGCAAAAGAAGAGCTTCAATCTCCCAAGCATTTGACATAGTGCAAGCAGCAACCCCAATTTACATGAAATTCCATACTGAAAAAAAACAAAGCCAGCTTATCACTTCCAAGCAGCCAGCACAACGATGATACCAGCCCCCAGCCCCTCAGGGGGGCTCTGGACCTGGCTCCACTATTGCCTCAGTAGTGCTTAGCCCACCGGCGCTGCTCGTTGTGACGCTGGGCCCTGGTGGACCGCTAGGCGCCGCTGGACCATGGGGCGTCAGCATCTCAAAGTAAGCGATGATGTCAGGCGCCAAGAGATGTGCCTGGGAAGATCATCCATCGGGGAAAGGAACATCACCCTAAGCAAAATCAGGACAAAACTTGTTGCTTCATTTGTGATCAAACGGGGATGTATGCGGACTCCCAGTAGGTCAAGAAAATCTGCTGCAAACAGCACTTGCTCCCAACTTGGGCAAGCTTGGTAGCATCATTTTAGCTGGGACTATGCTTCAAAAGTGACCCGCATAGGAACAAAAGAACACATCAAGTTCCCGCTAAAGCACTGAACACCATGGTTTCCCAATGGTTTCACACCCTCCAACTGTGGAGCCCTGGTTTCCCAATGGTTTCCCTCCCCTCCTGGAGCAAAACATCGATCATCACATGAAGAACGAGGATTCGACGGGATGAACTCCCGTCGGACGGGATGAACTGGGATCCTGGAACTCTCACGATGTGCTCACGAACTTCCCGACACATTCTCGAAGAAGAAGGTATGCTGTATACACAAAAATCCAGCAAATATATAGTTACTGTACTGAGAACCCTGGGCAGTTAGGACTTAGCTAGTGGAGGTTACATCGAAAAAGAAGAAGAAGCGCTCAGAACACTCATAGCCCAACTCCCACAGACTCCAAACCAGGGCGCCAGTTCCATCAATGGCATCGGAGGCCCTGCATACTCCGTCCAGTTGCTGGCATTGTCATAGGTGAGGTTGGTCAGGTTCCAGCTATTCCAGTGGCTCAGGTTGGTGAAGTTGAGATTCATCATCTCCGTCAAATTTGTGGAGTTGCTACGGTTGAAGAAAGCATCTACCGGCCAGTAATCCTGAGGCTGTGAAACATGTGACGCAAACAAATCGAAGGCACAAAGCGGCATAAAGCCCTGCTGGGTGTGGGGGCGCGGCAAAGCATCAGTGTAGCCGCGTAGCCATTAAGAACAGTCCCAGCAAAGAATTTCCCGCTTTGTTTCTGTCTGAGGTGACTCAACCTTCATAGCACAAGATCACTTGTGCTTATTAGGAGCAAAGCCATTTTCAACACCTTTAACATAAAATATCAGATTATAACATCATATATAAATTCCAAGGACGGCAAAAACCACATATCCCGTTGATAGATGTGCCCCCGGTCTCGCTCAAAACACGCTTTAGGGTCCTACCTGCGGACCCCCTCCAAAATAAACACCCACCTGTCCGGGTTCCATGCTCACTGCGCAGCATTTCATCCGGCATCATAGTTTTAAGTAAGTTTTGAGTGGAAGAAGCATGTGCACGTGTGTTTCTGTGACCACCTCGTGGAAATCGGAGCTGTGACAACAGCAATCAGCCTGGCAAAAGCCGGGCCCGCCAGTTGCACCGGTCAAAACCACACCGGTGCAACTGCGGCATTTGATACCCCTACAGCCAAAATCTTGGCTATCTCATTTTGGGACCCGCCCGTGGCACCGTCGAACCCGCGAACCCCGCGAACCCGCTCCACCGCGTGGAGCCGCGTGGGGCCGCGGCGCCGTGGCCATCTCCAGCAGCTCCCAGGTCCGGTCTGCACTGCGCGTCGACGGATCGTCCAGGCCGATGGCATAAAGCACGGCCTCCTGGCGATCTCGGTGTTCTCGGTGTGGGCAACTGGGGGGCGGATGGTCTGATGGTCAAACAGGGGGGAACGCAGCGCTTTGTTGCTTGGTTCCTGTTTGCACGTGCACTGTGCGGGTGCAACAAGAGCCTTAGTGTCTTCTAGTGGAGAATATCAGAGAGTAAAGCAATGAAAAGCAACTCGAAATCCAGCAAATCTGCTGGCCTTCGGTGAAGGTATTGAGATTTCAGCCTAGATCTCTGAAGGTGAACTGGGATACACGCGCCTGTGCATGTGAGTCCCTTCAGCATATAGGACTTGACTTGGGACAAAACACGCTGCAAATGGCTTCAAGCATGTGATTTATATATCCACCTAGGATTGGTTCACCCGTGGCCCATGGATGAACATGCGACACATTGCCCGGGGGAGGGAGAGAGAGAGAGAGAGAGAGAGCGCTGGGGCTGGGGAGCAGACTTGCTCCCCAACACACCCTGAGATAGATCCTGTCATACCGAATTCCAATGAATTCCCACTGAAACAGTCTTAGCAGCCCTATCTATCTTATTTGGAGACCACTATCCGATCCATACATTCTGGAAGATCCAAACTGACTACAGCTATATATATAGATTGCAAGAAAAGGACCACCAACAAAAACACATCCAAAGGACCACCGGACCTGGTCGTGGAGCTCTCGGGCCATCAGCACGGTCTGCGACGCGTTCGCGGACAAGCCATTCCTCGCGCGACCGCGGTGCGACCGGTGCGACCCGGCGACCGATGCATCCCGAACGGGCACATCCCGTGACGAGCTCGGCATCCCAAACTCCTGAACGCAAACGCGGTCGAACGCAAACAGAACCGTTCGCTCCGTGCTCCTGGTTTAAAGCGAAGAGCCCGACCCCCACGGGCTCCGCTCTGTGGGTTGACGGTGTCAACTCCAAACCGTCGCGGTGGGTCGACGCGCAATGCGCTCGTGAAACACGCCAAGTCTCGTGAGCACCACCAGCACTGCGTGGTCCTCAGTGCTGACAACACGTGGCTTGGAACAAGAAAAAAAGTCAAAAATGCCTGCCACGGCTATTGGAGTAAAAAAGCTCGGTTTCTTTTCAACAAAGCAGGGGCCCCTGCCCAGTCCGCGCAACTCTTCCGCGATAAAAACCAGCTGAACACACGCGCCACGCGCCAATGACGGAGACACGAAGAAACCAACCATTGCTGTCCAGCAGCTGCTAACGAGATGGAGAAGAGACGTGGAAAGCACATGAAAGTACCCTGTTATTGTTTTCTGGAGCTAGGCTCCGACGAACACATCACATGGCTACGTGGAGGTTCACCCCCTGTTTGTAAAGGAAAGTAGTCAAAGATTGTCAAAGGGAACCATGTAATGTGTTCCTCAAAGGGTACCCACTCTGTAGGAGTCACACGGAGCTGGGCGTGTGTGGATGAGTGGATGTATGTGACGTTTGGGGCACCGACCACCTCCTTCCTCCATGGATAGCACTTGACTTCCTCCATGGAACTCCTGGCTGTAGTATATCTTCTGGGAAGTTTCTTTGCTGGATTTGCTGTCCAGGAACCTGGAAAAAAAGAGAACATCTTCCCCATGCCAGGGGTGGCTACTCAGTTCAGGAAAAGACAAATCAAACACATCAAATCACCAGGTTTTGTGCAAAAAAACAGCTTTCTGCTTCATCCAAAAACGAACGGCTCTGCCAGAAACCGGCCCGGTTTCCGTCCGGTTTCCGCGCCTCACGCACTTCGATGAGGTCACCACAGAACTCGAGCGCCTCACCCGTCTTCCGTGAGAGGCCACCCGTCGCGTTGCGCCAGTTGCCTCGGTCGCGGCGCAGAATCGGCGGGGTGGGATTTCCGATCTCCAAGACCATTTTAAACAACTGGTTCGCTGCTTGGCCCCTAGTAAAACAATCAACAATGGCTGTCTGGCAAAGGCTATAACAGCTAGAATAATATAAGTGGTGGTTCGAATCCTAGGGTCAATCACTTGCAGTATATATCCATGAAAGAAATTTGCCTTCATATATACTGTAAGTGGTATAGGAAACGCTTTGTGGAACAAATGCCATATACCACCTATATACCTTCCTATACCACCTCCACTGCGGGCACTTCTTCGGACATGAAGACGGCGTGCGGATAGGGCGTTTCAAGAGTTTTCTTTCCAAACAGCATCCCCAGTGGATGGTTTTCTTTTGTTTGTTTGTCATGTCACATGTCTTGGCGTTTTGGGAGTGTTGTGGCATGTTGTGGCACCTTACGCCCCCACAAAGTGACACAAACCAAAGCCAGTGGCCAAAGTCTGGATGTAGGAGCTGGTCCTGCACGTGGATGTAATCAGGGTTCAGGGCCACTTCGTAGCTCCTAAGGCTTTCCCAGCACTCGGCTTCTAGACTTTCCGGCTTCAGGAGTACTGTTGACATGCTTCGATTTGGCCACGGTCAGTCAGTGTGAATTGATCAAACTCTCCAGGATATTCAGCTGCGAAAGCCTCACAACACCTATGACTAGTGACCTCTTGATTGGAAGATGTTGGAAGAGTGAGAGGTGTCACATGTAAAGCCTGCTTGGCACCTTTGTAATGTGCCAGCTCAAAGGCTCAAACTTTAAACATATAAACATTGCTTGCCCAATAGCCTACCCAAACGCTCCATGTAAGCAAATAGGGCGTACATTCACATACAGTCCCCACCAAATGTAGGCCAATATTGCATATATATAATGCAAACATAGGATTAATAAACCTTCTAGACCTTCTAGACCTTCTATGTGGGGGGGGTTATTAATCCGGTCTTTGCATATGGAGCGTCTGGGTTTTCTGGACTCGAGTGCGGCACAAAGAGATGTCTCGATGCGCACCGGTCACTGACTTCGAGCCCGCTCATGTGAGTGGTTCAGCCCCCGATCCGTTCCATCATATAGGAAGATACTTCAGGACTATATGTATTTCTGTGTTTGAGCAAAGTCCAAGTGTGTCATACCATGTCATATCCACATGCCACAAATAGAAACCAGCCGCCATCTCCAGGGATCCCCAATTGCTTCGATCACCCTGGCGCAGGCACCCAGCAAGATGACCCTGCTAGCCAGTGCTCGTATTGCCAAAAGTCGTTTTTTGCTGCCACAACAACATCCCAAAACTTCAACAAACACCAAAACGAGTACAGTAATTAGGCAGGATGCTTCGCAACGGGCGAGGCTACCTAGTGAATGTGCGAACCTTGGTGGTCCAAGTGGCACATCCTCATGGAAGACCACCTTAGATTTGCTTGAGCCAAAGCGAAAACATCTTCCCCAAACAGGATCTAAATTCATTAATAAGCAAACAAGTCTTCCCCAATGCACGATTGGACACTTGTAAATAGATAAACTAATTATGAGTTATATATATAGTCTCCCCGAAGGGGGATAACAATAATATTAAATAGTAAATCTTCCCGAAAACAGGATGGAACCAACGCTCCAAGACATGATATCATATAAACATCCTATAATAAACTGATAAACCTTCCCCAAAGAGGGCATCCAAGGGCAAACATCCCACAAATTAAAAGGCCAAAGCCATCCAAAGCCCAAATCCAGGCCACCACTCCAAAGCTCAGGGAGAGAGATGTCGCGTGGTTCGCATGCCTCGCCACCTGCCGCACCAGCTGGACAGCAAAGGCAATGAGCTCCAGTCGTTGGGGTAAGGGGACAGTGAAGTCCAGGACGAGGAAAAGGTCGTGGTTGTTGCTGCTCCTTAGTGGAAGGAGCAGAACGCGTGATAGAAGCACACACACATATAATATATATATATATGTTTATGCCAACAGGTATATTATATATAGGCATATAATCCCAGTTTCGGTGGTCAGTGGGGGGCCCCAATGTTTCAAAACACACATATCATATAGTGGGTACTTGCTGATGGTTCAACAAAAGAGTCACTGCTGTCATTCAGGTGGTTACAGGAAGAGGGTGTGCTGTGAGGGTCATGGTTGTGGTGGCGTTGTTGCAATTGCTGTTGCTGTGGCTGTTCCTGTCAGTTGCTGTTCATGTTGTTGTTGCTGCCGTTGCATTGTTGCAGCTCCTGTGCCAAAAGAGGAACACCTTCCAATCACATCCTTCTGGCCAAAGCCAGGTCAACCGCTCTGAAGGATGACTCACTGGCCCAGCCAAGATTCAATCTTCTGTCACTGATATCGATTTCGAGCCCCTCTTCCACTTGCTCCACCCGTTGGGGCGGCTGCCAGTGGTGCTCTAGGAGAAAAGGCACCAGTGCGGCGGCACACAGGGCGATCCGCGGCCAGGAACGCATGGTGAGCGAGGATCCGCGGGGTTGTGCGGGTCGCGGCGGGGGATTCGGTGGCAACGTTGGCCAAGGCCAAAACAGGTCGTTTTGAACGACGGGAAAGCCACGGAGTCGCACTCGAAACGCCTTCAGAACGTCTTGTTCCAAGGCACTCGAAAGCCTGGCCCCGGAAGCAACCTGCCCGGTCTCAGAAGCACGTAGTCTAAGTGAGTAAGTGTTCATTCATCTCTTCTGGAGCAATACTCAAGCCCTTTCAAGGACAGAATGCTTACTTAACTTATCTACAGTATCTTATCTTAACTTCAAAGATCTGAGGAGCTTATTGCACAACAAGCAACAGAACGTCAGACAACCTTCTAACATTGCTTCAAGACGAGGCCGGGCAAAGCGGGCAGTCGCCACTTGAGAGCTCTCTACTGCTACTCAAAAAGACCCGCTCTCCACTTGATCTACTGCAGCTGCAGGTGTACATTCCAACGAAACAATCACGCAATGAATGCCAACTCTAATGTGCAACACCGGCTTCTTCTATGCTTTGGACCTACTGCACAGTTTCGTCTAATCAGGCTCTGAGTGGACAACGCAGAACAAAAAAGGCAATCAGTCTTACAAATATCCAGTCTTCAAACACTCCGCTGGAGGCCCTATAGGTCAAATAGCAAGAAGGTCAAAAATAGACTCCAGCACAAGAGTGAGAAAAAACAACTTTAATGTAGACTCTGAATTCTTGATATCAATCCACCCCCTCCCGATTGAATAGAAACACCTATTCATGTGCAGGGGGTGAACAAATCAAGAGTCTACATTAGAACAGGCGGCATTGACCACGACCATCGCCGTCTTCCATGCGGAAAACCGACAGGAAAACCGACGAGGCGCCAAGAAGACGTAGCCCTCCGCGATGTGCTGCCGGTCCCGCTTGGTCAGAAACCGTTCGTGCGGAAAGGAGACCAGGTCGCATTCCACCTGATGGCGGCACATGTGCAGCTGTTTGTTTTGTTTTGTTAACTGTTATGAATGGATATGAATGGTGGATATCACTTATATATATTATAAACATCACTTATATGCATGCATAATCATGCAAAGTCAATGCAGGACATCTCGATCCAACATTGTTGGCTCTTGGCCGCATCCAGGGCAAGGATTAGACAGAAAAATCAGCCCGCCCAACTGCATCCAACTGCCGTCTTCTGAAAAAAAAACGGAAACTCCCAGCGACTCCAATGCTGTTGGTCTCCATTCTCACTGGCCAAAAACGGCCTTGGTTACCCGCTCGAAGGCCTTCCTCCGCTCGCCCGCCCGCCCGCTCACGTCGCCCGCGCCTGAAGTCGTCCGTCGCTCATCCGCTCGAGCGCCGCGCGCAGCACCGAGAGCTGCCGCCCCGAGGGGTCGGGGTGCTCTTGGCCCAGCCTCGGTGTCGCGCGCGGTGAAAGGAGGCACTTCAGAAGGTGATGTGTCAAAGAAGGAGGCATTGCCCTTCTGCCAGGGCCAGTTGGAATCTGGAAAATATATACTTGAGGTCGGGTCAAAGAGGAGATATGAGGAGCTTGTTAGTATGGTTTCTGGTGTTTTGATGTGTTTTCTGATCCACCACAGGCACGGGGGATGCCAATGAAACTTTGCTCAATCAGTCAATCACTTCTACTGATCTCGCCGTCATTTTCAGCACTTGCGACTCTTACTTGTGATGTTGGGGTCCAATCTCCTATGTGCAAGCACTACATCAAGCGAAAAGCCTTGGTCACCAGGTCTCCGCGGCGTCTCCGCGTCTCACGGACCCATGAGATGAATACAAACTGAAGGGAAGAACCTCTTTTGCCAGGCCTGGGGGGATCGAAATCTCATCTTCTCCTGCTTTGTGTTTTTAGCCACGCCCTGCTGCGACCTCACACCGGGATCTCTTCGACACCTCGGACAGGACACCTCTGGTGTTCTACACGGCACACCATATGGCGATTCTAATGCGGCGACAAACGGTGTGCCATGGAGGTCCCTTGCAGGCAATATCTATATATAGCTTCTTACAGCTACATGCTTACTATGCTTGCGTCTTTGTGGCGAGGGTTTGTCTGAACTCGCAATCAACTCCACCAACTTCGCAGAAAAAACAGCCTGTCTCGACATGAAAGGAGCTTCTAACTGGTGTGTATCCTGTTACTGGTGGCAGGACCTGGGGGACTCTTCTCATCAGTCTCATCGGTCTCACGCGGTGCGCGGTGCGGCATCTGAATGTCTGGGTGGAGGGGGGGAGGGGGCTGACCATCGAGGCGGATGGAGGCGGGGAGGCCACTAGTTGCACTATATAGTTGGCGGCCATTGGTTGGAGGCTATAGCCGCAGCCCATAGGGGTCCAGGTACCTCCTGAGAATGGTCTTGGAGGCGGGTTCGTACTTCCAGAGGATGGTCTTGGGGCGTCAAAGGGCATCCGATTCGGATGGTCCCGGACCCTTAGGGTAGGTGACCAAAGAATTCAGGGAGCTCACCCACAATCCGTGCAACGAACCCATGGAACTAGCGTCCTGGAGCTTCACCAAGGAGCCACTGATGCGAAACAAAGATCCTCAGCCACATGGAGCTTCCGACACGATCGCGATCGTGATCCTGCTCGCCCGAAGGTCCTGACAAAAAAACAAAAACTAAACACTTTCAGTTCAACAACGGAACATGTCAGAAATCGTTCATGCTTCGCATGCTTCGCTTTCCCATCTCCCCCTGGCCAAGGTCCGGTCAGCAATCCTCTAAATCGGTCAGCGTGAGAATTCTCTCAGGGTGGACCAAGTCAAATCGTCTTTGGGCTCAAACCTAGATGCTTGCCACAAGTCAAATCGTCAGATTGATTAGGCTGAAAAAAGAAATTGGGCTCCGCATGTAGCCGTGTGCAAGGCAGCACTTGACACAGTCAGTTGGACCTCTTCTCCACAAGGCCAGGTCCATTGGAGAAAGTAGAACTAGAACATACTAACAATGTCAGGTTTGCGGGTGTGGTGGCTGGCTAGCACCACTCACTACTACCACCAGTGCCAAAAGAACCAACTGGTCTGCTCTAAGTCAAGCTTCCTTGGCAACACAACAATGCCAACGGAATGGTTGCGGCTCCTGTTCACCTGCTTCATACATCTTAATGCCTTGCACAAGTGCACATGTCATAGAGGAGAAATCCGAGCATAGAAGGGCTGTGATTCAACCAAGAAGAAGATCCAGTTCTTGATTTGGAGCCCATCACTTCAGGGTTTGAGATCTTAAAGATCAAAACCAACTCAAGAGTTCACATGTCAGCGGGTCAGATTCGTTTCCACAAATTGTAGCCATGCCAGTCCAGCCACAATGTCATAGATGTGAACCTTTTTGTGAAAGTGTTACAAGTACAGTAGTTTCAGAATAGATGGAACAATCCAAAAATGTGGCGGTTTATATGGACCCCCATCTAAAAATCCTCTTGAAGTGCCTGTGCCATGGTAAACTGAAACTACTTGTATGACTGGCGGCTTCATGTGGAAACCCTTCCGCCCGAGGCTCGTGAACATCCCGGGCCGCCACTCGTGCAAAAGTCCTGACGACGATGGACGCGATGGACAAGCGCATGTCTTTCGAATCCACAACCATCAGTCGCTGCTTGCTGCGCATGCGATAAAAAGCAGCGCATGGATGCAACATGTGGCAGACTAAGGCAGCAACTGAATGGCAAATTGTTCAAGCCATGGATGGCGTGCATTGCATCTCCACATTATATATCTTGATACAGTCTGGGCCAGTCATGAAGTACTAAGTACAGGCATCACGAGGTGCAACTTCTCGAAACATTGCCCCACGAAGAACAGGGATGTCTTCTCCGAGTAGCGCTTGGTGCTATCGCTGTGCGGATTTCGACTCGACCAAAAAATGGTCTCAAGTGAGTTGTTTTTTTGTGGTGGTGTGGGGCTTATACACTGGGTCTGTACCTACGCCTGGGCTCCCCTCCCAAGCAAATGCCTACGCGAGAGGTTCTCTTTGTTAGGTGCCTACGCGGGATGCCTACGCAGGGCACTGGTCACATCAGGTTCCTGTTCACAAGGCGTTTGCAGCTTTTCTACCGGTTGCCAGATAGACTTTGTATCAAACCAATCCAATTAGCAGCAGCAGCAGGAGCGGACAAACTGCACAGAAGCAGCAATCAAGGAACACAGAAGCAGAACAAAAACAGCAGACAAGCAGTGCAGCAGCAGCACACAAACAGCACAAGCAGCAGCCAAGCAGCAGCAGAAGCAGCAGCCAAGCAGTAGCCAAGCAGTAGCAGCAGCCAATAGCTTCTTGCCTACGCGCTGCTTACGCGAGCGCCTACGCGGGGCCTACGCGAAAATAGGTCGGTTGTTGGGAACCAAAGAGTTTAGCCGGCTGCCCACATGGTGTAAGCTGTCGGGCAGTCCAGAGCTCAGTTTGCTCCATCGATAACGGTACTAACAGGGTGTGCACACTTGTGGCTCAAGAGCCGGTGTGCCAGACCAAGCATGATCAAGCTTTTGACCTCGAAAGCCAAAGTGCCCCCATAGCTTCGACAAACAAACTTCAGACATCCACTGCAGCCATGCCATTACAGTTCATTTTCCTTGAGTTCCCCACTGGATTTTGCAAGAAAGTGCCAAGTTAAACAACTACAAACCAACATTATCTTTCCCAAGACCCTTGAACAACTGTTCAAAACATCTGGAAAAGAAAACTCATGCTTTCATTCAACATGTGCCTATGCAAGACTGCCTACGCAAGTCTTTCAACACCCACCTACCCAAAATGCTTACACGACGCCTATGCCCCAAGCAGAACAGCCTCCGCAACTTCTCAACAGTTCCCTTTTTGTATAAACCTATATAATCCATAAATATATATAAATCTATATAATCATTTGCACAAAAAAACTGGCTCAAGTGTCCTTGGCGCTTCAGCTGCTCGTGGGGCTCGGGGGGGCCCTCCATCCGCAAGAGGTCCGCGACCTGACCGCAGTCGTGTTCGCGCGAGGCGGAGAGGGGCCGTGGTTACGCCATTGCACCACACATCGAATGGCCTGATCGTATAGGGCCTTGGTGGAAGATTGTTTTTGAAGCAATGAAACGAAGCATGGCGGCTGCATTGTTCGATCAAATGTGGCCAAAAGAGGATGTTCTTTTTCGGGAGAACGCCCCAAGCAGGTGACGGAACGGTACCTGGCATCCGCCCAAAATTTTGTGCCGCCCTTGGCCGGGAGATCATTGCCACCATCAACGGGTCATGTTCTTGCATCTGGAAACACCCTAGCAGTCCAAAGACTATATTTTGACCGGCTGAAGTAAAGGAAGTTCCCTTTCAGGTCCCCTAGTCAGACCATTCTTTCTATAGTCTTCGACTCCCAGGGTACAGGTCTTGTTCTTTTGATCTTCTCCTTCAGGGATTCACCCAGGACACGCGGGTTTCCCATTTCCCCTCCCCCCAAACACCCCATGTATGGAACAAATGCCTATACATTATATGTATACATTGACCTCTGAAACCATTTCATTGTAGGTGGGAAAACACCAGGACCCTTCTGTCAGGGTGTCCTGGCTGAACTACCCCACACTACCTATACGCTTCCAGACAGGGCACCCCTTGGAGGTTCCTGGTATGAACATGTATGAACCAAGTATCTGGGATAGGGACAATAACAAATCTCACCAGGTCCACCGTCGGACGAACTCGAGGCGACCAGGATTGAGACCCATTTTCTGGGCGACGGCCTCACCCTTAAAGGGTGTTTTTGGGGTAAAAGCCTGCGAAGCCCTTCCCCGTATGTACGATGTGTTTTTGTATACATCAGGAAACAATTCATGACTTTGATTGGAAGCCCTAGGTCCAATCATCCTCTGAAGCTTCGTATCAAACGTATCGTCATCATCTGCTTGTACGAAGCATCTGAGGGACGGTCGCTCAGGCTGAGCCCCACGACGTGGAGCGCCGAGCCGCTGTCCCAAACGACCAGGACCGACCAGGACCGACTAGGACCGTCAGGAGTTGGGTGGTGAATGGACACCCCTTGCCTCACCGGCTTTTGGGGGCTATAAATAGACACCCCGACAGGAGGGTGGTATATTCTTCAGTTGATGAATCAATGACTATACCCTATGCCATAATGCTTCCATGTAGATTCTCGATTCATAAAGCTCCCCCATCTATTTCTGACCAGACTCCCGGAAGCGGTCGCTGACTGACTCGCTTCAGCATGAGAGCAAGAATAAAGCCCCCCATATGATCCCATATGAAGTTTTACAGTCCATGTCTGAAGGGCTATTAATGAATAGCCTACATCAGTCAGATCTAGTGAGGGGAAACATCAACAAATGACCTGAGCTGCCTGTCATCTTTGGGCAGTCAGGCCAACGCAACTAGCGGCCTAGCCTTGACCACATACATGGGATAGAGCTGCTCATGCACCCTCTCCGCGCGCGCATGTACATCGGGCGCATCGTCGACCGGCGCGCAGGCCACAGCGCCCATCGCAGTGGCGCAAAGGGGGCTTGGGCTGAAACGCTGAGAGCCAGCAGAAACATGCATCTCCTGGCTGCGCATGGAAGACCAGACGACAACCCACGGAATCATGCGTGAGCAAAGAACAGTTTGAGTGGCTGACCGTCAGGCACAAGGGTCTAATCTATGTTTGACCTCTATCAGTGTACGGATAGGGCCATACATAGCGTGAAAAACAAGAATATGCTGGCCATGTCTTGAGTACTTCCTCACCTGCCAGCAATAGTGGCGGGCTTTGTGTGGGTCAGACCATGTCAGACCTTACCGTTTGTCAGAAGATTCTCATGATTCATGAGACATGCCAGGCTGCCTGTCCAGAACGCAGTCCATGTCCTTGTCGACTCTCCAAAATGCATCCAAAATACCTATTCAACGACCAAGCCACCCCCAAAAAAACATGCACTCCTTACAAGCTACTCCAACAAGGCCAAGCCAACTGACTGCTGTCAGGACCGCCCAGCTAGTCACCTACTCCAACAAGGCCAAGCCAACTGCTGTCCTGTCAAAACCGCCCGACTGAAGCCCCTGAAGCCCCATGGTCTCATCCGAGAGCCCCTGAAGCCCCATGTCTCTGGCGTCTCCGGACCCAAGCGTTGCTGGCCGTCGAGGAGGCTTCGTTGTTCAGGCCGGCGATCTTAGAGCGACGGGAGACTCCCACGGTGGCAGTGGCCCAAACGCTCCATGGGACTGGCATATATGACCATATATCCACAGTGTAGGCAAATATGCCTGTCGCATGGAGTGTCTATAGAGTGCGTGGGGTGGGCACAGCACCGCGTTTGCGGGGGGGGGGAACCGACCCATGTTTTGAGATCTTCTCTGGCCCCTCGCATGGCCTTTTGATGCCCTTTGGATCAACACTGGGTTCCACATGGATTGGAGGGACACAGTCATAATAGAAGCATGTGTATAGAAAAAACATGAAACACAAATCGATCACGTTTGCACTGAAGGAAGGGCTCATGCTGGGACAAACAGTTTGTTTTCAGGCAGTCTGTATGAGAACCATTGATTTCTGTGACCAGGAAGCGGAGGGAACCCCACCACTGGTCTTTGCATGCCTTTGCCGATTTCAATCCCAAGGGCAACAAACATGCGCATAATAACATACAAACACATGATAACACATGTAAAAAGAATTCAAGAGCCATACACAGCCAATTGAAACTTGGTCTTTCAGTTGGCAAGTCAAGCACTGGTGCTGGGGGTTGGTCTAAAGTTGAGAAATACCATCAAACGTCCTCCTCCGCCGCCTGCGCAGCAAATCAGCTGCTTGCTCCAGTGCGATACGGTGCGCTCTGTTTTGGTCGCAAAGGGGTCGGTCCGGCGGGTCGAGGCGGCAGGGCTGGGATGGTCCAGAACTGGTCACCTTGATCTGAAGCTATTCGCATCTGAAGTTCATGGATGGTTCACCTTGTTTCCATCTAAAGTCTATGGTCACCTTGTTCATCTGGAAGTTCATGGATGTGGTTGTTGCTTTCTCCTAATCTTGTTTGTGGCGGGAAAAGGATTCAACATCTATTGTCCAACCATCTCTAGACATGTCCCGAAATTGCTCATATTCCTGGTCAGAAGACGTCATTGCAGCCACTCTGGACAGGTCAGGTCTATGTCTGTGATGTCCCTTGTTCTTTCGGGTTGGTCTTCTTTTTCTCCCAGCCCATATGCCCCGGACACCCCGGAGTGTCCCGCGTTCTGGAAGATCGTCTCACGTGTCGTCCGGCAGAGCGGTGAGGACGAAGCCCGTCATCTCCCGGATGGTGGGGTAGTCGAAGACGAAGGTCAAATCCATCTCGGGAATTTGCGGGAACTCCGCCTGGCCAAAGCAATGCATGTATGATTACAGTATATATGTATTATATATATATTGTTATATATATATATATAGAGAGATAGATATTCTACACATTAACAAAAACACTCTTAAGGGAAGTGGATGGGTTGGCCGGCTGGAACCTGGGAAAACTATTTGCAGACTTAAACGGGGGTGGTCTACTTCCCTGTTTGTTGGAGAGAGGGGAATATTGAAACTGGCGGTGGAGAGTCTAAGAATGAGGCACTTGTTGACCCCAATAGATGGGAACATTGGGAAAACCAAGGCATCTCCCTTGCGTGCCTGGATGCGGTCGCGAAGCATGATGCTGGCGATGCTGGTCATGCCCGTCTCCATCAAGGCCCGGTCTTCCTCCTTGGCCGTGGTTCAAAAAAAAATGCGAGCAAAGCGCATCAAACTTTGATGATGTGCATTAACATCAAATGACTACAACGACAACAAATACTGCTTCTCTTTCTAATACTGTAGTACGCCTACTACTACTGCTGCTACCGCCACTGCTGCTACTGCTTCTACTACTACCACTTCTTCCTCTACTACTGCAGACTGCTTCTACTCTTCTTCCTAATCTACTCCCACTATGTTAACGAGATTCCTTGAGCTGCCGTGATAATTGTGGGTGTATGAAAACAGCGAGCAGAGTTACTAGTCACCTCATGAAGCGGCAGTGCCTTCAGGTGGTTCATGGGAGTGCCCATCTAGACAGGAAAATGGCCTCCAAAATGGTTAAGCCAAGTCTTTCTCTCTTTGATTCTCTTTGTGCTGTTCAAACAGCTAGCCGCTACGAGATTGCCCATTCTGGGGATGGATTCCAGTTCGTCTATCATCAGGATGCGTAATGTCAACACAGGATTAACCAACCCCCCAATTAATCAAGCCCAGCTGGAGCCTCCAATACTAAACTAATTACTGTAAAACCCTGCAAGCTCCCCCTGTGTTCCTTGCCAAAAGCCCCCTACTAATCAAGCCCAGCTCCCCAGAAAAACAAAAATATAGTTTACGAGCGGAAGCGGTTTCTTACCCCAACACCTATTACCTACCCCACCCCAATGGCTCAACGAGTTACCCCAGGGAACCAAAAGTTACCCCACACATCCAAACCCCATGGCACAGCGGTTCTTATGTCCTGTGTTTCTTCTTGCATTGTATCCTAAAACTATGTAGTTCCCTTGCGCTTTCAATGTGTGGGATTGACCATTATGAACATCTTTGACCCCAGAAGTTTGTAAGATCACCATGGCACACCTTGTTTCACCCCAGTCGAGGCGCCTTCCCAAACCACGCCGCCCTTGCAAATGGTTTTCCTGTTTCTTTGGAAGTGAAACGTACCGGTGAGATCTGTTGGACACCCAGCTCTTCAGCCACATGTCTCTAGTGTGAGGCTTCATCAACACTCGTGATGAAACAATTTCATGTTGCACCAAACTTGACAATGGCTTCCCCTTGGTGCATTTTGCTTTCAACTGACCGACGTAAAACTTGACCGCCGGCATTGCGCCCTCCCGCAAGCTAGCCTTAAAATGGCCCAAGATGTAATTGCAAACATCTTCTGGGTTGTCAAGGTCAAACTCACAGTTTTCTTCTGCTTCTGCCTGCTTCCCTTGAGCTTCTGGAGCTTTTGCTGTTGCAGCTGGGGCCGTGCTTGGAGCAGCCTGTGGCCCCTTGGTCTGTAGCGCCGGTGTGGCAGGCACAACTTGGGGCGCAGGGGTTGTGGGAGCAGGAGTTGGCGGGGTAGGAGCTGGTGTTGTGGGCGCACTTTCATCTTTGGATGGGGCTCTCATCTTGCTGAGCATATCGCCCCAAACCTTGACCAAATGTTTGTCTAAAGCATCTTGCAAATCCACCAAGGCGGTCGCTTTTCGCCGATAACCCTGTTGGCGGGCCCCTGCGTCCACTGCCTGCGCTATGGGGTCGAAAGCTTCATTCTTTGCACCGCATGTGGGACAGAACTGATGTCCAGGTTGCACGAACATCGCACGCTATCAGGCGCTCTCTTGTAGCCCTTGGGCGGTGAAAGAACTTTGTCTGCGCAGTCACTCACATAGTTCCTCTCCTGCTTGGGCACCGTTTTGCGAAAGAGGTGTGGTCCTCGTTCGAGAAGGACCTTCTCCCGACACAAAGGCTTCCCAAGAGTCATCCCAACACTAGCAAAGCCCTTGAGCACATTCTGTGAAGAATACGCTTTGTCCCAGCACTCATGACAGGCGTCCAACGCCTGCAGCGTCGAAAAGTTGCTTTGTTTTGACCGGCATTCACTCCACGCACGTTCGAATTCTCTGTTTGGGGCCTGGTCAAGTGGCATCAAAGCTGCCGTGTGGTAAGGAGCTAAATAGAAAGGTCGGCAACGATACTTTGCCGACAAAACGCCAATCTCTGTCGCAAAATGCGACATGCTCCCTCCACCCGAACCCATGATGATCACGACTTCTTCATCCATTGAAACGTTGCCTTCACTGCGCAGCCACTGGCAGAAGTGTGCGTAATACTCGATGAACAAGTCCGTGGTCACAGCCCCACGCCTGATCTTTCGAAACATCGGTGTTTCTTAAAACCACCTTGAAAAACACACCCAATCAAAAACTTTCTGACATTTTCATCTGAAATGCTCGGTCGCTTTCACGAAAGCACAAGGCCACACGCGGGCCCAGGCATGCATCTCGGCTTGCCCACTCACTGTGATGTACGGTGGAGAGACTCGGCCATCGAGGCAAATGAATGGCATCACCGTGATGTGCCGGAAGTTGGAAGAACCAGCCGCGCAGTTGGGAACACCCAATGACTTCACGGACAAGGAGCGAACAAATTTCAGCTTACCAACGTCGTCTACCATCGCCTTCTCGTCCACAGCCCACACTCTGTGTGCATTCTGCAGCTCGCCACCGAGCTTTGGAAGCGCACCAACGTCGAGGAACACCTTCTCAAACGCATCAAAATGGGCCTTGACGGACTGCTCACTGCACTGTGCGGCTTGTTCCCCTTTCATCCCAACGACCTTTTTGCTTAACACCTGCTCGGTTTCTGGCTGTGTCCGCTTGACCCACTCAAGCCAAGACCTGAAGACGCTGTCCATATTCTTGTCCTTTGCATACTCAGTGTATGAAGACCAATCCACTGGAGATTCTTTGTCGACCACACCAATGTTGACCAGGTAAAACCTGCAGGGGACCAACTAAGAGGAACCAAAGCTGAGGTGGAAGGTAGAAAAGAAAAAATAGAGAAGAACTATGAAACCGACGTGATTTATGCACTGCTCCAAGGCGCCGCCACATCGCTTTCTTGGCATCCTTGCTTGTAAAGACACTACAGCTCTTCTGCATGACCTGCGCGTGCGTAAGGAGATCCTGCTTTTGCTTGGACGTGAGCGCGCCTTTAGTGCGTCTTCCCAGCACAGAACTCAGCTGGCACCTCGGCCGGCGGGCTCTCACCATGCTGGTCTAGATACTTGCGAACAGCTGACACTTTCTTCCGGTTCACAGCGTAGTCTTTCAAGCGCCTCTCAGCATCGACCGCAGAATCAAACACATTGAGCTGCAGAAGTGACACTACATCGGCATACATGTAGAAGGAGTCCTCGTAGTTTGCTAGATGATAAACATGAGAGTTCTCAGCTTCACGGAGTCCTTGCTTGAACTCCCTCCACTTTCTCTCAAAATCTTTGAAGGAAGTCACTGCGGTAGGTGCCCTGGGTGATTGGGCTGTCCTGTGGTGAAGGTGAAGGCTTGGGAGAAGGAAGCGTCTCTTTGAATCTTTCTCTTTCTTGAAAGCTCATGTTTCTCCATGCGTCTAAAGCGTCCTTCTTGCTAATGCCTTGCTCCGCTTGCTTCTTTTGCCACCAAGTGCAAGCACTCCACTTGGGTGGTGTCTCAACTTCCACACCAGGAGAATTGCCGTCTGCAACTTCAACCCGCGGCTTCTTTGCAGAAACCTGCACGTCAGAGTGCACTGCTTCCTGCACTTCCCAGCATTCTCGGCTCAGTGCGCTCGGCAATGTTTCTGTCAAAGCAAGCCTTGCAAAAGTTTGGGAACAAGGACTGCTCGCTGGCCGCACTTACTTGCTTGCAATCATGGCATGTAGGGGGGGTTGAAGGCGCTGGCAGCGGAGGTGAAAGTGGTTCCCGCGCAGGAGCTGCCTCTGCAGCAGCCAGTCCTGCACAAGGCGAGGTCATTCCAAAACACACTACTTGTTCAAAACGCATGCCTACCCAAACGAGGCCCAAAACGAGACCCGAACGAGACCCTATTTCACCTCCATGGCACCACCTACCCAGTCTGTTCCAAATCTTACAAGAAATCACTAATCAGACTCCTGCCAGTTCTGTTGTCACTGTGGCAGCAGTGGTGGAAGTCTCTGTGGTGGAAGGCGCAAGAAAGGCAGGTCTTCCTTCCATGACACGGGCCAACATAGCTCTCAAGTCCAACTCTGTCGCTCCCGAAGGTGCAGTCACTTTCCATGCACCTATAGTGCTCCAACAAGGCAGCCTGTGACAGGCGGAGGACCTTGCTGGCCGAGAGTTTGTTTTTTCGGCGGCATGGCTGCAACACAGCGGAGTCGACCGTAAGCCTAGTTTGTGCCGCTGTGCCCCTGCAAACTGTAAGCACTCTCTGGCTGATTCTTCCTTCCAGTGCCTAGGCCGAAAAAACCGCCCCCCTTAAGGGCTTGGAAAATCCATGCATCTGGGCCGAAGAACAGTGGCCAGCAAACAAGCATCACAAGATCTGCAAGTCTCAGCTGGCCTGGAAAACCAATGACACAAACGAAGATCCCTCTAACCTTCCGGATGCTTTCCTGCACACTAGACTAGCCAGCACACATATTATAAAAACATGTATATATCAACTCTCTATTTCTATTGATAGAAGAACAGGTTTTTGCAAAACCCTTTCTGTGCACTACCCTTCCGGTTGTCCCTGATAGAGGAGGCGTGTCGCACACTCCGTAAACTTGCAAAGCAAGAAGCGCACTTTCTCCATATGTTCCAGCCTCGTGCTTTCCACGACCCCAAATCAATGGACCACAAAGCTAACTAAACAGATCTCAGAGAAACCAGTTCAAGGCTGGCATAGGTGACATGTGCATGCGTCATCTGCGCCACGCTCTTCACATACCTTCTGAGACACTTGGCACACAAAACTCAAGACACGGTGTGTTCGAAGCAAGCTCTCTGACCTGCTTGTGCGTAACAAGCGGCAAGCCTTGAAGCAAGCTGAACACTGACCTCCTGTCACAGTCCTGCGTGTTCCTTTGTGTCCTGCTTGCTTGTAGAGCCAAGCACATTCATGCTTCGCCCTGCCACAAACAAAACACGTGAAGACTGCGTCGTTGACCGTGCCAGGTGCCGTGCTAGTGTTACCTGCTGACTTCTTTACAAGGTCTACCTTCTTGAACACCGCCACGTGGCTCTCACGGAGGCACTTTGCCAAAGCTGCAGCCCTTTGCAACTTCCCATCCTAAAAAAATGCAAACAAAGCTCTGCTCGCATCCATAGAAAACAAAAACCAGCCGCACATGACAATGTCTGCCGGAAAATGAAGGCCTTTTGACATATATAGATATACACATAATAGTTTTATACATATATATACAGTATTTAAAACACCAAATACAGAACTTAGAAACTGCAAAGGTGATAGTAAGCTATTCTGAGCAACCTTCCTAGTCTTCTCAGGAGTGCTTCTGCCAAACTCAGTGTGCTTTCGCTTTGCAGGAGTCTCCGTGGCAGTAGCTTGACCCAGCCACGTGTAAACTTGAGCTCCAGTTGCTACAACCATGCTTTCACACACGGCATGGTATCATGCCACAAGTGAGGGGTACCAGAGAAGAACGAGTTTGATTAATCTCTCAGGTGGCACCAAGTGTGCCTTCTGGATGAATTCTAATGAACAAACCTTCTGTTTGAAGTGCTCATTTATTCTTTGAGGCATCTTTCCTATTTGCCCACAGTAGATCCTAAGTTGGATGGAAACTACATCTAGCATCCTGCGTGCCCTTGTGTTTAAGATCTCTAGTACTGCAAGACTGTCGATCATCTTCGAGATGAGATATGTACAGTAGTTTCCTTCGACCAAGGGCACACCAACATGAGACAACTAAAGGGTGCCCGAGACAAGAAACAACCTTGACCCAGTACTATTTATGTTTACTGTCTGATCAAACCTATCTGATCTCTTATCAAACTTGTGCCAGTACACTCAGACCCTTCATGGTTCTCATGATTTAAACTCTCATGACTCACACACCATCCCATCAACCATCACCCCTCATCAGGTCCAGGTCCTCATCTCATCATCCATGATCAGGTCATCACCTTTATTAGGGGGATGTGGTCTCCAATCCCTCCAATCCCAAACCTTGTTGACCTTGTTGGGGAGGGGGTTGATTAATCCGGTGTCGACATTAGCACCTACTCGACTTGCGGGGTGGTGCCTCTCGCGTAAGGCGGACTCCAAAAGCAAGGCCAAGATTCCATGCCTTCCAAGTTTGTAGCCTCTGCCACCAGCTCGGTAATCGTGTACTTCACCTTCGGGACCGCGCAAGGAAACAACCAAAATTTCAAATCTACTGGAAACACTAAGAATGCATGTTTATGATTGATGTATGAGGTAAGGTCATATAGATTCATATAGTCTTTTTTGGTGGGCGGCTATTGCATGGTCAAATTTGTGAGCCTCCTATCATTTCCCAATGTTAGTTTCAGAACCTTGTTACTGGGGTATCGTTTTCTTGTAAGTCCCCCCTGTCGTTTTGCCAGGGTTTGGTGTCTGGAATGCGTATTGAATGAACCGCTCTTCTGCTTGTCACTTACACCAAAGGCATGGTCAAAGACCCCGCCCACGGTCTTTCTCATCAGTCCCAGATCTTGCTCGACCTGAGGTCACATGTGTAAACACAGCCAAGTCCAAGTGCCCAGTCACCCGTTCCGGCAACGCCAGCTGCATCTTGTCGATCGTCGCAGGCTTCGGACCGCCCGTCGCCGCCGCGCTCGTCGCCGCCGCGTTCGCGGCCGCAGAAGCTGCTCCGGGTGTGGGCGCAGCCGCGCCCGCAGCTGCTGCAGGCGCACGGGTCTTCTGCAAACGGGCAATCATCGATTGGGCCAGTGCAACATCATGCCTGATCGAGGTCAAATCCAGTCCCCAAGTGATCAACATGTCCAAGATGTCTGGGATCTCTTAACAATTACTACATATATACTTCTGCCAGGGCTCCAAATACCTCCTTCTGAGAAACCTTCTGAGAAGATCGTTGGAGCACTAAATTCAAACAGATCAATTCAAGTTGCTAATTTGTCATATAATTAATATATGTGTATACAATTGTATACCTATATATGTTAATTATATATTTCCGTTCTATCAAAATATTTACCTACATGAAAACACCGACAAATACCGACACGCCCTGGCGGGCCCTCCCTGCCACGCCAAGGTGCTTGACCCCTGCTGCCTGAAAACACTCCAAAGCCTCCAGGGTGCACGCCAGGTGAGTTTGAGGTTTGTTATCCCAAACACTCCATGGGACTGGCATATTTGCGCACAAGTTGGGGTGGTTTCAGGGGGCAATGTAGGCATATATAGCATACATGGAGTGTCTGGGATAGTAATATAATATACTAATAGGAGCAAGGACGCTACTAGGGGCTCCTGGCATCGCTACTAGATGGTTTGTTTGATCTGCTGGGTTCTCAACCACTCATCCCCATAGGTGGAACCCGTTTAAAGGGCCCTCCTTCGAACCCTACTCTCTTGATCTCGTGAACTTGCACCAACAAAATGTATGCATATGCAGTGAATGGTATCAATGGTCCACCCGCTTCGTAGTGGGATCTCTTCAGAATCTCAGCTGAGCGTTCTCGCTGTCCATCCAAACGTCCCAGTCAGAACCGAAAGATCATAGCGACCCTCCCCCACTCTGAAGGGAAGCGCTTGAGCATGGCCACCATGGCCTCCTTGGCCGTGGCTAAGTCTGGCTGCCCCTGGAGCACCGACAAATTGGCTTGAAGCATCTTCGCGGAGCCCTGGGCACGCTTGTCACCGCAGGCCACCAACACTGGCAGCACCTCCGGAGCGGTCGTCCGCGGACTCTTGGGACTTCGCCGACGTCGCACTGGGAGTGGTGGCGTGGCGAGCACGAGACGTGGGTTCTGGGTGGGTCGTTGAAACGGAGCTGAAAGAAGTTGAACGAATCGGATATGCCTCGGAATGCGTCGGAGAGGACACATGTGACATGGCTCTAAGTCTTCGCATGGCTTCTGCAAAATGCCAAATGCGTCTGTTCCGTTGCGATCTCTCCGTCATGGCCTCTTTGATCTCTGTCATGGCTTCTTCAAGCAAGCCATTGGAGACCTTGGGAGGCGGGCTAAGCTTGGGGTTGCAGGACTGTGGGCTGGTTGCATGAAGCTATCGTGTTGTACATGATCACACAAACATATATATTATATAATATATATATTATATGTTTTTGGTAGGCGTATTATGCATTATAATACATATGTATGTATGTATGTATGTATTTGGTTGGAGTTTGTAAGCCGTTAAGAAATTTAATGTTCATAATCCGTAAGGCATTCTGGTGGCAATTTGGGGAATGCCTATCGCAGGACGGCGTTCCAAAATGTTCCAAAGGCAGGAGTCCGGGCTTCCCAGACCCTGGTCTTAGCCACTGATATGGGCCAAGAAGGGCAAGAGGAGGGAGCTTCAATATGCTTCAATGGTCATCCCAGGCTTTTTCTGTCCAGCTTTGACCATTAGCCCGGTCTCATGATATTGTCCTCACCTCCGCAAGAGGTCAGACCGTCTCACCAAGCGTCCTTGGCGCGCGCGTGGGCCACGCGTGCAATGGCCATGAGGTTCTCGCTGCCCAGTCGTTTCGACAGAGTCACCGCTTCCTTCGCCTTGGCCAAGACCTCCAGGCAGGACCCCAAGGGACACCCACGAAGAGGTCAGGCCGAAGAGGTCAGGCTGACTCTTGGAGGTCGCCGGAACGCTTCATTTTTTTGTACGGAGGAGAGGCCTGGACCCAGCTTTATGGAGACCACATGATATACAACATGATGCAAATCATGAGTCCGGAAAACAGCTCGGCCAAACGAAATTCAGCAACCCTTTTCTTCGACAAGCTGACAAGCTTCGCCGCACACCGGCCGGTCAACGTCTCCAACTGAACGAAAACTGGAATCAAAGGAACAGCGACGAATGTGTGAACGCTAGCGTTGGCGCAATCCAGCAGTACGACATTGGTCAACCAAAAAAGAACATGTTCAATCTATAATATCATCCCTACCCATTATGCAGGGGGGGACCTGAAAAAATGTAACTTACATTTTCCTGTTCGAGGGTGCCTGGAAAATGTAAGTTACACTTTCTCAGAAAACACTGGAAAATGTAAGTTACAATTTCCAGGCAGTCTGCCTGCAACTGTAACTTACATCTTGAAGGTCATAAACTGTAGCATACTATAGCTGTTTTCCCTCTGCGCTTTTCCCAAGTGCTGGCCTTTGGCCAGTCGGCCCCATTCCCACAGTGGCACGTCCCTCACAAGCATTTCCAAGCGAAATGCCAAGTCCTAGCAAGCTCTAGCCTGCCAACAAGTTTGGAGGGACCACCTGAATCACCTGCCTCACAAATGAAAGCGGGGCTTGTTCAGGGCTTGAAAACCTGCATGTCCACCTGCTTGTGTGCTGCCTGGGGCACACTTAGTTACATTTTCTATCGCCCAACCACTGCCCAGTATTCTCCCTCCCAGCCACAGCTGGTCCAACTTCTACTGTGGAAGTACAAACAGGACAAGAAAGAAAATGTAAGTGAGTTCTGGGTAGGCATGAAATACTCCATTATCACATATGAGCTCATATGGTTCCCTGAACTGTGTGCCACTGGAGGGTTTGCTTCCAGCATCCTTCTTCCAGCATCTCTCAGTCATTGGCCCACCACACTACAACATGCTTGGCCACCCCCCTGTCTCACACCTCCCAAGCCCAAAAAGAAATACATGTAACATAATGTAACTTAGTGTTTGTGCAGGGCTTGAAAACCTGCATTTCCACCTGCTTGTTTGCTGCCTGATCCACCATTTTTTTCACCTCCCAAGCATCACCAAGCCTTATCCCTGCCAGCCAGAGCCAAACAAAATAACAATTTTACCATGTCTATTCTATCTTTGAAAATCTCGTTTAGTCCAATTCGGTATTGTCTTTCTCAACGGCATGTGCCATCGTGGAGCCAAATGCTCTCCATACAGATGCAAGCTCCACGAAGCAAAAAGGGGGGAACAAATGTAACTATACACCTGTGAGACTACCTTGGAGGTATCTTGTTACATTTCTTCCACCCCCCCCCCAAAAAAAAACAAAGCAACATCAGGGGGGGGTCCAAAAATGTAACATAGGCCCCGGGAGGTCCATAGTTACATTTTATAGGGCCCCCCTCCAGAGACCCTGAAATCTTGCCTGGGGGGAGTTGTTACATTTAGGATCCCCCCAAAAAAATGTAAGTTACATTTTTGAGGTCCCCCCCCTCGAAAACTCAGTTTCAGTTTCACCTGTCAGTTTTCCAGGTCTAACAGCTTCTCCCCGCTGTTAAGCGCCTTGTTACGGCCTTTGCCCTCGTAGAACTCCCGGGCTGTGCTGCCGCCGCCCGGCTGAGCGCCGGAGGCCAGTTCCAAGCTGGCGATCTGAGCACGGAAGAGAAGCGAAACTCAGATCTTCTTGCCATGTGTTCCTTGCCATCCACAGGGATCTAACAGCTTGAAGCCACTTGAAGCCATGTGTATATAGCCATTTCTCCTGACAGCTAAGCTACAAAGAAAGCAACATACAGTTTAATCATGACTGTAGATATCATGCTCAGCTGAAACAGCGAAGTCATGACTCATACAAACAACCCCACGACCATTGCCCGCACCTCCTGCACCTCCCTGCCCTTCGGAATGAAACACCCCTATCGCCAGTGCCGGCGAACCCTTATCATCACGTGACTCCTTACATCCCGCCACCTGCGAAGACAGCAAGAGCGCAGCGACTTCTCGAGCAAGTTCTCCAGTCCTCGAAGACAGGTCCCGAGATGGCGGAAAGTGGAACAAAACCCTTCTGAAGTTATTTTTTCTCCCAGTCTTCCTTTAGTGGTGATGCATAGTATGGTCAATTTTGAAAGAGTGCTGGTATCCTGCAAAGGTTGCAAATAGCCTGGTCATGCCTGGTCCTGTCTGAAGTATCTGCTCAAACTATGAAAGACTTCTGTGAGGCCCAAAGGGAAAACTACGCTGCCATTATCTCTATTTCTGGTACACTCTGACTCACTAACATGGAAGTGGACAATGGCGCCTTGGAAGACTATACTGTGACTATACTTTCCCTTACAAACAACGGATTTTCCACTTCCATGTTAGTCAGTCAGAGTGTATCTTTCAAGTCACTCATCACCACATCATGCCAAGCATCTGTCGCAGCAAAGCTCGAGCAGTTTCAGCTGCTAACCTTGCCTTAGCAACCCACTGACCCTGACCCCCCTCCCGTCTCCAGAGTGGTTTTTACATCACCAGGCTGGCGGGGGCTCTGATTCAGCTCCACTGTCAACCTCGGATCGGAACCGACACCTCCTACCCACCCGAAGAGGTTCCTACAACCCCGCCAAAACCGAGCCAAGCGGCTGCAGAAAGGTCTTGGCGCTCCCGTTGCCTCAGTGTCCGTGGCGTGTCTTTGCGCGAGCCAACCTGCCTCAGGTAATAGTCTTGAAAACATCAGACGTTCAACTCGAAGCTCCTTTTGTGTAGCGGCTTGGAAATAACAAAATAAAAATATGAATAATGCCAAAGATACTATATATTACTATATAACTTAATTGCAAATAGACTCATATTTAAACATGTTTAATTGGTTGCTGCCTTTTACCTTCCATATCCATATCCATATCTTGAAGGATTTCTACAATCTGCCCAGAGCCAGCAACATCCAGCAGCCCTGGCCACTGACCCCTTTGGTGGAAATATCTCAGCCCTGGCCACAGGCTTGTCCTATCCCGCCTTTCTCACCACTTCCCTCCACGCCTGACCCATTTCAGTCTTCCTTCCCTTCAGTATATCTGGCCACATTGCCACCATAAACAGGACCTTCACCACGCCCCACCCCCGAAAAGACCACCTGGAGCGCCCCAATTCCCCACAGCGCGACCGCGTGACAGGCGCACCACCAGTCCGGCGGCGCCCGCTTCGGCCAGCGGGTCGCCCACCTCCCGGAAGAGCTCCTAGCGAGGGAGCGATGGAGAAGTGAAGTCATGAAATAAGTAACTGAAACATGGAAGACATGTTACACTCAGTAAGACCAGCAACATGACTTCAGTAAGAAACTAGTTATGTTACTAGTCATGAAATAAGTAACTATAGTTTCAGTAATAGCCTTACACTCAGTAACATGGAAGTGGATGGCATGGTGCTTGGACGACTGCATTCAGTACAAACAGGGGGGAGTTCCACTTTCATGTTAGTGAGTCAGAGTGCAGCCTTCTGTTCGACCATTTTAAAATATGGCTGACCTGGTTTCTGTAGTCTAGAATGCTTAGCACAAACAACTGTGGTTGTTCGGTAAACACCCATTAAATCAACAATGGTGGTTTGAATCCTAGGGTGAGGAAAGCTCCCCTTCCAAGGTTCGGTCAAATGTCTGTATGTCTGTATGTTTCTCCAGTCTGGAAGTGGCAAAACCAAAGACGTATGGCTGTGGTATCCTGTGTCGATGGTTATATACATGTATATCTACACATGAAACAAAGCATGTTGCGTTTTCCCCTTTTTGGGGATCCAGTCGTACCTTCTCAAAAGGTGAGACTGGACCCTCCTGGCACCTACATAGCAGCGTCTTCAATCACCGTACCTGAGAAGGTACGACTGGATCCCGACACTTGATGCTTTCACAGGTTCAATAGGCTGATCGTGCAAATAGACCACAAACAACAGCAAATCGATCCAAATTGGATCTTGCCCCATCAAAGCGAGGGGTCATAGATAGTTTCGCTACGCGTGCATGGGCGCGCACCCACCTGCGCATCGGAGGCGGCGCTGAGGGCGCTCTCCAAATCGCCCAAGCGGACCTTAGCCGAAGGCGCCGGAACTCTCCCAGTCTTTCCGGTTGAAAAAGTGCAACAAATGGACTCTGAGCACTCTTCCCTGGAAAAACAGTTGGATTCCGCCGTAGATTCCGTAGCTTAAAAAGCATTTCCCGAAACTTCCAATCAGACCCATCTTCAACTTCCAAACACCCGGCGCCCCACCCTGCACGCCGCGCACCTGCGCGCCCGCGATGCGGAGGAGGCTCACCGCCTCCCCCAGAAAGTCGTCTTGCTCGCGGCTGAGGTCGCGGGCCAAATTGGCCGAGTCCAATGCCTTGGTCGCTGGTCGGCGCAGGTCTGGAGAAGGTGCCGAGTGCCGATGAGGTTTTTGGATGGAGCATCCAAGTGAACTGGTAAGCAGGGTGACGGCTGGTCAGCTGAGCAACAAGAAGTTCAGTTGTCAATTTGTGTACGTTTCATGAGGATTTAAATTTATCCAGAAAGTAGGGTCCCTCCTAACCAGTGGGTGGGTCTGTGATGTTTTCAGGCTTTGTAGACTTTCTCAAAAGATCTCAAAAAAGACGGGCCCATGATGCCATACTAATGATGCATCCCCATCACATGCAGGTCATTGTAGAAACTCATCATAAACATGAAAAAATACAACGTTCAAACACCTGTAATGTACACTCTTGAATCTTGAATAACAAACCCTCCTTCGGATTGACAACAACCTCTTCGATAGCTACATCATTTTACATTATAAAACATCTATATATAGTTATAAAAGATTAGATCTTTGCCACAGATACGGGCTCGAGGGCTCCGCAGCTGCCCCCACCAGAGAAAACACAGAGAAACCCAAACCTGCCGCGCGTGGTCGGACGTCGGCCCCGGTCCGGTCGGACGTTCTGCGCCTGTTTGGGTGAGCCATTGGCCAGCTGCGCTTGCGAGAGGGTCTGGAGCACCAGAACCTGATCCTCCACGCTGGAGGCGCTGCCTTGGGCGTCTCGCGCCGCTTGAGCACCTGAGCATATGGGCTGGGAGGGTATAGTATATACAATGTAGATGGTGTGGAGGTTGAAGGTTGGCATGGGGTTCAATATTTTTCGTAATGATTCGTCGATTTCATGTACAACCATGTGCGAATTAAATGCATAATATACTTGAGGCTTTTTGTTGAAGAGTTTCTCTCACTTCAAGTGGTCGCCACACCGTCAGGACCGTCAGGTCCGTCAGGTGCTCTGTTTTCTTGAAAGGAAGCCAAGGCAAAAGCTGCCCAGGCACAAGCGACCGCCTTGTCAAAGGGCGCCCCGTGTCCTTTGAGAGGCGAAGCGGAGCCCGTGCCGAAGGCGAACGACCGAGTCGGGATCGTCGGGTCGTGATGCGGTGACAAGGATCCTGACTCCTGGTTGTACAGTCATCACTTGGAGACCCCAATCAGGAGTCAGGACAGACCAAACATGCTTGACCCTGGGTTTACCAAGTGATCCTGTTACAGATCAGGGATCCTGACTCCTAGGAGGAACATAGCTTCACATGCCAAAAGCTTCAGAACTGCTACCCTGCTGTGCCAGATCTTCCCCCCTTCCGCCTACCCGGCATCCGCCTGGTGGCCTCCACCTTGAAGCTCCCCACACTCCATCCCTTCCACCCCGCGCCCCCCTGAACCCCCGCGAGCGTCGCAGTGAGAGTTGCGCCGCCAGGTGCAGCAGCCGCACTTGGCTCTCCTTGTTCGCCGAGTCCTCGAAACGGCTCGCCGAGTCCTGGCGGGTGAGCGGTGCCGGCGTACGGGGAGAGGGCGGGAAACGAGAACACTGGGCTGTGTGTCTGTGTGTTGCGGAGTGCTTTTGCACGGCACCTCATGCAGGCATTCAGAGTCGTACTTCTACATAGATGGTCATGAAATGTCATGAAAGTCTATGACTCCTCCCTCGTAGACCAGATTGATGATCCAACAATTGATCTCCCCCATCCCCCAAAGAATGCGCAAGGGAGGTCCCTTGATATGACACTTTTAGGGGATGGATTTGAGCCAAGGGCCTGTGGGCCCATATGCACACAATTCGAAGCGGAACATTCGTTTCCGGGGCGAATGCCAAACCAGGATGCCAAATGGATAATGCTCACATAATGAGAAAACCATGGCTCCCGGGTGCTCAATCTTTTAGAACCCGCCCAACACAACCATAGCTTTGGATTTGGACTTCCATTGGACCCTTATTATGGATCCTTTGGCTGCACAATTGACGGAACCCGTCTGCAAACCAAGAACCATGAATGATGAAGCTGCAATAACATTCGATATACAGTATCCCCCTGTCCTTTCCCCAAGAACAACTTTGTGTGGCTTAACAACTTGAGGGAACATCAGAAACTTCATGTATATAGCTCGAATCTTGTTGGGAGGGGACGTCAAAAAACCTGTCATGCAGCAATCGCCTTGAGGGAAGTTCACCCCTTTCTCGTCCTAGCAATCAGCCAGGGAAGTTCCCACCCCTTGCTGTGGTCCTTGGCACATTTCACCGCTTCACTCAGAAGGCCCTGAGACACGTGCAGTGCCACCTGCGCCTCAGGCAAGCGACATCGTCGGAAAGCATGGATGGCAACGGGAAACCTTGGAAGCTATCAAGGGAAGAACACCACCATACCATACCTGTGCGATCCACGGTGAAAACAATAAAAAACCACGGGCACAGGACACTTCTAAACCTTGTTCTGTTTTGGGGGGGCATCGACCATGAACAAGTGGAAATTAACACATTTGTTCAAATCCTGTAATTACAAACAACATTCAACATGCTCTCTCTAACGCAAACTCCTCCTTTGCTTATAATTAGTTCACTCCCCATATCATTGGGGGTTAAATGAAGGTCTTGGTTGATCAAAAGTCTATCAAAAGTCTGCATCGTAGAATCTGCCTTCAGAGATTCACAGTGCATTTGTTACATGTAAAAGCAATGAATCATCTCCGTCTACCAATCTTCCTCACAAAACCCACAGGACGGGACGGGGGCCTCCAACGCCGAGGCCTCTGACGCTGGGTCCTGCGCCTCCCGCGCCAGGCGCAACCCGTCCTCCGCCAGCTCCTGGCGGAGCTAAGTCCAGTCCTTTTGGAGCTTACAGGTTGGGTCTATCCTATTCCCTGGGTCCAGTGGACAGTGGATGATGATGATTAAAGGCCTTTGTCTAAAATAGATTAGTGATGCTGGTTTACTGACTGTTACAGGTAATGGGACACCACCAACTTACAGGCTGGTTAGATGCTTATAGTAGGGGTTGTTGATCTAGACCAACCAGTGGTTTCAGAGTAGATGGCGCAAGGGCCCCCAAATGTCGGTGTTTAGTTGTCCCCCAATAAAAAAGAATCTTGAGGTGCCAGTGCCATCTACTGTACTCTAAAACCACTGTAACTCCCCCAAACTTGAACTACAATCAAGACTCTACACTCTGGAGGGATTTGGGCTGATATGGGTTGCCCCAATGGTACCCAATCTATCATCCATTGCGGCGCCGCTGGCGCCGCGTCGTGCCTGCGCACGAGGCAGGTCGCCTGCGAGCAATCGAAGGGACGCTGGGGCAAGCAATCCTCGCAAGCACTCTATGGATGACATCTATTTTACAAACATGATCAAACATCCACATATCATCACATATCTTTAGTACTCTGGGGAGGCAACGCTTTCTTGCCGCTAGCAAGGGCAAATTTCAACCAAACAAGTGTACGTTTCGTGCGTGTTTGCCAGAGTTCTCAGAGGAAACGCCAAAAAAGAAACAATCTTCACTCAAGCCAAAGAGAATAAAATCCAATAGCAAAGGTCAGCTGACATTCGTGGCATTGGATCACCCAGTTCAAGCAGGCAAGTGGTGGACTGGCACGATCTCAGAAGGCATCGCGGACTGGGGTGCCGGTGTCAGTTCAAAGCCCCGAGTTGCCAACATGAGATGACTGCTGAAAAGAGCTTGAACAACTTGTTCGTCCTGAGGTACAAGTAGGGGCATCGCGGAAGGTGAGGCGCATCTCTGGAACTGCTTTTGTTGGGCCAATTCGGCTCAGGCGGCGTTTCCGGCTCACATCTCCAGCTCACGCGGGTGAGCCATGCTTTGATGGTCGCTCATGTAGTGTTTAGTATATATTAGGTATACCGAAGGACGCCGGATGCACTGGAGAGCGTTGTCATGTCAAGTCACACTTCCTGGCTGTTTCTCTGCTCACCTGGCTGTGATCCTCACTCCTCACTCATGTCACTCATGTCCCCGCCTTTCGCCAACGCCTCCCGCACTAGCTGAGGCAGTTCCGCTGGCGCCATGGGCGCCGAGTCCGCCCCCCCCCCACGCTCCGCGCGCACCGCGTGGGGGCGCGGAAGAGGCGGGCGAAGCTGGGGCCCAGAAGCACCAAGAACCGAGCACCAGACCTAGCACCGAGCCAGAGATTGCCCGCCCATCCACCTGAAGCGAATGGTGCCACGCTGGTCCTTTTTTGTTTGGTGGGGAGACGTCCCCAAAACCCTCAAACAGGTTTTGCGGGTGAACTATGGTGAAGCACTTTCCCCGGGCTAGGTGTGTTCAACGTTGCATTTTCCCTCACAAGCTGGGACGGCGGAGCACCAGCTGGGCATGGTTCAGGACTCCCAGGACTCCTAGGACTCCTGTCGAGGCTCTTCTGTTTGGACACAAGGATGACGACGTGAGGATTGATGAGGACTCGATCTAACCATCTTGGGTTGGAGTGATCTTAGAATCTTATATAGATCTTTCTTATCTGTCTCTGTCTTGTGCATCAAAAGAGCATCCTCATCAATCCTCATACTGCATACTGATGATCTTTTGATGCGCACACTGCCTGAACACCCCGGGACGGAGAGTGATCCTAGACAAGGCGCCAATCCCGGAGCCCCCGTCCTTTTTGCCAAAGCACAAGTACCACCTAGAATTTACAATCTGCCAAGCTCATAGCTAGAGGCCCGCTAACAGGGAACATATATATACCTGCGAAACAAGTGAGGTAGATCCTGTATTGTAATTCTCTGAAACTCCACAAGAAACTCCTACACCCACCCGAGTTATGAGCCGATTGTTCCATCATGGGTGTGCATTCTTTTGGGGGGACCCTCCAACCAACGGGCCTTTTGGCGAATCTTTGATCTTCATCGATCTTCGGGGTCTAAACAGGAGGTCTCCCTATTGCAATGCACCCTCATTCCACCAGCCGACAGAAACGGGCCGTCGGGCGTAGCTGGTCCATTCGTCGCGCTTCAGGAGCGTGGCCGGCGCCCCGTCCGTGGGAGTGACCTGGAGGTTGGTCAGGGTGCGAGATCTGAAGGAGAGAGACGCCAAGAGAAACGTCATTAATAGAGCGCTAAAGAAAAAACAAGCACAAACAAACAAAACACATTAATGCATGTTGGGCACCCAAACTGGACATGGTTGTGAAATTCTGAAAGATCGTGATTCAGAAATTGCTTGTTGGAGTCAAGGTCCAGTTGAAACATTGAGTTCAAAGACCGGAGACCCAACTGGCAGAAATTTGCTGTGAGGCCCTGACCATCCAGCTGCAGCGAGGTTCTTTTAATCCGCCACCCCGCAAGATCCCTCAAGCCACCTGGAAGTTAAACATCGTGGCCGTGAGGTTGTTGCCCTCATTGAACCACATTGCCTCAAGTTCCGCACGCAGGCCGGCCCCGCATGAAGGGCTTCGAACAAGCAAAACACTCCCAGTTGAGTGTCTCTGGGCCTTTGCGGTCATGTATATACTATATGGTAAGTTGTATGGTATTACACATGAATATGAACTATAAACATTACGATATATATATATATATATATGTGCTTTTTGAATAAATCCTTCATCCCCCGAAGTAGACCACAAACATATTCAAGCTATATACGTCTACCACACGTAACGTATGCGGAGCTTAGGCCATGGTTAGCATGCACCAGGGCCCCCCCAAGAAGGTGTCCTGGTATGTCATGTGGTTGTTTATTGTAATGCATGATGGCTCTGCCAACATCATCGGCTAGACAAAAAAAGGTTGGCCAGTTGATGCCAGTTGTACTTTGTGGGGTTACACTGGATAATAGCCATGTATGTGAAATGTGCAGAGTGTCTGATAAACAACTGCTTCGGGATAGCTGCATACTGCAACCCACTAATCCCGACCAATAAAGGAACATACATACTGCAGGGATATTAAGAGTTCTCGACAGGATGGCCTCCTAAATATCCAATGACATCCAACGACCCACTTCCAAACATCACTTTCCATACTCCACGACATCAACGCGGACGCCCTCGTTGACCATTGACACTAGGCGTGCGCACTGACGAGGCCGAGGGAGAGGTGACCAAGAACTCCTTCAGAGTCTGGTGGAAATCCAAGAAGCCTCAGCAGTTGTGATGGCTGTGAAGGAATTGAGTGGTACAACATTCAAGTCTGCAACAACTTAGTTAACTGCAAGTCTGGCTCTAGGTTGCGGATGGCCGTGAAAACGGGTGCTTCAACAAAAACGACACACCCTTGTTTTCCGGCCATTCCAAACCACTCCGGCCCACCGTTCGGGCCCCCCCGACGCTCGACCGGGAACTTCTGCCGACGGCTGTAGAGCCAGGTGCCTTGACGAAGCGGCTGACGCCGACGAAGCAGCATCCACTGGGCGCTGGTAATGGGATACAGTGGAACACACACATACATCTATATATATATATATTATATAAATATGAATATAATTCCCTCAGGATCCCTAAATATCCCTATTTCATCGGAGGTCGAATTACCGGTTCTCCCTACCGGATCCCGAGGCGGACCGGACCAAGGCGGCATGTCCCTTATAGCTGAGCTGTCTGGACCAGGTGGTTTTGGGTGACAGGTTTTTCCACTCTCCTGATGATTCCAAAGAGTGCACGTCGGAGAACCATGATGGCCTTGCCGCGGAGGAGGCCACAGCGTGCCAAGTAGAAACCATGAAACCATACCCGGCCTATCCCAACGAGCATCTCTCGAAGCTAACAAAGTTTGACTAAGGGTGGGGTGGTAGATGTGTAGATTACAAAAACCAGGTCGAGCAACTTTAGTGGTCCTTGAAGGCATAGGGGCTCTAAAAGTCAGTGGTGTATATAAATCAGTGACGAACTCCTCTACTGTGAGTTGTGGTGACTTTGAATGATGGATGGGCCCAGCTACAAGCTGCAGTGGTTGCACTTTGGTGGGTCTCGAAAAGCGCCCCTGTCCCTTGGGCACAAGGCCAAGTTCACTGAGTCTAGCATGTTCTAGCCGTCCATCAGCAAGACCGTCCAAAACCGCTGAACACGTCGCCGTTTGACCTCCGGATGCCCAAAGGAGGTCACCCTCCCGCCACTTCCGGAACTGACGTCCATTCCATGCTTTTTCATGCAGGTGTCACCACTTCCCCCGGTGAAAGCCACAGCTTCCGACACGCGGACGCGCTCGGGGCTCGGGGCGGAAGTCGCGGATCCAGCACTGTTGGCCGATGACCTGCAGGCTCTGCGGCCTCGGGATGGAGGGAGAGGCGATGGAACGGCGAGTGGATGGAACTGGTTTGCTGGAACAAACCCAAACTGACCCCGTCCCACAGCCAAACCCTTGGACCCAGACTGGCCCCCTCCAAAAAAAAACACACATTCCGTGGGGAATGAAAGCCACTTCATCCCAAATAGGAATTCTTGGAGGTTCGTTGAATGGACCGGCTGGGTGGTTGGAAAAAAAAGGGGTCAATGGGGCGGTATCTCTTGCAGTCGTGTCTGGGCATATGAAAGCTATTCAGCTATTGTCAAAGACCCGCTCTGTGGAACCAAAGCCTCCATTGAACCCTTCAAAGCCCGCTGATGTGGGTACTGACAAAAAGAAAGCATGAACTGCATAAGTATGACTGTAAACTCTATGAGTCATATATAAACATGAAGTGTCTGAGCAAAACTCATTCCATCCGGTGTGCCGGGGTCCCAGCACGAGTTCCATGCAATGAGAATGCCACAGCGTTTACCCTCTCGAATTCCGATTTGACATGTATTAAGCTTTAGCGATGTGCTCAAGGGTTAACAGTGACTGATTGCGTGCCCACCCCCCAAACCCTGCCCAAACAAGGAAAAGTCACAAGTCAACACACAGCTCAAGAAGCAACTGAGATCCTGATGTACACATATGCACACAAACAAACAAACAAACAAACAAACAACGAAACAACGGATAACAAAGGATAACAAAGGTTGGTAGTAACATGTAGCAACCAGCATGCAAAAACATAAGCTTTAATCCGTTTTCCCTTAGAATCCTACAGGGGATCACAGTGGCTGCTCGAAAAATAAATACAGCCTATTATACCTAGCACTTCCAATGGGTGCCCTGTCTGGATACCTATAAGTAGGGTAGGGTTGTCCATTGGTGACCCGTTGGAAGAGACACAATTATAACTACCAAGCCCTCTTCCCGCTGAAGTGTCTTATATGTGACTTCTGATGCTTGGACCATGCGACCTCACATTCTTCAGGGTCAACTTGGCGAATGAACCACAAAATTGCGTCACCTCTTTTTGTCCCCCCAAAATGGACACATGGTCAATAGAAGTCATTAAAACTTCTATGCAATGGTCATATATAGTGTCATTCTTCATGTAGAACCATCCGGCCTCGGATCGTTTTCTTCCTCTTGTTTGTATTGTCGCCGCCCGGCTCCGCCCGGACAGCTCCTCCTCTCGGTCCCGGACAGCTCCTCACAGACCCGGAGCATCGCTCGTTGGGCCCAGGGGGACGCCTCCGAACGGATGGACGTCCCGGCGGATGCTTCAAAGAACCGTCCCATCATCTGGCTGGATGGTGTTTTGTATGTTCTTCAATATGATTCAAAAACGCCACATGTTTGATGTATGTGCTTTGATGAATGTGGTATGATGTTGTACAATAGGTGTGTTGTTCAATAAACCTATTTCTTTGGGTGAATTTGGTATGCAACGCGGAAGGCACCGTGCGGCAACCTATCAGGACCTTTCACCCAACACAATTGGTGAAGGTATAGCGACGTGAATGGCCTGCTCATCTCCATCAAGGCAAACGCTTTTCATGTGTGTGGACAATGGTAAATAGGTCCGTTCCACCAACTGTTGGTGGATTTATAGACAGTCTGATGCGTGCTAAAGGGAACACCAAGCCTTCCAAGAGGTCTTCGACCAAGGATGTCCGCTCAGGTCATTGGGAGGGTCACCCCCCAAAAAAGAAATCAGAAACTGGGAGAGAGGTCCTTCTACAATAGTCTATATTCTATAATCCTCTATACCAATACGTATCATACATTGTTTGGTGATTTGGGTGAAGCCATCGACGCTTTAAGGGCGCACAGGTCGCCGCAGAGCGCCACCGTCGCTGCGGCACCGGCCGCCACCGCGGGCGCTCCGAAGCGCCGATGGAGGCGCACCGGATCGAAGGAGGCGTCAAACGCAAAGGGCCGATAGGTGGCGAGCACATCGACGTCCTGGAGGGCCGGAGACGTGGCGGAGCCACAAACCCCATTTCGAAATAGGTGGAAGAGTGCGAACGAACTCCACACCTTTCGAGTAGTGGGATGTCCCCCAAAACAGGAATTTGGAGGTGATCCACTTTCAAAGTTCACCAAGTAAGAAACACTTATATCTTATAAACCCTATCGATCCACCTTCTCAGAAGGTAAGACTGGACCCTCCTCGCCCTATATCAATAGTCTCCTTACTCACCGTGCCTCAGGTTGGGTATGTTGTTCCATGGGGAAATAGTCTGCAGCGCAAAAAGAACACAGTGTACCGTCGTCAGAGTGCGAACAGTGTGTTTCTCGTTCTGAAGACGGTCCGGAGCGACGGGAAGGTCGGTGGGCCGCTCATGCATTACCAGGACCCGTCTGGAGCAAAGGGAAGCACCAAGACATGGGTCGTTCGGTGTTCGCCGTGGGTATTGGAAAATATCGGACATGTTTTCTCACCCTGACGGCACAAACCACTCTGGAGCCGGCAAGTTGGCGATCCATAGGCAACCTTTAAAGCTTAATGAATTTCTAGATTGTAGATCCCGCCTGGTCCAAACCCCTGCCCTCATCACCCCATCCCTCTCCTGGACTGGCATGATCCCAAAGAGCACCACCACCTCATTACCTGAGCGAGCTCAAAAAACAATGAACACAAAAGTGGAACTCCATATATATTGGTATCGCGTTTGGGGGTTCGCTATATCACTTTACCACAGTGTTTCGGATGCTTGTCAATTTTACATGGATGCGGGCAAATGTGGGGAGGCCAAAGAAAGAGAGGGAGAGAGATTCACAAGGCAGCTCTTCCTTCCCCCTTCACTGCCCCTGCCAGCGATTCTTTTAGAACATTATACTAAAGCAGCTCCCGCTCATCTACACACCATTTTGATCAAGCTCTATTTATGTAAAGCAAATTGCCAAGCCAAGAAATACGCCCACATACAGGAAATTGAATGAAATGATGGTATCGCTCTTGGTGGTTCACTTTATCGCTTTACAGCTGTTTTAGAGAAACAACAGCAATTGATGATGTCAATAATGGTTCCTCTCACATAAAGATTTTTGTGCAAAGACCCTTTTGGATGTTGCTCACCTCGTTTCTTTTCCGCATGTTTAGGGCATCATGTGATGACACAAGGCACTTGAGGTGCCCGCAATGCCTTCAGGTACGTGACGGTGGTTTCAGAGTAAATGGCACAATCCCCCAAAGGTGCTATATGGACCCCCACTGTTCTTCTAGAGTCGATAACAGTAAGATGCCAAAACGATCCAAGGGCATGTACTATGGCACGCTCTTCCGGTGCCCATAGTGGCATGTTGCACCACACGGGTGGTGCATAAAGAATTGGTCGGGCAAGCGGGAATAGCATGGAAACGCACACTTGGCTTCGTCCAAGCCGAGTGTAAATTGCATGTGCTGAAAAGGCCAGCAAATAACTCAAAGCATGATAAACTCGTTTCCGGGGCTTTTTTCATGCGGGCCCCCATGTGTTCCATGTCGTGTTGGCAACTTGGCCCGGCGTCGCGGGGCACCGTGGGGGCCCAAGGAAAAAACACTCCCTCACTCCAAAAAGTAGAAAGAACATGAAAGAACCTCGTTTTGGTCATTTGACCGGTTCACCGGCTTTTTCTTCCGCGGTCCTGGCGGTGGAGGTCTGGTCTTTGGGTGACCCTGTCGTTGGGTGTCTAACCGTTCCGGTTTGGGTCTACAAACAAACTACCCTTGACATTCAATTCTGTTTGAAGCGAAAGTCCTTTCTGAACCCATTTTTTGTGCACCACCTCCCCACTCATCTGAACAAACCCGGAGGAAACACCAAGGTTCCTGTCAATACGAACAAATGTATACAATATTGATTTTCGCAACATTCTCAAGGTGACTCATTGTGACTCGCCACATGGCCGGATGTGTCTCATTTCGTGTCACCTGTCACCAAAACCTGACACCTGGCCACGTGCCTGGCCGCGACCTGGCCTTCATCGCCCTTGACCCACCGACCGACGAGCCCAGTCACTGGGCTGGCTCGAGAGCGTGCTGCTCGACACCGCCTCCTCCGACCTCTGCGCGAACGGAACGCGGCGGTGTCTGTTCTCGGGCATGGGCGACTTTTGGCAAGATGTAGCTTGAGAGATACTTCCTTGGAGTATATTACTTGGAGGTAAAGTCCACCTCCCTCAAAAAGGTGTTTTGGAAGGAAGAATGAGCCTGCCAAAAGCAGATTCTGTAGGGGGCTCTGGGGCATCTCTGTAGTGCTTTGGGCGGATGACCTGTAAACATATGTGGGCTCTGTGTTTCTGTGTGTGTCTTTTTTTGTCCAAATCCATGCCCGGCCCATGCCCGGCCCTTTCGGAGGAGGGCACCATTTTGATGTTCCACGGCATGGTCTCCCACAATGTGACCGATCTGCATCATGCCATGTGCTAAGCTCCTTGAAACCATAGAAGTGGAGGGCACCACCTCTTTGATTGGTTTTTGAAAGTGGATGAACATGGTCATCCAAAGGGCCACCCATACCATCCACGTAACCTTGGAACTAAGCAATATATATATATAATCTGATTCATGGCACTGCAAGGAATGGTCTAGCTGCTAGTTCCATGTAACAGAAAGAAAAGGATGAGATCGCAAATGTGAGAAACAAAACATGTCTTTCCTGTCCGATGTCTGCTTCTGCTTCGCAGCCACATGCAGCAACTTAGCTCTCGGCAGTGGAGGAAGCTGCAGGTCGGACTGGGTCTTCTGATATCCTGACATCGAAGAGGCCCCACCAGCGCCTCAAAGGAGTTCTTGGATGGTCAAAGGGCAACGTAAGGGCATTGGCCATGGGGGGCCCCCCAGCAAGTCCAACGAGGTCAACAGATCGGTTATGGACCACACAGCAGGTGGCGGCTTCCCACAACCCAAACTGGGGCCACAGCACCTTTGGTGATTCAACTCAAGCACCTCCCTGGATTCATTAGTGTCGAACAAGTCGAGTTCCCCGTCCTGTTGGGTTGATGCAGGACTTGGGGCTGCAGTAGCACAGGTGAGACTCGTAGCAGGTGCTGGTCGACAGCCTCGCAGGACACGGCCGTAGCTGGCTAAACTCAAATCCTCGATAAAGGGAAAACCTATTGCCCAGACACGACCAGTCTCGGACTGGCATAGGACTGCCGATCACTTGGGGTGGTTGATATATCAGGGGTCAATGGGGCAGTAAATATTCCAGTCCGGTCGCGTTTGGGTTGGGGTATGCATTTTAATCGGGAACCCCCAGCGTGGCCCTGGCTGGGTAGACTGGTGTACATGTCCTTCTTGCAGAAATTCAAAGAAGGAAACGTCCCCCCTATCGGCCCTATCGATTTGATACACACACACTCAGTTGATTTGGCAAATGGTGCCCATGTTCTGAAGCAGGTTGTGTGATTCTGGTCATGAAACCCATCTTGTAGAAAGCCAGCGGCCTGGTCAGCACAAGTCAGCACATCCATGTTGCATGAATTCACGCAACTTAAAGTGTTCTGCGTCTATCGCGATATGCATTTTACATGAACGAACCGTCACGGCTAATTAATTAAGCAAGCAGGTGTGCCTGATTTTTCACATGGTTTCTTCAGCTTTGGAGACACCATTTCTCAAACACCTTTTCACGGATCTGCCGGTTTCTTCCTTTCTGTTCATTTCAACGGTGCCATACAGTGCCTAACAAGAGCCATCGCGTTCGGCCCCTTCCATCGGCCTCGGCGTGCTAAAGCCAAAGGAGATCTCGGGCATTTGCGTCATGGGATCGACTTGGGTCGCACCAGTCCTCAGCGCGGCTCGCGGTGCCGTCACTTGGTCCGAGTGCGGGACAACGCGTCGGTCACGTCGCCGGTCACGAAGAGAATCCGGTGGATTCCTCTAATTCTGGTCGAGTCCTGCACCCGCTTGGCGCTTCGGCGACGTCGTCGTTGGTTGCGCACCGCATGTCCCGCGTCCGGTGTGCGAGGAACTCGCGGACGCGCCTCCCTTCGGCTGGGGTCCGGACGGCCAATCTTCCAACACCACGGACTGCAACCGGCGGCTGGTGCTGCTCGCCGTCTGGGGCACGAGGGCGGCAAACGAGCTAGAGCCCGGGGGAAAATGAGACGAAGTGACATGGAGCTCAGTGACATGGTGTGACCATTAGGATTGGCATATACCAAATTGTTCTATATCTTTTTACCACATGAATAACATGTCATATAATGTATAACTATGTATTATTATATTATATATATATATGAATATATACATTATACACATATATTTAATATAAAACGAAATATATATATATATACATACAGGGCGACGATGTTTGGCTTTTGAACGAGGTCCTACCCAAAAGGATCCGAAAGCACAAAAAGGGGGGCCACGCTGCCACACCTCACAGCTTTGTTTGGTGAAAAGGGCTCCACTGGCTACACCCTCCTGAACCAGGATCGCCCATCACTCGGATGGATTCGGATGGAAGGCCTCCACATAGTTCGCATCTGAAAACTGTTGCTTCACCTTAAGGGTGGCTGCACGTAGGCCGCACTGGTCGGAGCAAGCGGTGCGACAGGAGTCCGGGTGGAAGAAGCACTTGGACAAACGGACGCATGGGGTCGGGACATTCCCAAACTAGCCTTGTGACGAAAAATGCCACACACCTGGAGCAGCCACAAACTTCAGACCATCACTTCGATGACACTTCAACTCCGACTGTCGCCTCCCATTGAGATTGTTCACTTTGTTTTGCTAGCTGGCTTTTACAAGAGAGCTCAATGCTGGGGCGAGGTATCCATAGGTTTCATTAAACATGGACCCAAACTATATAACTTCATCTATCCAGCAACAACACGCAAGGGATCTACCATTTCATGATTGTTAGAAGTAAGCCAAAAGCGGCCAAACCTTAAAACCGGCCAAACACTCAGTGGACTGGCCATTGAACCGCACAATTCACACCCTGAAAATGTCTTCCTGCACTTGGACGATTTGCCATGTGCGAGTTTGAATGCACAGAACTGAGTTCAACCTGGTAAAATTTAAACAAACTAATCCTTGGCGTAAGTTGCCCAAAGTCTGATGAATGCGCGGGTTCTCTTTGATTCTTTGGGTAAGGCCGAGGCCTCTTGAGGATGTTCTTCTTATTATATTGGTGCCATAGAAATTGTCATTGTCATCGTTCTTGTCGAACAACTGGTCCAGCCGGCAATGAGAACAGCCCCCCCAGCATCCCCCAGCAGACATCGTAGCTGCCATCGTCACTGAGCACGTGGCGAAGTCTTGCACTTGCGGCAAGACCGTGTCCTCCGAGACGCGGCGAAGCGCTGGGCAATGGGCGAACGCGTCCAGGTGGGGGGGGCCAACTCTATAAATTAAAAAGATTACCTTTCAAAGGCACATTGACATCCAAATGTTACGTATTTACGCACCTTTGTTGAAACATGTTGACACATTCACACATATATCCACACCATGCTGACGCTTTCACAGCACCAAGAAAAACTCCTTTTGACCGGTCGTACCGCTCGTCCCACCTGGCTAAGAGCGGTGGCTCTCGATCCAGTGATGGTCATCGACACAGTGATGTTGGAGCACCTCAGCCGTTTTCAGCTCAGGCTCGGCGAGCAGATCGTCCACCAAATCCCTTTGATTCAAAGAGATGTGTCCTCCAAAGGTCCAAAGCCTAGCAACCATTCGTTTACTAGCTGTTTTTTTTTCACAAAATGGCACACTCCGCAATGTCGCTTGTTTTATATGGACGCCCCATATGAGAGGCATGTTTGGGTTTGTGCAATCTACTCTGAAACCTTGAAGCAGTCCCTCAATTACTTGGTTGATAGTCCATCCATTACATGATGGATACTTGACCACCTTATGCCATCTTGGATCCTTAAGTAGTTCAGCTCTGGGCTCCCCACGGGACGGTCAAATCCCTGGGCGAGTAGCACGAACAGGGCGCCGCCTGCCGAGTCGCAGGAACCAAATGAACCTGAGGAAGATGTGCCCAGAGTTTGGAGGATTGGAGGATGTGTTTTTGTGGGTTTGGGATGGTTTGGGTTTCTGGGGCGCGTCTCAGGTCTGCCAGCAAGAACCGGCCAAGGAGACATGGAACATGAACATGAACTTTTTTTTGCCAAGAACAAATCTGAAAAATCATTGTGGTCCTTTTGCAATGCCTATGCTAACCTTCAAAAACTCATTGGCAAAACGTTGGCATTTTCAGTGCCACAAGTGCCTGCCCCCGGTCCTTGCCTGTGCACTTGGCCAGCTGGACAAGTTGTCTTAGCGCGACACAACATGAGAAAACGATTTGATTTGGAAGGGCAACAGGCACCTTTATCCAGGCAAAACATTGCGCAGTTATGCGCAGTTTCTCTATTTCTGGCGGGGCCCTTCTGATTTACAAGGCAGTCAGGCCTTGACTAAGAGAGGTTCCACGCCCTATTCCGACGAATTTGTGCGACACAGCCGAGCTGGCCAAATTAGAGTCTACCGATCAACCACCCGGGTTTTTTTTCAGGCCTGCTCTTGGACACCAAGGGCAATGGATAACCACTTGAGCGGGGAAACACGAAAGGTAGAGACGGACCGAGTAGCTGTCGGGACCTTTTCTGGTGAGGGACTGTCTCCGGTGTTTCAGGAACGTGCCCCTTGGTCAATCATGGATGAAACCAACAAAGCCAGAGAGCACAAGAAGGCATAAGAAGGCTCAAGAGGAACTCCGTTGCGGTCAGATTGCGCCACACGCCTCTGCAGAGAGGCTGCGTTGCGTCGACGCTCGTTTGTGTCTAGGTGTGTGAAAACAGGCGCGCGTAAAAGTCGCAATGCGTAAACGCTCGCATGTGTACCAGTTATGGTCCCACAGCTGCACGCACTGTGTCAGGATTACAGGCCTGCACGCGTTGCGTCGAAGCCGCAGTGACTCAGTGACCAACCCCCTTGTAAGGATAGTGCTGGAGGGGTGCGGCCGGTACTGCCAGGGATGGACGTCACGCTATGGTGGGTGTGCTCCACGATGCGGTAAGATTTCGCCACGTTAGGGTATAAGGCTGAGTCGAATGGTGTTCCGCGACGCGAGGGGTTTCTCCACAGGGCTTTGCAGAGAGGCTGTGTTGCATCGATGCTCGTTGGTGTCGAGCAATATGGTCTGTGAACGCAGTACGCGCTGTGTCAGGCTGCCGGGTGCGCACGCGCGGCATCGAAGCTGCATTGCGCGACCTCATTGCGCAGGGTTCGTGCTGTATTGCGCAACCTCATGGCCAGCGTCGTACTGGGCAGCGCCTCATCTGCGCACACAGATTTGGCTCATCTGCGCACACACATTTTGTTAGCACTTGCGCCTCAGCGCACACAGATTTGACTCATCTGCGCACACATGCAGTCCATGGGGGAGACTCAAGTGCGCACACAGGCCCTTTCCCGGATGTTTGCTTAGTTAAAAGGGTCGTCAAGATGGAATGGCCACTTCCTCCTCTAAATTTTGCCCTCGGGTGGCTCACCAAAGGGTGAGTCAACTTGGAATGACCACTTCCTTCTCGAAATTTTACCCCTGCCTTGCCCACAAAAGGGTGAGTCAAGTTGAAATGGCAACATCCTTCTCTAAATTTTCGGGTGGCTCACCAAAGGGTGAGTCAAGTTGAAATGGCAACATCCTTCTCCAAATTTTACCCCTGCCTTGCCCACAAAAGGGTGAGTCAAGTTGAAATGGCAACATCCTTCTCTAAATTTTACCCTCGGGTGGCTCACCAAAGGGTGAGTCAAGTTGAAATGGCAACATCCTTCTCAAAAATTTTACCCCTGCCTTGCCCACAAAAGGGTGAGTCAAGTTGAAATGGCAACATCCTTCTCTAAATTTTAACCCTGCATGGCCCACAAAAGGGTGAGTCAAGTTGAAATGGCAACATCCTTCAAAAATTTTACCCTCGGGTGGCTCACCAAAGGGTGGGTCAACTTGGAAGAGCAACATTAACATCCTTCTCTAAATTTTACCCCTGCCCACAAAAGGGTGAGTCAAGTTGAAATGGCAACATCCTTCTCTAAATTTTACCCCTGCCTTGCCCACAAAAGGGTGAGTCAAGTTGAAATGGCAACATCCTTCTCTAAATTTTACCCCTGCCTTGCCCACAAAAGGGTGAGTCAACTTGGCATGGCAACATCCTTCTCTAAATTTTACCCCTGCATGGCCTACAAAAGGGTGAGTCAACTTGGAAGGGCAACATCCTTCTCTAAATTTTACCCTGCCCACAAAAGGGTGAGTCAAGTTGAAATGGCAACATCCTTCTCTAAATTTTACCATCGGGTGACCCGGGTGGCTCACCAAAGGGTGAATCAACTTGGAATGACCACTTCCTTCTCTAAATTTTACCCCTGCCTTGCCCACAAAAGGGTGAGTCAAGTTGAAATGGCAACATCCTTCTCTAAATTTTACCCTCGGGTGGCTCACCAAAGGGTGAGTCAAGTTTCAATGGCAACATCCTTCTCTAAATTGTACCCCTGCCGTGCCCACAAAAGGGTGAGTCAAGTTGAAATGGCAACATCCTTCTCTAAATTTTACCCTCGGGTGGCAAACCAAAGGGTGGGTCAACTTGGAAGAGCAACATCCTTCTCTAAATTTTACCCCTGCCCACAAAAGGGTGACTCAAGTTGAAATGGCAACATCCTTCTCTAAATGTGAAGGCATGAGTGGCTAAGTCAGCAAAGAAAGAAGTAAGTAAGTGGCCAGGTTAATGAATGAATGAGTGAAAGAATGAATGAATGAATGAATGCATGAAAGAAGGAGTGAGTGAGTCAGTGAGTGAGTCAGTGAGTGAGTCAGTGCGTGAGTGAGTGAATGAGGGAGTGAGTGAGAGAGTGAGTGAGTGTGAGTGAGTGAGAGTGAGAGTGAGGTTGAGGCAGCACATCCGCGTGTACAGATGAGGCATCTCACGCGCGTGTACAGACGAGTCACCTTGCGCGTGTACAGACCAGGCGCTGACCGTCGTACTGCTGTGACTGTTAAGCGCATGACTTCACCTTATGTCCAGAATTTAGTAGTGCTGGCGACGAGGGGAGGGGACGGGGAGGGGAGTGGAGGGGGGAGGGGGGGGTGGGGGTGTTAGACATTGATCTACCAATCTTTAGTCCCGAGCAAGCTCTCAAGCCAGTCCCTTTGCTTCGCAAAGCAAACTCAAGGTAGTCCTTACCAGGCTACCTTTCGTGATAACCAACGAAACCAAAGATCGGACAACCATTGCTTGACTCCGTTACCGTGCTTTACTACAAACCCGGTCAGCAATTTTTGTCATGACGTAGTTTGTGTTGGAAACATAGAAAATTGCAATTTTCCTGCGCTGTGAAATCTTGCAGCTGTGGCCCTGGACATGGCCCCTGCGAGGTCTTGAGCGATTGTGCGGTCATAGCAAAAAAAAATCATTTTATGAACCAATGGTGGGCCACGAATGGCCACGAGCCCCAAGGGTGTCCAAGCAGCCTCTGAGACCCCGTGCTGAAAGTTGAACTCGCCAAATCGCACCAGTGCAAGGCACACCTAGACGATCGAGGCAAGAGGTCCCATAATGGGTGGGCCAGCTTGTGATAACAATGACCTTGAGCAGCCTTGACAGCTCCCAGCATTTCCTTTAACACTTTTACTCTCCAAATGCCCCTGATAATGTTCCTAATATCTAATGTTGGAGAACGTCCAACTACGCAGTCACCCACCCCGTCTGGGCCGCCAGACTCTGCCAGGTTTCCTCAGCACACACGGCAAGCGTCTCAAGCCGCAAGTCAAGGATGGGAGGTTCTTTGCTTTCTGCCAAGCTCTCCATCTATATATATATACCTAGAACCTGAGTGACCCCTGTTTTGGAGGAGCAACCACCCAAAATATGGCCTTTGCTTATCAAAAAGGAGGTCAAGTGGGTTCTAGGTATGAAAAAATATAATCAGCAAACTTATCACCCTCTAGCCCTCTAGCCTGCCAATGGCCCATGGCCTGCCTGAAGTTAGCTGTTAGCTGGGGCCGTCGTGATGTTTACTGCAGCGACCTCGGGCGAAGGACCGGTTTTCTCCGGACGTGTTCAAGATCCACCATCATCCAAACGCCATTCCCCTCGTGGCAAATCTTGCCAGTCGGACTCGCAGCAACCTCTGACGAAGCGTAGGAATGCCTGATGTTGCGGATGCCGGAATTGGGACGCAAAATGCCGCCGTTGGCCATTGGTTCATCCGCGTTACATGAAGAATGGAAGTGGATGGCCCCGACAGGATGAGCACGTTCCGAAGTCCAAACGGGCGGTTTCCAACGTGCCTCACTCTTTCCAGGTATGTCTAGTTGACACTGTATGCCTTTCTGGGGACCCACCACAGAAAGAACCCTTAACATCAGCAGCTCGAGTTCAACATGGGATCGAACAAAGCTCCAGCCTTGGAGGTCCACACTGATCTGACGAGGAGTTGATGCCGATTTTGTTCGAGAAAAAGTCAGCGATGACGCCGCGAAGCGAACGAACTCCTGTTTGTTTTGGAGTGGGGTGTCACCAATCCCCCGGGGAGGTGAAAGGTCCACTTTCAAGTTGCAGATGGAAAGGCCAACGCCTCCTTCGCGTTGGAAGACCAAGAGGCGTGCTGGATGGACGGACTAGACATTGAAGAATCAAGTCTAGACTTGTGCAACGGAGGGGTCCTGAGGCCTTCGGAGGGCCGCGCGGCCCAGGCCAATCAACCACACAACTCCCATTTGGATTCCTCTTTTGACTTGAAGGTCACCGCATGTCATGTCCGCATCAAGATGTGGCTGCGGGTCATGGCACCAGGATATCTTGGTAGACCCTACCTGGAAACTTCAAGCTACATGGTGGACCTGGGCTCCAGCTTTTGACCCATCCCCGAATCCCCACGTATATTAACATCTGTGATCAGGGGCCCCTCAAGTTCGCAAACGCATTCGCGTAACACGGAAACTTGTTCAAACATGTTCAAGCAACAAACATGACGGACTCCCCAGTCGCTCCCTTATGTGTTATTGAATTTATTAGAACGTGGACTCCGAAACAGGGTTTCTTGTGGAATCAGTCTTGTGGATTTCAACATGGCCTGGGCTAGGGCCAACATGCGCCAATATGTGCCAATCCAAGTGCTTCGGATATGCATGACTCCCTCGCTCCCCCTGAAAACTGTCTATTTTTCGTCTTAGCTGTTCCTATCTGCGTGGGATTGGTGGGACAAATTCTTAGGATCTGCCAGGCAGCCCACAGCTGTGGTCGCCAGTAGCCCACGAATGGCGCCGGGTGCCGGTATCGGTGCCGGTATCGGTGCCCCGGTGATCGGAACGCTGCACCAATCACGCATGGAGCGAACGCTCTGAACCGACGTTTGATGAGGCGATGAGGCTCATCCAAAAGGAGTGCGCAGAAGTTAAGACGAATCCATAAACCTGCTAACTAAGGATGACGTGCCAAAGGCCAGAAGATTTCAAGATCAACAACCTCCTGCTAGGCTTCCGGCGGCCTGGTTCACACATGCGGGTGCTGTAGGGCGCTGCTTCCTGAGACCGAGTGATGTGCCACTGGATTCAATCAACATAGAGACTCTCCAAGTTGATGCAGAAAAGTAGGCTGAAGACGGGTGAATCTGAACCTGCTGACGGTGGCTGACGCTAGGAACTCAAGAAATTTCAAAAGTGGATGCATGTTTCCACGGCTGGTCTTAGACCATTTGGTTCACACACCTTAGACAATTAGTGTTCGGTCTTTTCTAGGTGCCATCACCAGTCATCTGAGATCTGTGCACTGCCATCATGAGTCATATGAGTCATACCTAGCGCTTCCTGGCTGGGTGTCCCGTCTGGTGACCTTTTTCAGCAGTATAGGGCTGTCCAGCCAGGTCACCCCGAACGGAAGCAGCTGGTACCGCGCCTGTGCGGGGCTCCCTGGGGCGAAGCTTTGCAGCAGCGGTCGCCCGGCCTCACGGTGGTGCTCAGGCCTCGGTGCGGTTCGGGCACGACCGAAGTGAAGGACATCCCTTTTTTTTGTTTTTTTCTTGGTGCTTTTTGAGCCAAAAACTCCAATAGTCTTGGACTCTTGGGTCAAGAACAAGGAATATGAGCCACCGACCCCCCCCCAACCAAAAATGATGATGCAGGGCAATGCAGGGTCTGCGGATGTCCTCTCTGCTGTGGAGCGGGAGGGGGACGGAGACATGTCACCGAGCAGCGATTTCGGGATGTCGCTGGGAAGCCTTAGCGCTATGGATCCACATACCGAACCTGAGAAGGTACGGTGAGGACGGGGACTATTTATGTAGGCGCCAGGAGGGTCCAATTACCTTCGAAGGTATGTGGATCCAAAGGGTAGCAGAATTGGTCTTCAAGTCACTCTTTGATTTCCCAGACATTCCCAGACACGACACATGGGACTACCATATTTGCCGAGAAGTTGGGGTTGTGAAAGGGGGGTCAATGTAAGCATATCATGGAGTGTCTGGGTTTTGGTGACGTTACATGATTTTGTGTCACCTGGCCCGGCACTCATTGCTTCGGGCTTCGTACCTCCTCTCCCCAAACATCCCGCCCTGTCTTCCTTCCCCTCTTCCACGCCGGCTCGCGGCTCGGCAAATATCGCCAACATGAATCCAAATGAAGATGACTCACATGGTAAAGGAAAACATATTAAAAAAATACAACGGCCTTCGGCTCTTAACCAAGCACCTGCCTCTCTCTCTCTCTCTCTGCCCATCTGCTCTCTCTCCCCGGCCCATCTTTGTACGGCGTGTTCATTGTTTAATGATGTTGATACGTTTTGAATTGTTGTGGATCTACTTCGAAACGTTACAATGCAGCCCGTGTTATCAGGTATTTTGTTGCACTTTACTCCTCGACGTCGTCGAATTCGTTGCTCCCTTCCGACTTCTTCTCAGTGCGCCGACGGAAAGACCTCCGGCAGCGCGGGGTAGGGCTGCGAAGCCGTCACCGCGATGGCGGCCACGAAGCACACGAAGACCACGAGGGCCACGCCTACGACGATTTTCGACACGAGGGGTGAGTAGGAAAGCACTGTGAAGTCTCAGGCGGCTTCTGTAGGTGAGCAGGGGTACACATGGGTTCATTTCAATCTGAAAGTGCAGGTGTTGAGTTTGGTATGCGGTGATCTGTAGGATTCTGTGAGTAGGAGTATATATGGATCATTTCAATCTGTTTGCATGGGGTGTACGGTTTCAAAGTCCCAGTTTTGGCCACTCCATGCCAGATTGGTCTGCACATCGGCAGCCACATCGGCAAGTGACCACTGACTGATGACCCTTCCCTCCCTATTAACTCGATCTCAAGGCCAACTGCTTGTGACAATCATTGCAGCTCACAGCTGATCCAAAGGTTTCGTAACTGTGTTCAGTCTTGCCAGCAGTGTTCACACAAGTTTTGCTTGAAAGGATGACCTACCAGCACCTTCCCAAACAGGTCTCCAATGTACTAACCTACACTTCCTCCTTGATCTCCATTGAATACCCCGACATGAAAGTCGAGAAGGTGGCGAAGGTGAACGTCACGATCATCCTTCAACAAGACGAGGGACATTGCAGGACCCTCCTCTCGAAAAAAGGGGGGGCAGGAACTCTCCTTTCGACCGGCCTCCCAGCAGTGGCTTGGGCCGCTGCAGCAGAAGCATCGTCTTGGAGGCCTGAACGAAGGGTGTTCAGGTGTGGCCAGGTCTTTCACGTGGACCAGTAGTGGGAAGAAACTTGAAGGAAAAACAAACAGTCAGTGTGAGTTGTAAGAGCAGGATTGGTCGTTACAGCATCCATCGATGTGTGTACTTTAAAATGTAGACGGTTGATGAATAAAACCTTCCCAAAGTTGGATGGTAAAACCTCTCCATGTATGAAGAGTTTGTTCATCATCCAACAAGGCGACGCACCAAATGAAGATTCAAAGAACTGTTGGTCTTTCCGAGAGGGGTGTCTTGTTGGATTGTGTTTTTTTAAATGTGTGTGTGCCCTGTGCCATAAGTCATTGAACTAAACAGTGACACCTGGACCAGGACACTCAAAAAGCAGCCTCTAAAAACCATTCCCTCGCTGGAGCTTTCAAACACCCGAAACTGTCTGGTAAAGAGAATTGGCCCTCAAGCCCAAGAGCAACCGTTTTGGTGCCTAGTTACTAGTTCATGGAGGAAAAAGCACGTCTCGCAACTGTTTCACTCTCCAAAGCCCGCAGCTGCCAAGGCACCAGCAGCTTCCAGTCTGGCTTTAGAGCTGCCGGCTCCAAAACCAGCACCACCCTGGAGACAAAGGAGGCTGTCGGTGAAAGTGACTGGTGTAGAAAGTGGTGACTGGCGCTGGATTGATATTATCGCATGATACCATGAGTCATGTAGTTGCAATGTAAAGACTACATTTTCCTACATTACGTGACGTGACGTAGCATATTGAGCGAAATAAAAATAACATATTTTATATAAAACCAAAAATAACTCATCATTAGAATATTAGAACATGTCACTACCACCGTCACAATCCTGTTGCCACACGGTGTTTTGCCCCAAACGCAGCGAACTAGATGCATTGCACGATGTCAATGCAGGAATGTGACAAGCGGCCTTATCGTGCTACAACAATAAACAGTTCTAGCACACGTGGGTTGATCGAAGGCTTTGTCTCCTCCTCCAATAGCCTTGGCTGTGCAAGTGATCCACCGAACTCCTGGGTAGGGATGCCTCTCTCTCAGTGTCTTTCTACTCTGCCAAGGTCCTATAATAGGTCCTGGAACCACCTGCACTGCGAGCATGGCGCCTCTGTGGACCTTTCGGGGCCTGCCAACGCTGTCCGGTATCGTTGCTCAAACTTCATCTGACTTCTCCCATTAATGAATGCCAATGATCTCCGAAACCAACCTATCCACATTGACATGACTCAACAAAGGGGTCGGGTGCCCTGGACCACCTCTGGGTTCGCTTGGCTCATGCTTCCCACCACGGCCACAGCCACGGGGCGCCGGGCTTGGGATGCAAGCGTCGCAAGCTGGGACGGAAGTGTCTCTCGTGCCTGGCGAGAAAGGGAGTGGCAAATAGATCTGAGTTGAAACCCAGGCAGTTGGACCGATTTAGCTGATGACTGCTTGTTTCGGGAAGGGGCTTTCATGTGGTTTCCCTAAGTCAAGAACTACATGTACAGTAGGGGGGCCGGTTAGCTGAAACAATCCCTGTCACTCCCTGCGTTTTCCCCCAAACCGCCGACAGCGGCGATCGTGATGGGCTCGCCTTTTTGGCCGTGCTGCGCCCAGAAGTCTCTCGAATTAGCGGCGACCCCGGGGTGGGAGGAGCTGGTTTTCTGAGGTCTCGGCCATCTTCCGGAACACATCGATCAATGGATGTTCCAGTTTCGAGATCGAGGATCTGCAATGCTACGTCTCTGCTACCATAGTAGATCAGGAGGGCATAACTCAACCCAGTCCACATCAGGGAAGTTCCCAAAGAATCCCAAGCCTGTGGCCTACCCACCAAAAGGTCATCCAGGAGTTTGTCCGAACTACGCTGGCAGTAAGGCCCGCTCAGGTTTGATGCTGTCCGTCAGGGTCTTCAAAGGCTTGCACCTTGGAACGGCATCTGCCAAGATTTGTGGCACACATCCTCATATCCCAAACAATCCATGCCCAAACACTCCATGCATGGCATATTTACATACCTACATTTGGGTGGTTTCAGGGCTCAATGTAGGCAAACAGTGCATACATGGAGTGTCTGGGATGTACATGCCCATGGCCCATGTACATTGCGACACTTAGTTTTTGGGGTTGTTGTGGGTGTCACTGGAGATGCCAACAAGGCTGATTGGGCGGCCCCCCCTCATTTTGCCATATCCATCCATATCCATATGCTGTGTCGGTATGGCTTAGCACCCCCACCAGTGTTCCTGGCATGTTGCATTCCACTCATGATCCAGGGTGCTTGGAACTGCAAGCAGCAAGGAGCGAAGCCGTGAGCTCCCATGTCCGTCAAGCAGCCCTAAAAAGGCCCCCAAAGGGGCGCAACGTTCTTTCTGGGTCCAAGACCTTTCTCCCAAACCTCTCTCCCAATAAGTGAACACCCATCTAGATTTCAACTCCAGCTTGCAAGACATGCACTGTTTCATGTTTCCAGAAAAACCTATGCAGACTTCAACCCCTTCGCCACCAACACCCATGTCTGTAAACTTACTTGAACTTGGACAGAACGTGGCATGCAAACTCAACACACAAGTGAAAACCAACTCAACTCAACACTGTCACAAGTCTTTGGTTTATATCCTTGTCTCAACTTCAATGACTCAACTCAAGACTTAAGACCAAAGTATAACTGGTGGTTAAAACCACATGCTCCTAACCTCTGGGGATGTTTTCTGGCTATTCAACCGTCAGTCCTTTGGTGTTCAAGGCCGGCGCTTCGTTCAGAAACCTTCCAAGGCCGGCGCGGGAGCTCCTCCACCATGAGGCTCCGGAGCCTTGGAGGAGCCATACCCAAACACTCCATGTAGGATTTCACCTGCATTGGGCTGGTTTGGGGGGGTCAATTGATCGGGATATATATATACACAATACTATTTCTATATATTTCTATGATATATATCATAGGTATGTTTCAAACAATACAATCTACAACAAACAAATGTAATAACATCATGTACAATGTAAACAAAATGATATATATAATCATAAAACATATCAAACACACATATTGCATCATATATACATATCATACTATTGTGACATGCCATTCCTATTTCGTGTTGCGGTCTGCGCTCGAAATCGCTCGATCACACCAGGCAGTTCCACGCGTGCTGGGTGCTGAAGGAACGGAGGAAGTCGGGCCCATGGGGCGCTGTTCTGGGGTGTTTTTGTTGCACTCACTTGGGGAGTCAACAGCACCCTTTTGGAACTCCTGGTGCAGGCCGTGGTAGATCGAACCTGTTAGAACATATAGAACGTGGACTCCCAAACGGCGCTTCTTGCGGAAGCAATCTTGAGGATTTCGGCCTGGGCTAGCCATGGCATGGAAAACACGTCAACATCCCCCATGAAAATCACATGGAGGGGTCAGTCCTGGTCATTCTTTAGTCCAGTCATGGGGGATAAACGAACCATTACAACCGTTGGAGCCTCTCGTTTTACCCCAAAAGGCACGACGTCAGGATTGATGGTGCGCTTTTGTTCTTGAACGGGCCTTATGAAAGGACATAATGACACATAAGGCTGTCAGTCAAAACCTGGAACTCCCAAACCCTTGTAGGTTGACCTCCCAGGTAGTCTGTTCATTGCCGGTGGTCAACCCACATCCCTCGGGTCTTGACTTAGAGCCTCTTTTTTGTGCTCCTCCCCTGATTGCAGCCGTCCAACTCATCCAAGTGTTGCCGTTGAAGGAGCAACTTTCTCAAGTCCTCGACACCGGCGTAAGAAGCACAGCTGAGGACGTTTCGAAGAAGCACAGCGGGTCACATCTGATCTACCTTTTGCAGCAGCAGCCGGAACAACCACAACCTTCCAACATGAGTTCTTTTCAGGTTTACTTGTTGGTTGGGCCGTCTCGGTATTGGCGGTCCTCTTCAACATGCAGCTTGGCGAGCTGTGCTTTCTCTGCTTGCTGTTGTGCTCCATCCAACCTCTGGCGTCAAACAAATCAATGCCAAAATGGGTGTGCTGATGTGGAGTGGTTCAGCAAAGCCTACAAGCACCCATAATTATACCTGGAGTCTCCCCGGGCCTAAAAAAAAGTTAAGGACCTTTTTATGTTGTTGAGGACCTTTTTGCAATATAGTTGCCTGGCCCAAAATAAAGACCTCAGGGAGACTCCATGAGAGATTTCAGTGTGTCACGACCGGTGGCTCAAACATGAAGCCCATGCTTGTGGTCCCCGTGGTGTCGTGGAGGAGGCGCGCCCTCCTCTCTCTCTCACACTCTTCTCTCATGTGCAGTGCAGTGTTTATTGATCATTGTTGTGAAGTGTGCAATTGATCTCCTCTGTCTCTTTCTCTCTCTCTCTCTCTCGTATTGCCTCAGTGCATCTCAGTGCTCAAGTCACGAGATTTGCGTTCTCTCGGTCAATGACCATGAATGCCACGACATTGCAAACGGTGATTTGTGGGGTTGAACCAGACTGTGGCAACCGCACGGTTTGTCTTCTTCTGGCGACTTGTGTGGGAAGGGCCAACGCGTTTTTGAGTGTCCGAGGACCTTTTTAGTCTCCAACCCAAACTGGGTGCGTCCGAGACACGTATTTCCACGACCGAAACGCGTATTTCGGCGACCGAAGCGGATGCGTCCGACCCGTCCGACCCCCGTCCGCGCGTTTTTTATATGTTGCTACTTTTCTTGAGTTTTGGATGGTTGGGTGCCCCGGTCAAGCCTCAAACTTGGATAGATTGAGTTCCCTGTCGGTCTACGAAATGGTCTTCTAATGTGCGGGGTGGATGGTTCAAGGGTATGGCTGATGAATGTATAGTACACTTGCTTGCGTGGAGCATGCATCGGACTCTCAGCGCGTGTCTCTGCTATAGGTTTTGTGGCTGGACGCCCCCATGCTAGCTAGTGGTTGGGTTTGGCAATGGCAAAACGTGTGCGGTCCCTGGCGTCGGTCTTGTGGGATTCAGAGCGTACAGAATCACCAGTGTGGGATTCAGAGAGTACAGAATCGAGGAAACTAAAGCTGATTGGACCATCTGCAGGTTACCATCAACAACCATGATCCATGTATCAGGTACCTTTTCTGACAGGTTGCTCCTTTAAAAAGGTCCTTTTCTAAATATGCCCAAAAAAAAAAGTCGGAGGAGACTCCAGGTGTATTGAAAGAATTGGGGGAACTCCCAATCGGTCGCTCCGAGCTCCAGCTCTCTGTTTTGGGGAAGAGCCGGTATAGCATGGAGCACTCCATGACTCTTCACCCAGGCACTCCACGCGGCAGCTTCGCAGCTCGCGCTTCAGGCGCTGGGTCTCGGCCTTCTGTTCCCGCAGGGCGGTGTGGAGATAGACCTGCGAGTACCGAGACTGGAGATCTGGCAGGCTCAGTTTCTGGGGGAATCGCCCAAGTCGCCCATCTGCAGTAGCAGTAGCAGTAGCAGTAGGAGTAGGAGTAGGAGCAGCAGCAGGAGGAGTAGTAGTAGTACATAGTATACGCAAGTCAAAGGCTCCCAGGTCTCTTAAACCTCTCAACCAGCGGGGAGGTTCTGAACGACTCTTCTGCGTCCAAAATAGCATTGGGTAGCCGTTATGGTGCCGTACCCATACAGGGTTATGAAGCCCAAACCAAATTGTTTGTCTCCCATATTGTACCTCTGATAGGCTCTTTACTCTATATTGTCTTGTCTCCCAGCTCCCATCTTGTACCTCTGATTGGTTCTTCAATGTTCTTCACCCTGCACCCTGCACAACCCGCCCGCTGACCCGCCTGCGGCTCCGAACACTTGGCAGCGCGAGATTCCTTGGTGTTGTGGGAGCGATCGACCGCTGGATCCAACGAACTAACTCACTGACTGACCCAGCTGACCCACTGACCATGTGTTTGTGTGTTGAACTCCCTTCCTATCACAGTAGACTTCCGATCCTCCTGGTGAGTTCCCATTTTGTGCATCCAAGTGTCGTTGCAAGGTCTGAGTATAAGCAGAAGCATTTATGTAGATTTGCTTATGGTTCTATTGGAAGACCTCGTCATACTTATCTCCAACTCTGTCCATTTGTTGCATATTGTTACGTGTGGGCCTCAGGCTCGATGAACCTACCCCTCCACTCAAAACCACACACTGGCTCTACAAACCGATGGGCAAAACATGGTACAAGGCTGCAGCGTTGTCTGGCTATGCGTCCAATGTGAAGTGGCCCACACCCCTTGCACCCCCTATGTCCTCCGCATCTCTCGGTGGAGCGTCCAAAGGTCCTAAGATACCCACAAAAAGCTGCCTCCAGCCGGCTTCCAAGGCTCCAATTGAGCAGCTTCGAGATCTTGCTTTAAACCTAGGCAAAGCCAGGTTAGACCATGGTGCTCCAGGACCATGGTCTACGTTCCATGGTTTTGTCGATCATCCTGCAGCCCACAAAGCTGACAACGTGGAGTGTAGCTTTAGCTGGCCTACATGATTATATACACCCCTATGGCTGACCTCGTGATCGAGACTTAAGAAAAAACTCTGATCCTCGAAACTAGCGGCAAAGGGAGGAGAACAAACTCCCATCTACTATGGGCCTCCATGCAAAGCTTTTAAAGGAGGATGACCTGCCTTCCAGTCGACAAACCAAACAAGCACACCTTCCAACACCGGTCTTCGTAAGTTTTGGAGTCCAAGATCGTCAGTGAGGGGAGCCTTTGGAAAACACGTTGGGAGCCAAATGGCAGGCTTTTAGCTTCAGTGGCGGGGCCACCTGTGGCCATGGTCAGTTGGCCTGGTATTATGGTTCTACAGTTCGTCTCACTTGCACTCCCATCACCCTCCGGCAGGGTTGAAGCAGATTTACCTAAATACGTTACTGAACAGTGCATTCTGTGATCCCTCCGCCCTCTCCCCCCCAAAAAATGGGTATAAGGTCTATTTAGTTGAAGCACCCCCTTGTTGAGGAATCACCGAACACATCCCTGCCCGGCAGTCCTGCGCCGGTCCTTGCACCGTTGAAGCTGACAGGACCCCGTCCGACTGCGTCCCGTCTGCTGAGAAGACTCCAGCTTTGGGAGGGCGTGAAACGGGCTCCTGTCGGTTCTTACCAGCACCATCCAAATTGATCAAAACCAGGTTCTACCCCTTCTACTCTACACCAACCAATCAACCAATCAATGGCTTTCCGGTGCAACCGCTCCATCACACTTCATCTGTCACAAACCCCATTGCTCCTAGGCAGCAGCACATGTTGTGGCCCTTTTTAGCGTCAAACTCCTTCAGCACATTCTGTCTTACTTTCCCAGCTGCGTTCCCGGCCTCCCAGCTGCGGAACAACCTTCCTGCACGCCCAGGCACGGCCATTCTCCTTCTCGGCCTCCAACAGCTTCACCTGGGCCTCCCGAGCCTCGCGGTTCTTCTTCTGAAGTTCCTGGCCGAACCAACAGTTCAGTGAGTGCTCTGTCGGAATGGCCCCGGTGGGGACAGATCGGAAAATGGCCGTGCAGGTCAATTCAAGAAGTCAGAGTTTGGCAAAAGAAACAACAACCAGGAGACACATGGAATTGGGTGGTTTTGTTCGTCCCATCCAGTGAGTGGATCATGAGCACCCACTTGAGCACCCCTATCCTCCAATAATAGGAATCCCCTATCTGTGACTCCTGGAAGGATCACGTACTTTGGGTGTGTTCCTTTCAACCTGTAATGACAGATCCCTCCAGAAAATGTGCGAAAAACTAACCATATGGTCTTATAAATAAAATGAACCACCAGTTCCCAGACTAGTGACTAGTGATTAACACCATCCCCATATGAAGAGATTGTTCAATTCAAGTGGAGGGGGTTACTAATAATAAGCCGTCCTACATGATGTATCGTTATGATGTACGCTAAAGCTAGTTCTGATGACACAGCAAAAAATAAAACATGCATAAACAATGCAAACATAATGCAAAACCAATCCCGAAAAAAATGCACAGAAAACGCAAAAACAAGTCACCAAAGGATGCCTTGGAATGCAAAAAAATGCAAAAAAAATGCCAAAAAAAACGCATTTGTCAACTAAACAAATGCAAACACCGCACAAAACATGCAAACAAAATGCACAAAAAAGGCACAAAAAATGCAACACAAATGCACAAAAAATGCAATCAAAAAGCAAAACAAATGCGATCAAAAACGTTCTGGTCTTTGTTTGCATGGTTTTTGCTTTGTATTTGTGCTGTTTTGCGATTTTTTTTTGCATTTTTTGTGCGTTTCCTTGAGAAAACACAAACAAACCATTTAAAAAAATGCACCAAAAACGCACAACAAATGCAAACAAATCGCACATAAAATGCACAAACATCGAAAAAACATCGCACAAAAAAGGTGGTGTGTGAAATTTGGTTGTGCATGTGCGTTTGTTTGGCTTTTTTTTTGTTTTGTTTGCTTTTTTTGAATTGCTTCCTTTTGCATGTTTTTTGCTTTTTGATATGCACTCTTTTTGACCAGCTGCTTTTGTTTTTTTTTTTTTAATGCATTTCTTTTGCATTTCCTGGTCATCCTTTGTGAGTGTGGTTTTGCCTTTGTTTTTGTTGCTCTTTTTTTTAAAATGAATCCTTGAGATTTCAGAGTTAGGCTGTCAGGTACATCATAAATGTATCGATAAATGTATCGAAAGAGTCGGGTCCTTGCCCCGGTCCTCCCAGTGAGACCTCCGGTTCCCGGTCCTGCGCCAAAAGGAGGCTTTGTTGGATCCGACGTTGGGCACTGGCGGGTGCACTGCCCAGAGTCGTGCCAATGAGAAGGGCTTCCTCAGGTGCCGGAAGTCACTCTCGCCGTCACCGTCGAACCGAGCGGATTGCCGTTGAACCGGTGAACCAAAACTGGGACCAAAAAGGGTGAAGTTGAGTGGAGAAAGCCAATTTAAAAGAGAAATCTTTATAAACGTTAACCGGTGGTCCACTTTTTCTGGATAGGCCAAGGCGGTCAAGCAAACGGCCCTTATTAAACCACACTGCGCGTCCAAAATTGGTGGCCGTACCCTCTCCAAACCCTGGACCCTCCAACGAATTTAGGCGTGCCAGTGCTCTTCTGCAGGTTCCCTGCCGAACATGCCATGGGTCTTGCCAGCTGCAACCCAAGGGTCTTGTGCATCAACATTAGGAGCCTCACAGGTGGTCATGGGCGGTGGTAGGAGCTAAGTCCTTCAACATCAATGTGTGAAGCATCCCTCTGAATGGGTTGGCCAAGGGGAATCTCTCCAGATTCTCCGCAGTTGGCATTGGAACTTTATGGAGCTTTGTGTGATTCTTTTTGGCAACTTGGGAACTTCGTGGTGCAAGCATGTTCAAGCTGACAAGACCACCACCACCACCACCACCACCATCACCTCCACTGCCAAGGCCAACCACTTCCCAAAGCCAACCCTCAAAATCCTCATAGGTAGGAAACTCCAAAAAGAAGTTCAAGACTCCCAAATCTGTATAGCTCCGCCGGTGGCAGATTCTTTCAGAGTCAAAGACTGCCGCTGTGAAAACCAGCGCGTCCCACAAGTAGCAACCCGATATATAACCCGATCCCACCTCGGCACAGTTCTTGATGGTAGCATCCAAATCCTCAGAGTGAGGTGGAGTGATTGACTTGGTGGTGATCCTCATTGACTGGCAAAACGACAGCCAGCAGCAAGGTACTTCACCAAATGTTGACTTGACCAAAAAAACACAATCTTTTTGACTGCGCAGGAGAACCCACGCATCTGCTCTACATGCCGGGTGCTTTATGGAACATATTTTATTCGGACTAGGGTTTGTTGCATGACACAAGTCCAGTCCCCCTTTTCAAAAGCAGCTCTACCATCCCCTCATGTCTGTCTGGCACATGTCTGTGACCCGTCCAGATTGAGAGTCCTTGGGAGCATAGCGGTCAGATGCGGTCAGCAATGATTGGCATGCAACATCAGTTCTCACGGACCGAGATGGACCAAGGAATCCAGCCATCTCCAGCCATCTCCCCCCGACTCGAGCGCTCACACTTCGCCCACTTAGAACCCTTTGGGACGCCAGACCATCGACGACCTCCCGTCGCTGGCGCATCGACCGGGTCGCATACCGTCGCTACGTCCCGGTCCCTGAGAGAACACACCGCCACCCCACCACATGTAGACTCTTGATTCAACATACATGAAGAGTTCAGAGTGTGTTCAATTCAAATGAGTTTGTTTTTTTAAATGAATCTGTACCTCAAGAGTCGCGTACGGCGTACGCACCGCTGTACCGCCCCACATAGCTCGGTGCCTTCTCCAGGTTCATGTATCCCTTCATTTGCTCCCGCAAGGTCATGAGCTCGGCTCCTCGGACGTCAGTGTGCCGCTGACGGAGCGAAGGCTTCACCGGTTCGGGACTCCACCTGTTCTTGTTTGGGGTGCCATCAATTCCCAAAGAGGGTCGTGCAGGTGATCCTGTTGTCCACAATTCTCCAATGTTCTCCACTTGTCCTGGGTAGGGCAAGGACACTGATCGAAACTTCTTGCAAGGAGGCATGTTTCCTCGTGGTGGTTCTTGAGGGTTCCCAGGGTTCTCTAGCATGGGCTCACTTTCTGCATGGATAGATCACAGTCACAGGCCTCTTTTGAACCAAAAAAACATTAGTCCCCGCTCTAGGAACTTTAAGGACTGTGACTCAACAACTTTACAGTCTTTGCTCTGCGCCTTTTGACTATATGCCTTCTCGGCCTATCCGGTGTCCATTGCCGGACGTTTCCAGGCTTCCCCATGTGCCTATCCGGTCGCTAAAACATCAACCCCCCCAAAACACATACCACCTGTTCCCCTCTGCTAAGTCATTCAGGATCTCTGCAACTAATCATTCAATGCGCTTTTCCGCTCCACCTCTCCGAACCAACGCGCTTTTGGGGAACACTCTTTCGACTCAAAGGAGTCCGCTCTCACAGCGTCTGGCGCGGACGCCTCCGCCGCCAAGGTTCGCTCGTTGGCACGGCCCTCCTTGTACTGCACCTCGAGAGTGTAGAACTCCTGGCGCCATACAAACGGCCTCTAGGCGAGGCCAACGGGTCAGGCCGTTGAGAGGTCAACTCTTTTGGGGGAGTAAGTGGGCTTTGGAGGTCGGTGACCAAGTATACCAAGTGCTTCCTGTTGCTTCAAACCATGTTCCCTCCGTTTTTCGCTGTAAAAAAACTTCACCGGACACCCAATCCCACCTGTTTGGACTGACCTGGTGTGTCTCCCAATCCCACCCAAACATAAGAAAACACGCTTTCACATGATCCACTTCTGCTGGGTCCGTACTCCCGCCCTGGTCGGGAACCCCATGGCCGTACCTCGATCCCCGTCCTGTCGCAGCACCTCCATCTGCTTCTTCAACTGCCTCGGTCGGTGAAGAAGAGCTGGGCGGTGGAGCTCGGTCCTTTGCTGGTTTTGCCTTTAGTGATTTAGTGTTTGAGCCGAAATCGGGTCAAAATCCCTCAACCGAAAGGACGAGCTGGGCAGCCCCTAAGAGTCTATATGTGCTCAAAGCACGCCTAGAACGGACAGTCTCTCCGAGAGTTGGATTGACCCATCGGCCGCCAGCCATTCCCCACCAAGCATTACCGTTCCAACCGTTTCCCAGCGGGAACCATCGGCAGCAATGCAATGCTGCTATAGTATGTTTGTTGCGTCCACCTGGTTACAAAGCACATCCTAACTCATGTCCATATAAGGATCAGGAATGTAAGATCAGCAAAAATAGAGTATAAGCAATTAGTTATTTTTGCTGATTCGGCGGTCCATTCCATTGAAAATTAATATGAAGGATTCATTAATTTTCAATGGGTTAGTGGTGCCCCTGGAAATCCATCCCCTTTATATAAGTGATCGATCGGCGGGATGGATTCCTGGTCGCATCTGGGCCCCTTCTTGGATCTGGGGCTGAGAGGGATGAACCGACATGAAAGAGAAGACATGGAGGTGAATGAGAAAGATACGAATAAATCCTAGAGACAGATGGGCCCCTTCTTGGATCTGGGCCCCCCCTGCTTTTGGCCTGGCGGTCCATTCGGTGTACTAGCGAATCCTTCTCTGAGTTCAACCGCTAAAAAGCGTAAGAAGGCCCCGTTGATTGAATGATTTGCGGCGGATCCTCATCTCCTTTCAATTCCGGTGTCTCATCCGGCTGCCAGGTGGCTCATTCTCCGCTTCCAGCTTCTGTCGGCTCTGACTCACCTCCTCCAGCGTGAAGCCCGCACGTTCGATCTCGAAACACTTCAGCTTCAGACTGCCACTGAGTTCCTGCGGACGGCGAATGGGAGACGAAATGGGAGACGCCCAGGTCAGGTGTCAGCTGATTGACTGCTGGCTCCGGTCGTGTGGCTCTGGGGCTGGAAATAAGGCCAAGCAATGGGCCTCCATAGACTCCATGATGCTCCAATGATACCCCCATTGGGGTGATTTTCAGGGGGGGCAACGTAGGTAGTTATATCACATATATTCCAGCATGCTACCAGCACTGGCAAAAGCAACCAAGTAAATTCAAAGCGTTCCAAACATACACATCGGCTTCTGCGTGTGCAGCGGCAGAACCCCACCATGTTTTCCGAATGATCCTCCACCGGTGTTCAGTTCGACACCGCTCTTTGGAAAACCTTTCAACGGCAACTCTTTTGCTGTTGAATTGCAGAAATGGATCCTGCTTCGGAAGGAGGAGTGATAAAGGTGACAACCAAACATTCCACCAGTTCATGTTGTCTATAGTGGGGTGCCCCCATTTCTACCGAACAGGTTTTGAACCGCCGTACTTCTAGACCCCAAGTTCGGGGCGAGGAAGCGACTCTCCGCGCTCGCGCGCTCCGTGATCTCGTTCTGCAGCTCGGCACGGATGCGGCTGAAGGAGAGCTGATGCGCTTGATGCGCTTGCTCTTCATTCTCCAGGCCTCAGTGAAGCACACCGAGGCCAAGTCACGTTCACCGACCAAAAGCTGCCGCCACCAGCGGCGGGTTTTTTCCGCGGGGTCAAAGCGCACGCGAACCGAATCGGCGAATATTCGCCGGTGCCTTCGAACGGTTACGCAAATGCGGTTACATGACGGACGAACGAACGAACTGGTTATACTGCATGGTGCATCTTATACACTCAGGGAGAGTCCGTATGATATGCTTCGGTTTCTCGACTCTCACGCGACCAAAACTGCGCTGACTCCCCGCCCTCCTTTTCGGCGGCGTTCCGCGCCGAGCGGCGGCTTTGCACTCCAGAGAGGCGCTCCTCGGCGCTTTGCACACGCTCCTGGCGGATGTTTCAAGCCGCTCCACCGGGTGACCATTCGAACTGCGAGGAGCTCTGCGAGCGGTCGCGAGCCGAAGCGGTCGTTGCACGTCCGTGATCATGCCTGAAGCATGATGGCATTGATGTTCTTATTGACCTTATTGCTCTTGAAAAGAACCCCTCATCGTGTGACCTGCACAAACGTTGTTGAAAACTGCTGGTCATTCGTGAGTACTTGCCTTCCCTTCAAGCTAGTCACTCTGAAGCCCCTCTAACCCGCGTCTTCGGGCAACCAGCACCAACCAACGCATTGCTTCTCAAACATATGTGCAATGGTGCGCATTGAAATAGGGAGGTCTCCCCAAAACACCCTCTTCAAGGGATAACTCTAAACCCATGGGATGTGGGGGGGGTCTCAAAGATGCTTACACACACACACACAAACACCGTTACTGTAGAAAAAGGTGCCCCACTCAATCTATGTGCCACACAAAAGGTGTGCTGCAGCGCAGCAAGTCGGGCACCATTGCGTGTGATTGGTGCATGACGATGGTCCCATCAGTCCTGGAGCAATGACACTTCCTTCCTGGGATGCGCTTGTGGCAAGTCTCAACGCAATGTCCGCCAGCAATTCTGCAGTGTCTCATGGTCTGCATTCTTAAATGCATCAATTTTTGTCCCATAACCCAGATCGCAGGTGTCCCATTCAATCTATAGTCGTAGATGTATGTAGTGCAGCTGCATAACAACATATTGCACATTTATATACATAGTTTTTGTTGCGCCCTATGAAATCATGGAAGTGGAAAACGACCTGTTTGTGATTCCGAACATGGTCATCCGAAGTCGGGGCCATGCCATCCACTTCCATAATGATTTGTTTTAAATTGGATTGCATTGCCAGTCTGACCGGGTGACCCGTTTTACGGAACTTCCCTATTCCTTTGGTCCCAAAAACAGCTTCTTGGACTTGGAGGGTTACGGTGTGCTACCGGTTGGGTCCCCGGTTGCGCTGTCAAAGCTCTGATGGAGCGCCGTCATGTTGCTCCGCACGGACTCCAAGTCTGACTGCGCCTGCAAAAAAACCCCCGTGAAGGATGCAGGCAACAGGGACCACACCCGTCAAAATATGGCGCTCATGTGATCTAATAATTATATCTATGCCAGTGCGAGGGCTATTCAGGGCTTTCAGGATTATGGAACTTTCAGGCAACTATAGTGACGAAGTACATGATTCTACACAAACCATCCCTCAACACGTAGACCCTGAAGTACATGGTTCAGCGTTTCTTTCGCCCTGGATGTTCAGGCGGCGGGCCTCCGCACGGCCTCGGCAACACCTGTGGAGAGGGGGGGTCCTCCAGCCACCGGTGCGGCCCGGAACACAGCGCCTTCTCTTGGAAGCGGCGGATCTCAGCGTTGATCTGATCACGCACTTCCTGGCGGAACAACGAACGGGGAGGAGTCGTGGAGGTCGTGGAGGAGCTGTGCACCGGACATGGATGCACAAGGGGAGGATGCCTGGAGTGGTGTATGGTCAAATGCTTTGGAGTAGTCTCCTCTCCCTCTCTCACAATGTGACAGGTGATTCAGAAAGAAGAAACATCCGGAGATTTACAGTCAATTGCCGTATAAACGTTGGGTAGAGGATGGGTTTCTCTCTCGCGATTCAAGCAACAATGAACACATCAACAGGAATTGCCTTGGCTTGTTGCAGCTATAGGGTGCCCTCAGTCGTTTTCAAAGCTTACGCCTACGAAGTCCTCATGCTGGTAAGACTCTCATGTTCCCCAGCCTTCCATTCGACATTTGAAAAACCTGTCACATGAATGGTAAACCTATCCTTAGTAAGACCATGGGTTTTTGTTGTTTTAATTAAATACATTTTCATGTTTCAGGCCCAAACTCAGGCTTTTCAATCACTGGTGGGCCAGGAATCCTTTGGGTTTTCTCCCACCACACCCGGGTGGCCCGGCTGACTGCTGAGGAACCCTTGCCTGAGTGCTGTTCACCTGCTCCAGCTCCACCTTCCGGGCCTCGGACTGGAGAGAAACCGTGCCGTGCTTTCAGACTTTCACTGAAGGTGTGTGATAGGTGTGAGTTATTGTGATTTTAGAAATGTGTATAATTTTTTGGGGGAGTGAATGTGTGTTTAATTGTGTTTAGTACATTCCATCATTCCATGTCATAACAATCTTTATAATATATTGGACATCGAAATGTGCCTGAAACCCAACAGCAGAATTCCAAGTGGCCAAGTCCTTCTTCTTTTCCCGAAGGGAGTCCACCTGCAAGCCATTATCGACCCGCGACCTTCTGGTTGTCACGCCAGAAGGGCATAATGTTGGATTGCTTTTCAATTCTGCACTAACCATGCTGGAAGCATTGCAGCCCGGCCATATGTGTGAAAAACAAAAATTAATATATATATATATAATATACTTATATGTCAATGGAGTCAATGGCCCGTCGAACCCCCCAACCTCCCAGTTGCTCCTCCTCAGCCCCTTGCTCCAGTCCGCTGCCAGGCCTTGGCCTGCAGCTCGGCGACCTTCTCGTCGCGCAGGGCCAAGGTTTCTTCCAGCAGCTGGGCGCGGCGGGCATGAGCCTCAGAGTCCTGTAGGAGGAGGCGGTAGTCTTTCTCCACCTTCTCCTGGCGATGTGGCTACACATCGGTGCGTCGTTTTAGTAGGGAGACCCCTCAAAGACCTCCGGGAACATCAAGGGTCCCCCTCGTAAAATACATACCCATTTGCGCGCCAGGCGCCACACGATGCTTGTAGCATGGGCTGATGGATAAACAACTGGAGAGAGTGGGTGGTGGAAATTTGTCTCAGGCTTGGACCTGGAGTCTGAACAATAACCAACACGCATCTCGCCTTGCTTGATGGATTTCCAAGACAGAACCGTGCAAGACTCCCGCAGAACTCCGTCAACGATACGTCCAACTCGGTGTCTGCTGACCCGCAAGGCGCCGGCAAAAAAAGAACAGGGACTCTCCCCCTTTCAAACTCGCTCCGTAATCTCATGTTGGAGCTCTGCTGCCAGCCGCTGATGTGCCAACTGGAGCGTCTGGTGCGCTTGCTCCTCGTGGTTGAGGCCTTGGAAAAAACAGGGCGTCCTGACATCCATCATCCGGCGGTTTAGGACAGAACCCTTTGCCTTCATCATTACCCTTCTGGGGTGTGGGGTGGCATGGGACTGCACCAGGAGGAAGAGAGGCTGAATCACCGAAATCACCCAAATTCACCGGAAATCCAATCACCAACTAAATGGTCAAACCATGTTGTCAACATCCTCAGCTTGACCTCCAACTCTGCCATTCCGCTTTTCACTCCCCACATCCAGCATCATCCAACCACATCCCACCAAGGCCACATCCCGTTCGGCCACGTGACGGGACTGCAAGCGCGACGCCCGCTCTTCCGCTTCGGTGAGCCGTTCCTGCGGCCGAAGCGGAGGAAAAGCCGGCTTGGGTGGCTGGGGCACGGGCACCGTGGCCCTCCCACAGTGTTGGGGTTGTTTGATAGGGCTCCAATCGTATGTTCTGAGGCGTTTGGGGTGCCAAGGGGCTCCAAAGAGCTTATCTTCAGTACTTTGGAGGCCTAGAGTTGGTTGGTTGCAGGGGCGAGGTCTTTCAGTTGGAACTCTTCCAGGAGAAGGAAAGCAAAAAGGGAAACGACCACACCACCCCCACCCAGGGGAGGTGAAGGTATGTCAACCACCCAGGGCCGCGCCTGGAGGAGGGCCACTTCTTTTTGGTGCAAGGCAGCCATGTTGCTGCGCACTTGCCGGAGATCGGCATGCGCCTGCAAAACGCACCGTGCCAAAAAGGCACTGACATTCCTGTTGCTGACATTCCTGGACCTCATGAGTGGTGTCTCATATCTTCTTGACCTTGTTGACCTACCATGTGGGGGGTCATTAATCCGGTCTTCGCATTACCACAATGCTATCATGCATAGTTCCAAGTTTGCTGACGATCCTTCTCCAAGGGCAACTGGAATCGAAGGGAACGGGATGAGGTCCACGATTGCATCCACTAGTGTGCAGTCGAATTCAAGTATACACCATGGAAGCCCAACATCTTTCAGCCAGTCGCAGCCAGCATACAGTACCAAGAAACACTCCTAACCCCCCCGCTGCCCCAAAAACCTTCCACCTTGCACTCCCTAGGAATCCAAGTACCAGGTACGGTGATGTGTTCGACACTGTTATTTGTCGGTGCCAAAACGTCGGGTCCAGTCGTACCCAACCTGAGGTTCGGTACTTACTTGGATCCCTATAGGGACTATATCGCCTTCCACGTGGAATCGCTCGCCTTCTCCTGAAATCCCCGGATCTCTGAATTGATCTGTTCCCGCACGTCCTCGTTCGATGGCGTGAGGAGTTCGGAGGGAGGAGTTCGGAGCTTGGGGCTTTTTTTTGGGCGTCAATAGAGACCAGTAACTTCCAACAGGTGGTTTTTGGACACCCCTGAACTAAACCTCTCAGAGGCTATGTATATGACACCTTCTGGAAGGTCCAGTAAGTTGTGTCACGGATGTGTAGGGTAGTCCATTGGCCACCCTTTTGGATGGTCCTGGTATAGTTGCTTGGTGCGAACGCATCAGCATCTGGTGGAGCTTGCTGCTTCAAACAAGTTTTGTCCACACAGCATCATTGAATCACTACTGTGTCAGTGACTATGATGCATTTCTACATGTTTCTACCATACATCACCTTCATTGTGAAGTGTTTCCGATCACACTTGCAATATCTTGCAATCCATGTAAACCTGGTTCTCTTTCACTCAATGACCTGAAGAGACTATCATACGGCATAAGCTTTGTGGGTGTGGGTCACCACCCAACACCCCAAAGACGTGGCGCGGCGCTCCGAGGAACATGGTAGGCTGACGTATCTGGCAGTTGAGTCTTTTTTGAGTGAAAGCACCACGATCTATAGGTCAAAACCCGGGCAGTCAACCATTCCATGGTGTTTCCTTCTGATTACGTAGTGACTATAGTCTGCAATAGGCCAATGGATGCCAATGGTGTTGCCTTCGTTGACTCTTAGGTCTCTCTGGTGTTCAATGCCCCGTCTAACTCGCAACTCGAAGCAATTGAGACTTGATTCGACCATTTCATGTGACGGAACGGTCTTCAATGGATTGAAACTGAACCTGTTGGATCCCACAACAGGATTGTGGACTCACAAATTGCTGCGACATGGTCACTCTTGATTCATTCCTTCTGCGCACCAAAAATGGTATGCAATGGCTTGGAGAATCCCACATGTTCTTGGAGCACGGTTCCTTTCCATCATCATTCAGTTACCGAAACCTATCATGTCACACGGCATCTGTCCCATCTCGAATCCAAACTTCAAACACCCCAACCCCTCTCAGCCCTCCCCGGAATCCCCAACCCGCCGCAATCCTGTTCGATCTCCACCTTGCGTGCCAGATCCGTCCGCCGCTCCCGCAGCGAGTCCACCTGTGATCGGTCGAGGTTTCTGCTGCAGAAGGTCCTAATCCGTCAAAGGCACCGAAGACTGGCCTAGGGGAACCTCTAGGGAAAAGGATCTAGATCTTGGCTAGCTAAGGCAGCTACACTCTTGAGTCACTTGAGAGCTAATTGTGGACCCTGAGAATGTCAGCTACACTGTACGGCTTTCGGGATCTGATATCAATATGGTGCAGTGCCTTCTGTTGCATGTGGTCTATCGCCTATCTGGGTAGCATGTTGACTGCCTTGGCCTACTATAGCAGTAGCGTACAGCTGTTGTGTTTTCCTTGAATCAACCTCCAAGATTCACCGCCACAAACACATGGTTGTTGCCAACATTCACCTCTGCACGGGCCGCCTTGGCCACAAAAAAGAACCTACGGCGCCATCCACAGTGAAAGTGCAGGTCCTGTGCTAACTTTTGCTACGGTAAATCTATGATAGACTTTCATGATCTTTCGGGTATCTCCTCAGCATTTTCCTCGAAAACCCACCCACCATCCGGATCCAACCAACCAGACCCCAGCCTCTCTCTCTCTCTCCCAATCGGGCCTGTGACTGGAGCTCAGCAATCCTTCGATCCTGGGAGCTCCCGACTCGACCGACCCGCAAGGCCTTTGTACCGAAGAAACACATGTAGGTGATAGATCTCCCAAACATATTCCACATTGGACTGCCATGTCGGACTGCCGCCTCGGGTTGCTTCCTTGAAAGAAATTTAGGTGATACATCCCAGACACGACTATGGATGGGACTGCCATGTCGGACCGCCGCATCAGGCCAGGAGTGGTGGTGGTGCCAGGGGGGGTCTGGCTGGATCGGCAGTCCTATGGCAGTCTCATTAGTCATGTCTGGACATTAATCATATGTGTCACATTATGTAATCATTTCTTTGGTGACATGCAGCTCATGACAGTCCCAAGTTGGTCGTGCCTAGTAGGGTCGAATCGAAACTCTAGAGCCACTTGAATGGTCAAGATGCCGAACAAAGAGAACCTGCCAAAAGCGAGCAACAGGTCCCTCAGCGGTGCCGTTGGCACACACGGCTGCACCACGTTTGCAAGCCCCGTTGCGTCGAGCGTCCTTCAGGACCAAGGTCTCTTCCAGCAAATGGAAGCGCCGCCGATCATCACGTGGTGAGGGGGACGGGTCCTGCGCCAAAAAAGAGCGCGCCCTTTGAGGATTTTGGGGAGGGGGCGACTAGGGACGTGTCAGGACTACAGTCTACAGTGCTCGGAGTGTTCCTTGCGAAGAGATTTGGACGAAATGATGTGAAAGCTGGTTCCTGTATCATTGGCTTCCGTTGGGGGGGCAATGGGTGTTTATTCAGTTTATTCTGACATCTCCACTGGATGTAGAGTAGAAAGGACAGGGGAACATGTATGGGTTGCAAGTCCCAAAGTGATTCGAACCTTCTCAAAAGAAGAACTTGAAGCGGGCGAGATCTCAAAAATCCGGCCTCTGCCCGTAAAGCAACACCAACCTCACAAAAAAAAGCTATGAAAACAACTAACTAGCCCAGGCAAAGCTCGGCGTACTACCGAATGATCACCCCCTTTGACCTTCGCGATCACGGTAGGCCATGCAAGTCGAACGGACAGGGCATTCGGGGCACCATATCCCAGACACGACTAATTTAATGGGCCTTCCATATATGCCGATCAATTGACCCCCCCACCACCCCAACTGATCGGCATATATTGGCAGTCCCAGACTGGTCGTGTCTGGGATATTTCTTTCAAGGAATCTTAACCGACAATTAGACCCAGATCAAGGCAGAGTAGCTGTTCCATGTTGTTCATCCTCCAGAAGTGACACAATCATTAGGTCAAACAAACATGATGAAGCCAAACAGAAATCGGTTCCATGGACGTGCAATGACGTGCATGGCCCAAATCCATCCAAATCCCACCAGAAAACTACAACCTCGGCCTCGGCCGTTCTGTTCCCCTCACCCGCGCTCACCGGTGTTCCCCTCACCCCTCCTGTCGCGGCACGGGCGCAGGCCGAAGGCCTGGCTTGACTTCACGATGCCCCATCCAGGAGATCCCTTTATTATGTCCTTCCCATAGGGTCCAGGTACCTCCTGAGGATGGTCCTGGACCCTTATGGCTTTAATTTAGAAATATGTTTGAATCTGAGACGTTCTCGGCTTCACTTTGCTGTCCAGGAAGACAAACAAACAACCCTCCCCGTGCCAGGGGATTCATCCATAGGGAAACGATGAATCGATATCACCCTAAGCAAAACAAGGTCAGGGTATGTCAGGGTCTCAAATTCCAAAATCAAGGCCGACAATGGCCCTGACTCACCCTGAGAACACAGTGAGGATGAAACGGAGATCGGGATGGTGGCTCAGGCACACAAGCCACGGTCCAGAGAGGCAGAATCACTTGAAAAGCAAGGCATTCACATGCATAAGGCTTGCATAGTTCAGGGTTTTGATATGTCTTGATATGAGGGGAATGGACTGATCTTAATTCATGCTCTGCATATCTGCATGCTCCCTGCTTCCCCTTTTAAGCACACCTGCCCCAAAAATAGAAAAACAAAGCCTCTCTCAGGAACCACCCTCCTGATCAGTTCCACCGATTTCGGATCAGGTCTCCTCCGGCCGTGGACCCGGCCCTTTGACACATCCTCCGGCATCATGAAAGAAGCTCCAGCAAGCTCCAATCGATCATCCAGTCACTTCAGCCACGAGTTCCGTCCACAAGTTCGGTCCGTTTCGCCTAGGGTTGTCCTCCTCCGTCCTGGAAGAAGGTTCGTCCTCCCAGGTACACCTCTTCTGTTCGGTGGGACACGCCTCAGGGTCCCCGCGTTTACCATGAGGGTCTTCGACCGCCCGGCCTTGGACATGTCCGGCAGTGCCCAGTGCAACTCGCCCGGGAAGGGTCGTGACGCCTGCAGCCAGGAGCAGCCAGGAGCATAGCTAATTAGAAGGGGACAAAATGGATTATAAACTGATTTGATGTGATTCATCAAAAGTTCCTGTCAGGTTCTACAATGAAGCTGTCTCTTACTTGCTCTCTGGCAGGAGTGCCAACCCATTTGTATGAGAACAAACCGCCCCAAGCCAGGATCTTTGAATGTCTCTCTTATTAAATGGGAATTCAGCGAGAACAGGCCGGCAACGCTATGGTGATTTAGCCTGCGAAGCTAGGGTTTTTAAGAGGTTCCCGTGGCTTCACAAAGGGCCAAGGGCGGCAAGAATGCCATATTCACCTGCGGCGATTTTTGGGTACAGTATTTCAAAGCCATGCCATGCGAAGCAACCCTCAAAGGACGTCGACTGTGCGGCATGTCTGGAAGATTTATATGTCTACATGGTCTACTCATGTTCATCGCGTCCACTCTGCCTCCGGCCCCAAACAGGCCGATCCTGCTTTCGTTTTCGGCCAAACCTTCGCAAACCTGGAAAAATGGACGTCTTCAGTAATAGCTCTACTTTGGAAGAACCATTAATATGGTCTTCCTCTCCAAACAGGGGTAAATGCAATCTGTTGGCAATGTTTGATTCGTTTGTTTCTCTCCTACCACGGCGTGACCCCTGATCATCTCCTGAATGTTGGAGTCCGCTGTGTGCATTTTCCCATTATGCCCAGCTCCGCATGCGACCCCAATAGCATAAGTTAGAGTAGCTCTGCAGCTCGCCGCCAGTGGTGCCAGTGATTGGCGTCCTCGCGCGCGCGCGCGCGCGGCGCGTCCGGCCTCGACCTCCACGAGAAGAGCTCGCAAACCCTGAGGCTCGGCCGAAGGCTCGCGCTCGTGGTCAACGAAGCATCTGCACTTGGTAAACCGAACGCTCTTCCAACTGACTCCTGCTACCTCCTGAGACCTGCTGAGACCTCCTTGATGTACACCGCCACTTCCAACTGCCCCCCAGCCCCGCTATACTGTCGTTCGGCACCGCGCCTGGTGGCTCTAGCCGTAGCCGAGCCTCGAGCTCCGCGGCAGAGACCTCGAAGGGCTTCGAGCTGCTGGAGTGGCCACCTGAGCAGCGCAGCGCTGCACTCCGCCCGGCGAAAATCGGGTGGGACTTGGTGGAACTACGGCGATGGACATCCCAAATACCAACATCAAACAAATCACCCCAGATGGGACCCATGGGACTGCCATATGTGCCGATCAAGCCAGGCCCCCCCGGCACCACCCCTGGCCGTTTCTCGGCAGTCCGACATGGCAGTCCCAGACTGGTCGTGTCTGGGCACATTTCCAGATCCCACCGGCTACGGGAACCTTAGGGCCTTAGGTGTTTCGGCTTCCCGTAGCGGCAGCCCATCGATCAGCCCGTGATGCCGTCGGACAAGACCAGCGTCCGGACGCTACGCTAGCCACTCATCATCCAAATAAGTCACACTCCCTGAAAGTCATGAGCCTGGTTCTTCAAAGTGACCTTTTGATAACCTGGTTTGAGGTCACTTAGGCCTGTAAGAGGTCACTTGGGGACTCCAAAACGGTCACTTTTGAAGAAGCTGGAGGGAATCATTAAGAAATGGAAAAGCATTCAAAAACGACCCGTTGGATGACCGTGTGTGTCTCCACAAAAAACCGGCCGGTGCTTTTCCACAATACATCACAATACCCATGACGAATGACGCCGGCATTGACGTGGTTTGAAGCATGACATTGGTGCCAGGTGGGTGGCCATCCCAAAAAAGGAGCAACACATCGAAGAACATCATCGAACCCGAGCGCGTGCTTCTAAACTCACGTGGACCCCGAAAAAAAAACTTTCTTTGTAGAAGAAAAACCTCTCCTGAAAGGCCATTCGACCCAGGTCCATGGTGGGTTTGTTGGGGCGTAGCGCTTGCGTTGTCCGTTGTCTCATCTTTGAAACAGTGTCCCCGGAAAACCATCTCGATCCATCTCGCACCCTCAAACAGCCGTTTTGGAGCCACCAAACAGGCTCAGTTGAGTACATTTTAGCTGAATGTAGCTGGTAGCATGCGGCAGAACCCAAAGGCCCAGCGATGCCCAATCGTTCCCCACCTGAGAAGCCCGAGATGGAGCCATCCACATCTACCTCCAGTCGCAGAATATTGCAGATATAAAGCACGGCGGACGATGTCGTTGAAAGAAAAAACAGCTCTCTAATATTCAAAGCTGGTAAGGCCAAAAGCAGCTGTGTAAAACCTTCAGAAAACACTGCACTTCTCGACGCAGGTGTTCCAAGTTCCCAGATTTTCGCAGGTCCGCGGGGCAGGTGTCTTGCAGCGCCAAATCGCTGCCCAGGTCGTTTGCAGGTCGTTTCCGGCGGTGAATTGGGCCCTTCTTCCAGCTCAACGAACCCATCAACCAAACCAACGAACGGAGAAGTCGTCCGACGTCCGTTCTTCCTGGAAGTGTCCCCAACATCAAGTCCCCTTTTTGTCGTCCACGTGAGTGTTCCCACGTGTTTTAAACATTAAAACCTTAGAGTCGACCTTCATAGTCTTTGCGGACTTGTTTCAGATCTCTTTAGCACCAAAACTCATCTACCAGGACCCTCCGACCATCGGGGTGTCCTGGCTGGACTACCCCTACCCCCGCACTACCTAGTTTGGCTTCCAGACATCGCACCCCGATGGTCGGATGGTCCAGGTAAGCATGACTTCCCCGGCTCCGAGGGCACCTCGTCCACGGTGCCACTGGCCTCGCTGAGGGTCTCCAGGTCGGAGGCCATGGGGAGGCAGCTTTGCAACCGGCAACTAAGGGTTAAAGAGTTCAAAGAATTGGAGCTTTAGATGAACCCAGGTGACCTCTGTTTTGATAGCAAAAGATCCGTGTTTGATAGGAACTATGTTCATATGATTCATATCGAAAGTTCATTGGGTCCGTTGGAGGAACAAGTTGTTGCTGTGTGTTTTGTCATCCTCGAGTTGAACGATATGCTTTCAGACCGGGGCTCGAAAATGCTCGAAATAACTAGCGACCGTGGGTGAAGTATCTGTTCAAGAACCTCTTGCCAGCTGTGCTGCCAAATATGACATATTGGCCCAAGCATCGTCCTTTCGAATGCACCTTGCAACAGTTTTATATTATAAGTAATTCAGTAATTCAACCTACAAGAATGGTAGGTTTGGGCATCCTGAGATTTCAGCCGGAAATGCTTGTGCGTCATTCACTCATTCACAGGATCGACCGATCTGTATGTTTGGACCTACCACTGACTCCGACCTACCAGCACTGGGTCGTTCCCAGCCAGTGCTCTGGAGCCAAACGCTGTTTGGGATACCACAAAACTGCACTAACAGTCGAACCACCAGCCTGTGATTAATACTGTTAGTTATTGTGGAGCTTGCCATTAGTTCCAAGTACAGTAGGCCGGGCCTTGTTTGAGCAAGTGGGACAACAAACCAGGTAGCAAGGAACCGCTACCACATAATTAGGCTTGTAACATCTCTCCCTCCCAAGGACAGTCCTTGAATTTCAAGCAAGCTTATATGTCGTAATGATTTTGCCCTAGGGCTCCAAGTACCTCCTCAGAAGGTATTTGGACCCTCTAAACCCACCCCAGTCCCACCTTCTTAGAAGGTACGACTGGAGCCGTAAGGGCACCGATCAGATCTGATCAGTGCATTTTTTTGGGTAAAATCGATTATATATTGGAAACTCGTCTTGGAACGTCGCAACCAATGAGGCGGAGCTGCTTGTAGGCGCCAGGAGCTTTGCAGCTCGGTCCTCTTGGTGTTTTTCGGGTTGAAGCAAACTGTATAGGACCCAAAGTGGTCCCCCAAATAAATGACTGTGGCACGGTGTCCAATACATTTTCTACGTGTGAATACAAGAACTTCTATCTAATTTGGGGACCTTTTCTGAGGGTCTAAGAGCTGAGGACAGTCAAGTCTAGACGAGATAGAAGAAAGTACCATCGACAATCAACAAATCCTGCATTTCTCGTCACAACTAGCCTCTTCCTCGATCCAATCGTCAGATAGCTCAAAATATATAATATCAAATACCCTGCTTGGCTTGGAATAACTATCAATCACAACGCAGCGCCCTCAAGCCAGGGTGTTCTCAGCTGTGTGCTCGTTCAATTCGTTGACTCCTTACCACCATTGGGATTTGCTCCGTTCAACCCAGGTGACCCCACCCCCGGCCACCCGAAAAGTAAGCATGCATGATGTTTCTTTGTTCTAAGCTTGCGGCATAGATCAAATTGTGGGTTGTGATTGAGGAAAAGCATGGAAAAGCTATATATGTCTTCGCTGGATCTGACCGTGATTCGTGAACCTGCCTTCTCCACCCCAACCCCTCCCACCAAAGCTAGCTCTCGCCCTCGCTTCACTGCAGCTGGGCTTCCACACATCAGCAAGACTGGCACGAAACAGAGAATTGCAAAGGCGGCCGCCTTGGGTCGGACCCCGCGTTCGGCGCGGCACGTGCACGTGCGGGGTCTGGAGGTACCGAAGGCGGTCGGTCGAGGCCTGTGCCGCCACGGCGCGGCACGGCTTCAAGAGCTTCTTAGTTAGTAGTAATGCTCCTAAGTAGCGATGCCCTTGTTACAGTAGCTTCTTGTTACAATCTACCAAAAAGAAACTGGATTGGTGGCCGTATGAAAAACTTGAAATTTCTTGGAGTTGTGCCACACCCTTTCAATCAACACATCCTAATTGTTCTTTCACAGGGGACATCTTGAGAGCCACTCCTTCACTGCCTGAACCCTCCGCACTGCTCCAGCTTTTGTCGATCATCCACACATGAGCCTGGTGCACGGACCAGTCGGTTCGAGCTGCTTTGGCTCGATGAAAAGTTTCTTTGGTGGAAGTCTGCAGCTTCTTCATGCTTGATCGAATAAATACGAGCTAAGAGCATTCAGGGGATGGAAAGTTGACTTTCTTGTAGGAAACCCTACCCTGCATCAACCACCCCTTTAGAGCCTCAGCCTTTTTGGCAACTTCTTCAACCAAACTGTTCTGAAGCCACTGCACATCATCACAGCGATATCCAGGCAAGTGCCAACGGGCACCAAGCTTCCTCATGGCGTCATTTCGGACAAAGGCATCGAAACAAACAATGAATGGGTTGGTGTAGAAGGTTGTGACTTGTGATTATCAGCTGTATGGGGTGAACATCTTCGCCGAAGTTGCAAGTTCCGTCAAGTTCCTCTTTACAACTCCAGTCTTTTGAACGATTCCACTTGACATGGAAGTCTAAGACCAACAATACCCTAAAACGGTCTTCCGTTACAGTCTTGTGGGCTCATGGACGCAAACAGTCATTTCACACAAACGGAAGGCAGGTACCGGAAGTGACAGGTAGGTCAATTCCGGTGAATTCCAATCTGAATCTGCTCAGCGTGGATGAAATGCCAGCAAATCAGGGAGACTTAGACTTACCCTCTCTCAAAACAAACGCACCTTGTTGATCTTGTAGAGAGAGAAATTGCATTCTTCCAGGTGCCTACGTTCCACTTCCTTCCATGCTTCTTTTTCAGGGCAACTTAGAGATGTCACATGTCTAAGACGCCCGTTTCTCCGAAAGCCCATGGCGTAAATGAGCTGGGCCATGTCACAGCTCTAACATGACTCATCACTCGTGCACGGTGATGAGTCATTGGCGTGTGAGCTGTGAGCACCATCCAGTCACCGAACACGTCCAGCTTTGCTGGACTCAGGTGTAGAAGGTCTCAAGCAATGGAAGCAAGTGTGTGTGGCCACAGGCCTCTGCCAACCTCGGTGCCATGACCCAGCTCAACAGCGAGCTTCTCGGAGGTTCGAGCTGCTGTTTTTTTTTGCCGCTCTGACTCGACTCGGCCCATGCGTTCGTTCATTCGGGTTGGAGGATTGACCGGCCCGTTGTGGTGGTTTGTCAGGTGGCTACATCTATTTCAAGGGTCATCATGAAAAAATAAATCCATTCCCACGGAGTGGAATAGAGAGATGCATCGCACGAAAAAAAGTATTGGGTTGTTGATGGGTTGTTGGTATCCCTTGGATTGGTGAATGCAGGATGATGCAGGAACCATGACAGGCTGCGCGCAAAACAACCCAAACGCCGAAGCCCAGCCCAAGCATCTCCAAACACCGAGTGGGTGCCAACACAAACAACAAAAGAATCGCATTCGGAGCTCGACAACATCCACTATAAGGCTGGCGCATCTAAGATGCACCAGCGTTACCCATCGTTACCCGCGTTGCAGAATTGCTTGGAGAGATCTTCCTACCTTCATCTATGCAACATCCTCATCGCCCTATGATTGTCTCACGCTGGGTGATCCCCGAAAAAGGGATGAAACAAGCCTGCATACAGTAACCATGTATCAACCATATGAGGGTAAGCAACGATCGGCACGCAGTCTTGGACACGGACGGCAAGGGCATCTCAACACGCAGTCTATGAGGCTTTGTGAAGCACCACTTGGCCCCAACGGTCAGAAATTCTGGAGACCAGTGAGCTCGAAAAAACGACAGGGTATGAGACCTATGTCGGTCATCTCTCTTAGAACCCCCCCACTTATATTAACAGTCTACATAACATGTCTACAATATCCCATGCGCGAGCGCATGGGACTGGAATAGATGCCGACATTGACCCCCCCTAAAGGAACGCACCACCCCGAGCAGCTCTATACCTGGAGCCTCTAGAGGTAGGACGCGACCTGGGCCTCTCGGCGACGTTTCCTCCCTCCGTCGCCCGTCGACGTTGCCTCCACCGTTCCTTCAAACTGGGCCGAGGCGGCTCATGAGGCAACGTCCCGTGGTCGTTCGTCGCCAGCGGCGCTCGGTACTGGCGCGTGGAGACGCACGAACGCGCGGCGTTCGGAAAGGCAGGGCCGGGCGTGGATTGGGTAGACTGACTTCGTTGGATTTTCCCAGGCCAAATGGATGGATACCACATGATCCACATGCTGGTAAACCCTGCTAAAGTTGCTAAAGCATGATGAACCATGCCAACCCAAAGAGTCTTTCAGATGTGGAAGGCTCTGATCTCTCAAACTCTCGTCTCTGTTGCCATGTTTCTTTAAGGAAACAACGGTTCGCCGCAGATTCATTTCTCAACGGAGCTTTCCCTGTATCTGCTTTCCTTGTTGGCTCAGCGCGGGTAGGTTCTGCTGCGGGAAGTGCCGGTAGGTGGAGCTCCTAGATGTTCCTAGCTAGAATGCGTCAATCCTATGTCTCCTCGTTGTTGTTCCTTTTCAGCAGGATGACAAATCTGTACATTTGGATGCAGGTTCTAGCGGTTCTATGGTTCTAGCGATTGCCATTGATTGTCTTTGCATGTCTTTGCAAGCCTGCAAGTCACCCTACAGGTTTGTTTTCTAAGTGGTCCAACTCGCACAGCCCCTGGTCCTCACTCCGGGTCTGATAGTGATAGTGGCTCATGCTCTTCCATGCTGACCACTGGGCCCCCGCCTCAAGCAGGCTTCGCACCAGCTCGGAGTTGCCCGAGAGCGCGGCAGCGTGCAAGGGTGTCATGCCTCCGTCGACCCGCGATGGCACCGGCGATCCATCTGCTGCAACGCCCCGTCGAGTGAACATGGCCCGCGGCGGGGGCGGGGGGGGGTTCATTCGGTCGAAGCACCGGACAGCCCGAGCGGAGCGAACGATCGGTCGGGTGTTGCTTCCTTGCTTCGACCCGCGATGGCCCGCCTTGCATGGAGCCCCAGGTGCGCACGAAGGTGGAACTCCGGTCGAGGCCTCTCTCATCCAATTTCCTGGGTCTTCCAAGTTCGCACGAGACTGAACCGGAGATCAGTGGGACTCCGCTTGATCATCGCACGAGATCGCCCAGATCTTCCGCTTGATCGATCCTTTTCGATCGATCCCTGGAAGAAGAGTTTGGGTTTTATATCTCGGTGGAAGACCGTTGATGGAGCATGAGGTTCGGGAGACTTGGGTCGCTCAAGTTGACATCTCTCATCTGTGAAGCCAGAGGTCCCTGGGAAATGAAGGTGGACCTAGCTCTCCACCTGTTCCTGCTTCAAGGGAAAATCAATCCCCAAAACAAGGTTATCCGCTGACTGGGCCGGTATGGGATGTTCCAGGTGTTTGTGAGGAATTTCCGGAGTCTCAGTCGAGCATAGCAGTGGTTCTGCTTCTGCAGCTTTGCTGGAGTGGGCCAGTGGTCGAATCTAAATGCAGCAAACGGCATTTCCTCACGGTAATAACAAACAGGAATGAGTGTGACACTATATCATGCTGGGATCGCCCTTGACATATTGATGAAACAAATAACTATAATGAAACAAATGACCGATAAATTGACTCTCTCTCTCTCTCTCATTCTCTGACCATGCATGTGCATACTACACATAATAACACATATGTAGATATATATATATATATATTCACCATTAAAAACACATGTGGACATCACACACAATGTACAATGTATACACCAAAACCCCATCACCACTAGCTCACAAAGCTGGGAACCACCTTGGCTCGAAACTCAACCCACGGCCCAATAGCAGGACCTACAGGAACTGTAAACTTTCTTCCTCAGCTGCCATCTTTACGTGTCAAGGGGGTAGATGCTTGGCATTGTTTGACACATCTCGGCGATTCCTTCTGGACCACCGCCAACATCTGTCAGCATCAACAAAAAATGAACACCCTTCCCCATTCTCCACACATGCCCAACAACGAGTTGGCTCCTTTGTTTGGCCTCCCAAGAGTCTTCCGCGCCACCGCGCACACTTGCCGCGTCATGGCGGTCGCAGGCTGACACCTCCGGTCCACCAAGGCCTGCGTCCGGTCGCCATGGCCATCCGTGGATGGTCATCCCATGGCCAGCTCCATGGGACCGGTCGAAGCACCGAGGGAAGCCACGTACCAAGAAAACCGTAGCACTTTCAAGAAACAAGACCATCCTTTTAAGGAAACAAACCGCTGTTGTCCATCTCTTCCCTTGAAAAGGCGATGTTTCGTCCAGGAGCCTACAAATTGTGGGTGATTTGCTTCTCTAGGTACATATACTCATCACTCCACGGGATCAAACATCGAGAGTCTAGAGATGTCTAGAGACTGTCGAGATTTCAGACTTCAGACCGTCCATGTCATATACCCTAGGCCTCCAAGTACTTCTGAGAAGGTATTTGGGGTGGGTTGGGAGGGTCCGAATACCTTCTGAGGGGTTACTTGGAGGTGTAGGGATCAAGACGGACCATACCCAAACAACTCCGCCGCCACATTGACCCCAAGTCAACCCCAATCAACTCATCGGTACATGGCAGTCATGATCTGTGGAGGCTCCCCGGTCCGCACCCTACCCTTTGCCCATATGGTGGCCGGTATTTCCAGTGGCTATGAAGAACGGGCTCTGAAACATAGTGCCAAGCTGACTCGCTGTACAGTTTCTGTTTATACACCCTTTCTTTCTTTCACTAGCGCCGAGAGGTCTGGCCTGTGGCTTGTGCACCTAATTGAGGGGGGGTTGACACTGAGAGCAGCAGCACAAAAATCTGGCCCCATCGGGGCTTCAGTATTGAAGTGCGCAACAAGATTGGCAGTCGTTTCACTGAACCAATCCGGCAGCTGCTCTCCAGTGTCATTCATTGGGATGGCTTGATGGAAAAGGGCAGCCAGGACCGAACAGAAGTCACTGGGGTACTGCTTCAGGATACTGGTTTTCCAACTTCCATCCTCGCCAGGCCCAATGCGGCTGGTCGTGGGAAGGGGCGTTGTTCGCCCTTCCAAGAACAGTCGCCTGAAATCCTGACAGGGATTGGCCAATAGTAAATCAGTTGGCTTAGGCGATAGACCGCCATATCTACCCTGTTCTACTCGGATTTTAAAAACTGTGGTGAACTTGAGAAAAAACTGGATCACGGGAAGGCGCCAGATCGAAGGCAGGTTGCCCTCAGGCATAGCCGGATGCTCGATAATCGCAACCGACCCGCTCAAGATCGCAATCCAGAAAAGCTTCAAGGCCACAGCTAAAAGCTGGTTTCCTGTGGAAACTTGTTGTGCTTCTCTTTTGTTGAGATTCTGCAAGCCTTGTGGTCGTTCAACTGACCTCACTGGGCGTGGGCCGTCAGCGAGTGCAACGAAACGTGCTCTACTCCATGTCTCGCATGGTGGGCCTGCAAGGAAACCAGCTAACACGCCACTCCGAAGGGCTCGTACAAAGAGTAGCATCGTTTCTGGCCTTAGTAAGTTGCCGTAGTGCGTATCAAAGATGATGTCAACGGAGATCGCCTGGAATCCGGCACGCTCAAGATGTTCCTGGAGGTCTTCTGGTCGACGCTCACCTGAGAAGAGATGCGCAACAACCCTAGGGTTGTAGCGGACAGTACGGCAGATCTGCCCAGTAAGGTCATGAAACGCCCAAGCGACTCTCTGAAAAAATTGATTTGCGTTTTCCGCAACTGCTTCAGTCTGGCAATCACCAGAGAGAAACCATTCTAGCGACGCTTTGCTGGTGTAGTGTGCGAAAACTTTCAGCTCGACAAGCTTGAGATCCTGATGCTGAAGACACCAGTTGGTTGTCCATTCTTGGAAGCATGCAATTATCTCAGCGTGATGGAGAGTGGTCGAAAGGGTCACCAGTCTGAGCTGCTCTAACCAGGTCTCTGGATGAGGTCTGTTAATGGAGACTCTGTCCCATTCTTGTTTCAATTGCTCACAGGCTTGGTTCACTTGGATCATCATGCAGTCAGGATCAGGGCAGGCTGGCCCTTCCGCCTGCATAAAAGGCTCTCGGAGAGCTTTTCTTTGGCGGTTCTCTGTTCTGCTGTTGACCCCTGGCTCAGGCTGAACTTCAAGCCCTCTGTCCTGGTAGAACTGTAGACACCTGAGAGCTCGGCTGACATGGTTAATCAGGTCGCTATGCAACGGGTATGTCTTCAGACAAGCTTCACACGTGTTTCCACTGACATACTGTCGAGCTGGCTTCAAGCGATGATGTTTCTTAAAGGAGTGGACAGAGAGGTCAGATTGCCTCCTGAAGCTTTTCTTGCAGGCTAGACAGTAGTATTGCTTACATGCATTGGTGGCCTTTGGCAAAGCATAGCCTGCTTCAAGTACTTCATGCATGATCTCAGTCTGCCACTCGAGCCATTGCAAATCAATCTCACGGCAGGAAATGTGGCGATGTACAGCCGTCTTGATCAGACGTTTCCATCTTGTCGGGGAAGCTGTCACATAATCGACAACCAAGTCCCATCGCATAAGCAGGCCTTGCAGACCCGCTTCTGGACAAAAGGAATCGAGCCAGGTGACATCTTTACAGAAACGTTGATACCATTCTCCATCAGCCTGCAATAAACCCCACATATGCGGTTGGCCTCCTTTACACAATTGCAGGACATATCGAAGCCGTGCTTGACGCAAAGTGACCTCTGGCGAAGGGAGTCGAAATTTATTTAGCACCTTGTCATCACTCCAAGTCAACGCATCGCCCCCGAAGTGGAGAATGCAGACTCGTTTGTAGAGCTTCATAAAGGATGAGTGCAATTGTTGTTGCTGTCGACAGTTGCGAGGCATCCAAGCAGCTGCATTAAAGGTGATGGTGCTTAAAACCATGGTCTCAAAGAGCTGTCGTTTCTTTTCAAACGCCAGTGCTCTATTTGAGAAGACCGGTCCTTTGTACCTCGTCACCAAGTCATGCGCAATGGCAAACTTTGTTTTTATATCCATGGATATGCCAGATCCAATCTGAATCCACGTGCCCAAGTGCTTGTAACAGCCTACCAATCGGAGTTGGTAATCTTGGAATTGAGATGGAATGCAGATCTGCTGTTCATTATGGCACATCTCACGTCGAAGATTTAAGCTATTCGGTCCTCGAAGATCAAGGAGCAGTTCAGTCTTCCCAACATTAAAGTTGGGTATGAGCCCAGCTTTGAGTAGCCCATCAAAGAGTTCCCCGCTGATTTCCTTGATGAGACAAAGCAATTCATCGGATGTTGGGGCTGTGAAGGCAAAGGCTATGTCATCTGCCCAAATTGGGACTAGCGGACCCAAAGGGTGGTGTTCTTGAGATGTTCTATATGGGCAAGCCCTGCCATCCCAGCTGATTTCGATCCCAGGATATTTCTCCCTCGCAAAATCCAGGATAGGTTTGAGCAGCTGGGTAAGCGTGAAGGAGAAGCAAAGATCAGCGAAACTGTCTCCGGGTCGGCTACCTCTTCGTGACTCAACAACAGTACTGTCGCTTTTTACCTGGAACCAGGTGTGTGCGTAAAATTCTTTGAACAAGTCGCGCAAGAAAGGCGGCGTTCGTGCCGCATCTAAGGCAGGTTCTTGTGCAAGCAAACTTTGGAACTCTTGGAAAGTGTCTGGTGGCAATCCTAACGTGCGGAAGAGCTCAGCTGCCCCTCTTCTATCTGCCTGCGGTGCGACAAGATGCTGCCGCACAAGTCGGTAGAAAGCGTTGGTAACATCAATAAAAAGAAGACCTACAGCCCTGTTTTCTTTCACAGCCCCGCGGTGAAAGGACTGAAGTGCATGCGCAGCTTGCAAAATGCTTTGGCCTCTAAGTCCTCCAATCTGGAAGGGAAGACGTGAGGCCTCGAAGACATCGAGCAAATCGTTCCTATAGATCGAATGCACAGTCTTACCAATCACAGAACTGACGAACAAAGATCTGTAATTTTCTGGCTGGCTGGCGTCTCCTTTCTTATAAACAGGAGTGAGGTACCCTCCCTTAAAGAGGAGTGGCTCATGTAAGTACACGACTTGTTTGCACATCAACGTGTAGTACAGGTCAGTCTTGGGTGCAAGTGCAAGAAGCTCTCCAGGGATTCCATCTACAAAATAAGCTTTTCCGCGCGCTGTGTCACGAAATTTCTGTTCCACCTGGTATGCAGTAGGGAGATTTTCCCACGTGGCATGGCATGTTGGCGAACGGGAAATGGCCGCCTCATGGAAGAGCTGCTCAAAGGTAGTGATCTTCCCATCTTCTTGCGCAGCAAAATACTCTCTCCAGCAAGTCTTGTGCTCATCTTCCGTCTCAAGGACATGACCATCACGACCGCGTAAGAGCGGCAAGGGTTGTATTGCAGACATTTTCTTCCGCCCACCAACTCCAACCGCCCTCAGAGCTCTCATGAAGTCTCTGGGCGCTAAGTGGTATGCTTTGCTGGCCAGAGCTTCGAGCGCAATGACTCGATCGGCCTTGAGTCGTTTAGTAAGCTGTTTAGTCGTATCAGCAATTTGCCTCTGTCGCCTGACAATACTATGCAGAAGGCTGAAAGCTTCACCTGTACTGACATGAATCTTTCTCTCATGCCTCCATGCTCGTAAGGCAGTTCGCATCGAAAGGTGCTGGAGTTGATCTTTGAGTGTTCGGATTTTATCCCGAAGTCTCATTCTAGTAGTTCGGATATTCCATGTTTCCTCAGAGATATAACTGGATCGTGGTTTTGACTTTTGGATCGGAAATGCAGTCTGCAACCTCGCACACACCTGATCCGCCAATTGCATGGCATGGACATCTGGGTCCTCTTGCCAACTAGGGACTTTGATGTTGCTCAATACTCTTTCTACTTGCTCAGGTTCTGCCTTTAGCAAGGCGTCTCGATCAAAAGTGTTCGAGTGCCTAACAACCTTCGTTCGAGTTAGAACAATTTTACAGTCTAGTGAGAGTGGAGAATGGTCAGCTCCCGCAAGACTTGTGTCCAGAGTATGTAGGACCTGAGTGTGGACATATGCATGTTGCCACGCAAGTGGCACAGCAAAATAATCACATCTCGCTCCTGCCCCAGTCGCATGACTACGCCAAGTGGTATGGTCACCCGTATGGTGGTTTTCAAAGGTGCTAGGCAGGAAGAGTTGGAACCTCCGAAGGACCTCGAGGAAGCAAGTTGCACCATGATCAGTCCTTTTTTTCAAGCCCAGAGTCACCAACATACGGGGCAGCTGCTTCTCCAAAATGCGCATTGGCATCAAAACCACAGATAATCGGTAAGCGTCGATCATAGTGAGGCTTCAAGAGCTGCATCACTTGCCTCCAAAAAAAAAAGGATTTTTTCGGTCGGGTGGCCACTATGTGGCGCATGCCCTGTAACAAGGAGCAGTTCAATACCTCGGATCTTGGCACATACAACAAGCAACTCGGCATCTGCATGCATGACTCTAACATGCTGCTTTTCTGCAACAGTTTTATGCGTCTTTGGTTCTTTACGTGCAATCCAGATTTCTACCCCCCCCGTGTCCTTGGTTCGATGCGCAGGTGACACGTATGTGGGTGCTAGAACAGACAAATTGACTGGATCGGGACCGGCTTTCTTGCAAAAGGAGCACATCCAGCTGGTGCGCACTCATCTGCTCTTTTAAGTACTGAACAAAAAAAGTGCCTTGCCTCTGGCCTAGCGTCGCAACATTGAAAGTAGCTGCGAACAGGCGGAAGGTCTGGTTTGTCTGACTTTTAGGTGGCTCTTGCAGTAACGAAGCTGGCAATTTCTTGGCAATGTCTCGTTCTTGTCGCAGTTTAGGTAAGGTCATTCTGCAGCCAATGATGTCAGGAAACAAGGATTGAGCTCCACTCTGCTCAAAGTAAAGCCATAACATCTCGATGGGAAACCGTTTCCCGAAGACATAGGCAAGATAATCTGGCCTATGACCTGCCAATAACGTGGTCTGCTGCTGATAGGCAAATTTGGCCAGACTGTCAGCAAGTTCATTGCCAAGACATCCAGTGTGGCCACGTACGTGTTGCCATATGCAATCGGCCCCCCTTTCCAAGGTATGCGTCCAATGCCCGTGCAATAGCCCGCAATATGCGCAGTTGCTTGTCATGTTCAGCAATCCTCGCTTGTCCAGCAGCTGGCTGTCCTACTGAAGTAGAATCATACCTCAAAGTGTGTCTCATTTCTAGCCCGGAGGAAAGACACCATTCGATGGCCTTAATGAGAGCATCGGCCTCGGCACTACGGGCATCGGCTTTCGTAGCTCCTGTCCAACCCTCTGACATGGGATCCGTCTCAACCAGTCCATAATCCAGGTCAACAATGTAATGCTGGTCTGCGCTGCGGACAAAGACAACGAAGGCCCATGCAGCGGTTTTGTCAGCTTCCCGGGTGTTGGAACCATCTGTATAAAGGATGACCTCCTGATAGCAGTCCGGCCAACCAAATCCAAGCTGGTCATACTCATCTCTGAAAGCAGAATTGAGAATGCTTCGAATTTCATTCCAGTCATGTTGTTTTGTTGGTCTCTTGCTCAGCAATTCATCCAACAATGGTGCAAGATTTGGCAGCTCAACACCGATTTGCTGGGCTTCCTCCTCTGGCACAGTTTCAACTGGAAGGGAGGGGACATTCAAATATTTCCACAAAGAGATCTGAATCGGACTCTGAGGTTGGGAATTCTGGAGAGGTAGACCAGACTGAATCATTCTCACGCCCTCACACTGCGGACCATCGACAACAATCTCATGGGAATTGACACAGAAGTAGTCATCTAGACATTGCAATTTGTGGCTTAACCACCATACAGGATTGCCAGGTGGCCTCAAGCATTCATATGGATCTCTGTGCCATGCTATTTGTGGATGACCTGTTCCTTTCAACCAGGGCCGTTGTACTCCGTTGGGAGACCGTCCAGTCTGGTGTAGATCAGGAGCAATAGGTCGACTATTATCAATCTGTACAGAAGCTGTTCCTTCAGTCAGGTTGACAATGGTGATGGCAAGGCAGTGATCCCATATTCCATCTTCTGGAGACTTCTCAAATGAGACCGGAAATCTGTGCATGCACACAAGGGAGGAGTGGCATCTTATTCTGTTTGTGTGCTCTCGGGATACATGGCGCTGCAGAAGCGTCAAGGCGTCTGGGTCTATCCCATCTTCATCGTCTTCTGGATTGTCCCAGTATGCTTGTCTTGCAGGTAGGCCTCGTTCAAACTCACAGTATGCAGTCTCCCTAATGTGAATGAATGTAGCTGGTTTCATGTCAACAGTACTCAATGAAGAGGTAGGGACATCGCCAACTTGAAATGAGTATCTGTCGGCTCTAGCCTGTAACATTCTTTCCCAGCCAAAACAACCGACAAAGTAAACTGCCGGCTGTGGTTGGTGCATAAAGGCAATGTGCTTGCGCATGGGCTCTGAAGCAAAATCTGCTCGTACATACACTGGCACTTGCCCCGGTCGGTCACGATGCACCGCCAGCAAACTGTGCATACCTGCGACAAGGGGGGTTCGAAACATCCATATTCGGAAGGACCCAGCATATGCAAGCGGCAAAAACCTCAAGAGGGAGTACACAAAAGCACGAGGACTGTCAAGGTCTTGTAGGTGCACATTGGCAACTTGCTCTCGAACGATGTCCTCCGACCCAGAAATCAGGCGCACAGCACAATGCCCTTCTCCACGATCATCACTGCATCCAGTTCGGAGTTCTTCCAAGAAGGATGAAACATCACGCTCTTGCAGTGATAAGTGAACTGCTGCACCAGGACCCTTTGAGTGCAGGACTGCCCCAGCCTGCATAAAGAGTAATGCTTCAGAATCATCTTGGTCAAGAAATGGCAGACTGAATGCTCGCACTTCTTCAACGTTGCACAGTCTATCTTCTTGATGAGGTCTTAGCCGTAGAAGGGTTCCCGTAGGTAAATTTATCGTCTGCCCTTGTAGTAGTCTTTCAGGACCTCGTGGTGTGTGCCCGATTAGCTCACACTGTTGTGTGGTATGACACTCCCCGGCCTGGACATTCTGCAGGATGTGCTCGTACATGCAGACTTCTGGGCACGTGACAATTTCCCGGCTAGCAGGTGCCAACAAGGTGTTTTCAAGCATGAAATACCGGATGGGCTCATAGAAAAGCTGCCTCTCCAGCATAAGGAGGTGGTAAGTGGCATCACCTTCCGGTTGCTGGGCAATTGAGATCAGAAGGAAAGGAGTGGAAATTCCATACCTCCCACTCAGGTCAGCAAATCGTTGTCCCCAGTCATCCTTCAAGCATAGTGACAACAACACTCCGTTTGCAGCAGGGCTTGTACCTCTTGGGAGGGTCCAGATGCGATAATCGTATCTGTCTCCATGATGCACAGTCCATAAGGTCATGAGTTGGTGTCGGACGGTGTCAGTACTGGAGAAGGAATAACTGCTACGAGGTGGCCAAGGTATAGGCCATCTCCAGACATCCTGTGGTGCCAAATGGTGAAAATTCAGGCGACGAGAGGGAGGTCGCTCTTGTTGGAGAGGTTGGCCAATATGCATGAGGGACATTTCGTCCGCTACAGTGTTACTCAGAGTGCCTGAAGTCATCCTCAAATGCTCGTGTCCTGGCGGTTGCGCCCCATAAAGATTGCCAGCAGCATCCGCAATCACCGGTAGGGGCAGTGGCAAGTGCAGGATAGGATGCATTTCAACTGGAGGTAGACTGTAGGACCCCCACGAATCGAGGGTGCTAGCACCAGCAGACTCACTTGTGTACGAGGTTCCTCCATCCGGCAGTCCTTCTCTTTCAGGATGTAAAAGAACTCGGAAAAAGCTTCCTTGTCTGATTTGCACCAAAATGTTTTGCCGTAGCCTACCTTCCATTGATTCAAAACTGACATCACCAGTCAGCGGGTAGTCTCTATGTACCCAACATAGTATATCCATGACTCTCATAGTTTGGCTCGCCACGTAGGTCAGCAAGACATCTTGTCCTCTGCCAATGACCTGGACAAGGAAAGGGACGTCCATACCAGCAACTTCTTCAACAAATAGCAGGGTAGGAACATTGGTATACACATCACCATGTACCGGAAAAAACCGAAGCTCCAACTTGCCACATCATTGGCGTAACTCCTCGACACCACGTGGCAAAGTTGTGGTCAGTGCGATGCGGACGTATATAATCAATAGGGCAGTATTGTGCAGAGGACGTAGTTCCACCGGAATAGTGCATGGCACATAAGACATAAAGGCAGTCTTGTGTGCTGTACCATGGGCAGCCATTCCAATATTCCCACAGGTGTGACATAGAGGCATAGTACATTGTGGCCTGATGCGGGCTACGTAGTGCAAGAGGTACTTGATTACTGCCAGAAAGGCTCGAACACTCTGCAGATCGTGTACTCAGAGTCACGGGCGGTGAAGACAAGGACCTTTGCATAAAGTCAACCACATCATCCATCTGTGAGACAGCCTCCGATGGCTGGTGGCTCAACACATTTTGGACTTGCTGAGCTAGCCTTTCATGTCTGGCAGAACTGGAAGCATCAACTATATGCGCGATCCGGGACCCTGCAATTTGCTCTGGGGTCGGAATTTGGAAACTTTCACATGGAAAGGACGGCACTTTAAGTACCTCCAGCTGGACTAGTGAGGCAAAGGGTACCTTAACCTCTTGGTCGTCATAGAAAGTTGCCTGACACGTGCCATGCCTGTAAGTGACCAAACATCTGAAAGTATTACCGCACATGTCAAACTTGACTTTACGAAAAAGTGCGAGCACAGTGCAGGGTCGGTCACATCTGACGGCAAGGCGCTCAAGCAACGACAAGAATGAATATTCAAGTACAAGAAGATGTCGAGCATGTTCTTCTATTTTGGATGGCATCAGCACTTGCATCTGGCTGGGTAGTTCCCCAGAAGGGCGTACCACAGTCGGTTGTGGGACAACAGTGTACATGAGTGCATCAATAAGACAAGTGCCCTTTAAGAAGTGCCCTGTTTGCATAGACCAAGGAGAATTGGTATGAAAACCCCACGAAAAGGGAACACCAGTATCTTGCTCATGCTCATGGAAGATCCATCCGTGTAGATGGAGACCTTCAGAAGTGATGCCTTGCGCTGCAAAATGGTCTTTGACTACATCTCTACCAGTATTCTTCCACACCTGGTGCATATGTATCTGGGAGAGCCGCACGGGAACAATCCATGATAACTCCATGTCGCTACACCGAGCCAGTCTCTGTTGTGAATTTGGACCGCATCCATCATCCCAGAACTTCCGGAGGTGTGACTGCATGAGATTCATAGAGTCTTCTTCGGCATGTGCAGCAATGAAACGGCCTCGGTCTTGATCCGCAATATGGTGGGAACACTGTCGAATCCAAATTTGGATCACAATCTTCATCCCGTGAAAAGTTTGCCAGGGGATGAAATGCGGCAGCTCTTGTCCATCATATGAGAGATGGCACACGATGAAGGGGAGCTTGCATCTGCTCTCCAGTCCTAATAGCTGAAGGAGGAGTTCAGAGTGAATCCTAGTTGGCAGGACCATAGGGTGCATGTCCACAGTGGTGTCAGATCTGAGATCCCAGATTGCAGCCATGACCAGGATATCCCTATCTTGTAAATCCACTCCAGCAAGAACATAGATGGCATCACGGCCCTGCTGTTCATCAACTGTCGGCATAGGCTTAACCACTGCAAGCATCAAGGGTCGCCCCACCTCTAAAGGTGGGTCAACTGTGCTCCTCATTTCCGTTAGAAACCTAATCAGCGTGAAGTCAAATTCAGAATCCAGAATGACCTCCCAGTGTTGGATTTCATCATAAAGGAGGCCAGTCAGAATGACATTTGGCCATTCCCCTCTGGCTACATGATAGGCTCTCGCTTCTGCTTCAGCAAGTTCAAAACCCCAAATCTTGGTGGATCTTCTCGTACGATCAGCCAGACGAACCCACAACCAAGCCTGCTGTAATTCTCTCTGCAGGCCTTCAGGCGGAAGCGTAATCGGAGATCCAAGACTATTCTCATGTTGCTGCAGAATTGGCTGGAAAAGGCTGAGAGTATCATCTTGTGCCAGCTCGGGAGTTGCAGTGTTATCTCCATGGCCGACTGCATCCTGGTCATTGTCAATCTCTGCATGTTCCTGCACGGAGAATTTCAATAACCATGAGTCAACCGTGTCCGTCTCAGATAGCGATGTCCCAGGAATATATCTCTGCTCAGTCTGCAGCAAGCTATAGGTGTCGGCATCGTATAGAGGAGTTGCAGTGTTACCTCCTTCTACTTGCTGACTCTCAGATCGCACCTCCTCATTCAAGTCTTCTTCACTTGCTTCCCAGGGAGGGACTTGTTGGTCAAAGTCGGATGCCCATGTTGCAAGTTCAGAATCAGAAGGAATATCGATAGAGCTATCGAAGCAGGTTGAGCTATCATCTTCCTGGTCAGGATTTTCTGGCCATTCACTAATCCGGACAAAGTCACCATCAAAGAGTATGGCCTCATGCCCAATGAGGAAGTTCCGTCCTCTGACAATGGCATAGCATTCAGATGTTCCTCTACAATCATGTCCTGGTAGGGCAACGTTGAAGAGAGTTTCAACTTGAATAGTGTTTCCAGTTGGCCATAGTAACACTGATCCCAGCGTGATGGTCTCTCGGTATGTCGCCTCAATCAGAACTGGCAGGGATCCAGCAGCACTTTTGGGGTACAGGATCAAATGGAGTCGAGCCCTTTGTTGGTATATTGGTGGAGGATCAACTTCAGCAAATGCCTCATCGGAGCCCTGTGACCCAGTAAGAGCAAAAACTCTCAACCAAGCAGAATCATCTTGCAGAACAGTTTGGCCATAGCGTCGAAAGCGAGTGCAGTATTCATGATGTCTAGCACTCCGTTGAAGCCAGACATACAAGTAACCATCACCTCCAGAGTATTTCTGTATGTAATCTCGGACGCGGTATGTCATAGTTCTGCCACGGGGCATAGAGACCTGCATTAGTGCTTGTTCTTCAAAAGCAGTCCTGCATCGTTCGCTATCTTGTCTCCTAACCCGAAAGGCAAGAACAAAGCTCGTGCCATGATAGCAGTCAACTTCATCCAGGTAATGCCATTCGCGTAGTAGCGCATCATCCGTATTCTCCAAAACACAAAAATGCATAGTGGAAAGACATACTTCCGCTAATCCAAGCTTGAAGATGATGTCTCGTACAGTCTCATGTGTCTGATACAAAACTGCAACCCGCTTAGGATTGCTTGGATATAAGACATCAACAAGGTATACTCGCAAAGCTCGCTGATACTGCTCATCAGTCAGGAGAACAAGGTCAACTGGGAAAACTCGGAGCGAGAGTGGTGGCGGTTGAGGGGACGCCAAGGCAACCCAGTAACTCTGGCTCTCAATGACGGCGGCAGTAACAGTCAGCAAAGATTGCGTGTAGGACCGTTCATTGTGCATGACACAAACATCGGCAAAAGGAGCAACAACCCTACTAATCAACCAGACGTGCACAGTGAAAAAGACCTTATCACCAATTGCAAGTCGGTGTCGAAGGTATGCTCTCAAAGGGTCACCAAACTGTACTTGTGCAGGACTGAGTTGAAAAACATCATGGTAGATGGTTTCAGAGGCAACCCCTGAAGGTGCTCCCGCCTGCAGGAAATCAATTCCACTATTCTCTTCCTCTTCAAACATCTGCTCCCACGGCAGCTGCATAAAGAGGTTGGCATCTGACTCCTGTAGAGTCCTATCTTGTGTATTACTGTGAGCGTCATCATAAAGAGAAGGAGTTGCAGTGTTTGCTCCTTGCGCATGCCCAAAATGGTCGATCACAGGAGTTGCAGTGTTCCCTCCTTGTTGCAGAAATGACACCTCATCTTGCGTTGGAAAATCCTCTGGCCATGATTGATTGCTGTCAGAAGAATTCGTGGAAAGCTCAGACCCATCATCAGTGGATGAGCAACTATTGTCATCTCTTCCTTCTTCACGGAGGGCTATAAAGGCCCCCTCATAGAGGATCAGACGTGCCCACCAATCATATATGGCGTTCCCTATCGCAAGAGTGCAATCATTCTGCCAGACGCATAAGTTTCCGGGCACTGCAAGTCCGAACAAATCAGAAACCCTCCAATTCCTGACAGGTCCAAAAAGCAGGGTGCCCATCCAATTGGCATTTGGCGTGCTCACCTGACCTAAAACTACAAAGTAGTCATCAGGGAGCACTGGCACAAGTAGAAAGACCGGTAACCTAGACACAGGTCTAACAGTAACAACATGCACATTGGGCCTGACCTGATAATCTCTCCAAGCTCTAGTGAGCTGTTCTCTCACAGGTTGTGTGACACTTATACGAACAAACCTGTGCAGGAAAGACCATTGGTTCCTCTGGTCCCAAAAATGCACCCATGTTGAGACTTGCCAGAGTCCAGCATCGTAGACATCAAGGATGTATTCAGCTAGCTGATCTTGTACGGTCTGTCTTTGCATTAAGGCATTCTCCTCAAAATCGAAAGAGTCACCACTATCAGGACCTCTAAGTCTCGTGCAATCAGGGTCCTCAAAACGTGGACAAAACTGCGGCCTGGGCCAATTTGCTCGATCGCCTTTGAAAGCGAGAACACTTCCAGTGTCCCCTGTTCTCATGGAGGAGGAGTTCAGGGAGCAACTGGGAAAACCTTCGGGCCTTGACAGAAAAGGCTGATCACAAAAATGACCCCCACAAGGTCGAGAGGGGCCAATTGTCTCTACACTGTGCAAACTCTGGTAGGTAGGCACAGGAGGAGGAAAGAATTCCTCTGAGCTGACATCCATCTGCAGATCTATGTCTTTTATGAAAGGTTGATATTGTGCACAAACGCAATTGAGCAAAAGGAACACCCCTTTCCATTTTACTCTAGTACACTTGCGAGGAGTGCATACAATGCGCTGTCTTTGGACAAAGGCACATCTTGCCGGACTTGTGATCCTATCATTCCATCTGAGACGGTAATAGATGCAAAAGGCACACAAGAAAAGGCCAGCTCCGTTCAATCGCCAAAGGTGCCGGAAAAATTGGATTCCCCAAGTTTCATCAGCACCGAATGGTATAGATTCCAAAAACCATAGGTTTATGATCCCAGATATTCCAAGCTTCAGACCAGCACTGTAGCAGGACTCATCGTTTGGCACCGGGAAGATTCTGTTACGTCTCGAACTCATGTAAATCCTCGCCCAGGATGTAACTTCAGCGAACCCACTTACGCACGAAGCAGCCCACACCAGGAAAAGAATTTGATTTGCAGCAGCCAGAAGGCTAAAGGGAAAAGGACCTATGCGCAATACACTTGCGGCACAGCTCATAGCCCAATCGACTCCGCGAAGATCATGACGGCAAAAGTAGGCAGAGATGTTCAAAATGCTCTCAAACCCTCTTTTGCATAACCCAAAGATTAGACCTATCACCATTTCAAAAAGGGATAGGAAGTGACCTCCAAGCTTTCTGCTGGCACCCAGAACCCAAAATGGTAGGTTGCTGCCTTGAAATATGGCGCAACCTCCTACCCTAAAGGGATCAAGATGAAAAAGGAAAGCTGCTACATATCCAAGCCTTCCAAGCCACCATCTTCCTTGCTCTTCTGCCGAACTCGTCCATAGGGACTGACATTGCTCCGCTCCGTCTTGTCTGACTTGTGCATCTTCCCAAAGGGCACCAAGGCAGAGCCGCCCTTTGCGAGATCCTCTTGTACAACCGTCAAATGCAGTTTCTTGTCGGCCTCGACAGCTGCTCGGATAAGGGGTTTCACATCCTCGATGGATGAGAACTTCTCCGGCTCCCCATGGATAGCATTCAGGATGACAGCTTGATGCCTTTCCGACACAGTCTCCAGGAGGCATTTGAACTCTTCTGGGTCCAACTTGTGCTCGATCTTCTGTGCCTTCCTGGAGGGGGATCTCGACCTCTCGCGTTTCTCTTCGTCTGGAACCATTGTTGGCAAATTCGAGGAGACTTCCGTATGGCTCATACGAGGAACTGGATGCTGCGGAGACTGTGCAGGAGATATGATGCGCTCCCTGCTCTGTAGAGTTGCTACCAAAGTAGTAACTTGGTCTGTCAAAGCAGCATTCTTCTGCTCCATCTGGTGCGCATAGTTCATGAACTGTCTCATCTGGTTCCTCAGGTCCGACAGCTCTTGTTGTACATAGACTGGAACAGAAAGCTCTGTCTGTTCTTCGTCCATGGCACCTTGGTCTTTCTCCTCGGCATCTCCTTTCTCTGCTGCTTTCAACTCTTCTCGAAGCTCTGCCATCTTGGATTGATATCGCTTTTCCTCTTGCTCCAATCCAGCAGTGTAGGTGTCCCTCCAACTCTTGAAATTGGTCTCTTGCTCCTCCATCACTTCTTTGATCCTCGCGGTCTTGTTGAGGGAACGCTCGGAGTTGAGCTGCCGTTGACGCTCCTTCAAATCTTCCCGCGGGTCTACCTTGGCAAATTCTCTCAAGGCCTGGATGTCCTCTTCCGTCTGCTCTTCGTTCCCAAGGATGTTCCTCACGACTTCCTTGATCCTGCGATTCTCCTCTCGTAAAGAGGCATCCGAAGAGGAGTATCCAGATGAAGAGCCTGACTTTGCTATTCCATCCTTCTTGACCTCGATCTTCTTGCCGTCCCAGCCGTATAGAATCGGCTGCTTGCCCTTTTCCTCCTTTTTTTTTGCCCTTCTTCGCAGGCTTTTCCCATTCTCCCCATTGCTGAGTCTTCCCTTGACCTTGCCATTTGGACCATGGCATCTTCCTTGGGCTATCCAGCACAGGTATACTGTAACGGGGTACAGTATGATGGGACTCCAAGAGGTGCTTGGCTTTCACCAGCTTGGCAGCGAGCCTTGTAGAAGTCCAAAGCTTAACCTTGGAACTCCTCAAAAGGAGCCTGGCTTTGCTCCTCTTTGCTCTTTGTGCTCTGTGCCAGTTCGGCGAGCGCGCCGCTATGGCTCAGAAAAAGGCCGTGTCGACCGACACGATGGGGCTACGAAAATTCGCCGGTACGCTAATTCGAGCCCTGTTTATACACCCCTCAGAACTACCTTGGCTCTATTCCAAGACCGTTTAGGGCCAATCCCTCTACAAAGCACCACGCGGAAGTTGAGCCAAGAGTCGATGCGCACGGAGATGCGCATAGACTACAGTGCTGGATGCATCTCACACACACGCATGGACTGCAACACATATTGTGGATTCCTTGCGGCCCAGAGATACTGTTCATGTCTGGCCAGATTCAATTTTTGGAACGATCTCACTCTATTTGACACAACCAACGTGGCAAGTGATTCCAGCACATCTGAACACCACCATCGACCGTATCTCCAGCAATCCACAAACTTTATGGTTGAACACCGTTGATCGGGTGCTGAGAGTCAGGTCCCTGGGCCGATCGGATGCTGAAGGTATACCATCTCACTGTCCACCTCTTCTTGTTCCGTGGCGTGTCCCCAATCTCCCATAGGAAAAGGATGGAAAAGGTGTTAGAAGCTTAATTAAAGGTGATCCACCTAGAATCCACGTCCCTCCTAGCATACTAGGACTCGACACACTGACAAAAGGTCCCACTGAACAAAGGTACGCATCTCACGTCTTTGCCACGCACCCACACCGCACCTTGTGTTCTAGCAGCAGCCGCACGTTCGAGGCAATGTAGGGATTCCCCCGGCCGAAGAGCGTCGACGCGGTCAAGGGCCCCATCGTGGCGGAGCCTGATGGAGAACGCCCGTTCGGTCGGATCGGTGGGTTTTCTGGTGTGGACCCCAAACAAAGGTGAAACAAAAGGACGTGCAGGGGAATTTATAGTGGATCCATCTCCAAAAGCGGATCCGTTCTCCCTGCCGAACTGTGAAGGGCCAGGCGCTTGCCTGGCAAGATCAATGGATCCACAATGGCTGTAGACTAAAGCCTCCACAGAAAGAATTTTGGACCAAAAACCAGGATGCATCACATGATAGATTGAGTGTGACTTCCGATCCATCTTCAGCCCCTTTGTCTACCAACTTGGCTGCACACACAGCTCATTGCGCTGGACGTAGTAGAACATTGACCTACAAGTACTTGGTACAATGGGCGGTGATGGTTAAATAGACGCAAAAAGCACCATTAGTAGACGCAAAAGGCCAACTAAAAACATGAGCTCTGAACATCTCTGACCTGCTCACGTTCCCTTCACCCCTTCTCATCCAAGTCTCGCGGATGGTCCGGCTCGCAGCGCGCCGCCAGCAACGCTGCCACGGTGGCCGTATCCGCGTAGTTGGCGACGCCGTTCAACGGCGGCGTGGCGACGCCCACGTCGGCGCATTGGAAGTCAGCGCGGTGTGCCAGGAGGCACTGCACCTGCTCGGCCGAGCGCACTGCAAAGGCACAGCCTTGGCGGTCTCGACATGGGGAGATGGGCATTTTCGAGATGAGTCTCAGAATCTTCTGGACATTTTGGAGAATTGAATGTGACAGGTCTGCCAGACTTGATGGTCTGATTCTTCTAAAGGTGCCTCGGAATGCTGTTGATGAGCACCATTTCTGTGTGGAAGACCATGTCCTACCACAAGAACCCAATCTACCTTACCCTCCTCTCCTCATCTCCCTCTCCATCCCTTTCCCAGGCACCGACACCGCTGCGTGATTGCGCGTGTAGATCCGCCCTCAGCTCGATCAACGTCTCCAGCACTGGAGGCTCCTGTCGGTGACCCCGGCAGCGCCACCCGGTGGCCAAGCCAGCAAGCAGGTGGGCTGCCACACCCGGACCGCGGCTAGCGGCCCGATGGAAATTATTAGAGGATTTTGTTCCCGAGTGGTGTACTGTACCCCCAAGTTAAAATTGCGATGACTGTTGTTGAGGCTGAGTGAGGGAAACAAAACACAAAAGAAGCAACAATGTCACTGTCCTTCAAACATGGTGCCCTCGTCAAGCTGTTGCGGGCAATCGAAAACGCTAGTACAGTACGTTTGATCGTCGTTTGACTGTATTTCAAAAAGTCGACAAGCAGGTGCAAAAGGGACATTTGCCATCATGCTACTTAAACCAGACTGAAGCTCCGACTGGACAAATGACCATAGCATCCACATGCCTCTGGTGAGCGTTCCACGTTGATCGTGCGGTTGTGGAACCCTCTCCCAGTCTCATTTGGTGCCAACCCGGACGTTCGCCTGGTGAGACTTCACCGCGGCCGTAAGCCTGAGCCGCTTAGCAGGGCACCACGGCTTAAGGAGTGCTTCGGTGTGAAGTGCTGGCAGCGCCACCACGTGGAGCTGAGCAAGCCCAAAGCATTCATGGGACTGGAAGAGTTACTTACGGTCACCATGCATGTTGCAACATGTAATGGTCTGGGAAATGCTACTAGCAAGCATCAAAAAAAAATCATTTGTCAGGAAAGGTTGCCAGTGCTCTGTTCGATTATATCATATCAGAAATTGTATAGAAAAATTGCTACAGTATAGTTGTTGTTTTAAATAGATATTGTTAAATGTTCTGTGTCCAACCTGCTTCATGGCTGAGGCACACGGTCTGAGTCTCGTAGTAGCCAAGCTCACTCAGGTCCTTAGGGGCACCACACGAAAAGCTGTGAAAGAACTCCACGTCGAAGCAGCTCTCTAGAACCTAGAAACCTAGAACCTAGAAACCGACTAGACACAGGAACTAGAGAGAACTCCACTATCTAGAAACCTCAAGCAGCTCTCGAAAACAAAGTGCCCGCAAGTTCAAATCCCTCAACATCCGTTCAGTGCTCCCACACTGTGATGGCCAAACCTCAAACAAAGGGACTTGTGACTAAGTGATTATACGATACTATATGCGAAGAAACAACATCAAAACCATACAAAACTGCAAGACCCAAACCACAAAAAACACCGCCAGGCCTGCTATCAATCAAACATGCAAAAGATCACTGGTGGGGTGTCCCTGAATCAATCAGGACCACCAAATTGCAGAAAAGAAACAATACTCTATACACACAAACCACCAGACTTGGTTTGCTTTGTTCCCACTTCTCAGCAAAACCCTCAAGTATAGAGTATAGAGTTGTCGACCTAATTCTCACTTTTCTTGCACCAAATGATGTGCCTCCCCAAGCTAAGACCTGCCGTGCCTCCCATCATCTTCCAAAGGACTCCCAGGCGGTCGTTCACATCAGCGCGGTGCTTGGCCAGCATGCGGATCATGTGCGCGTTGCCCGCGAGCACCGCACAAAGGAGTCCAGTCAGGCCATCGCGGCAGCTGCGCCCCTCCGCAGCCTCTTGGAGGGAGGGGAAGTGGAAGTAGCGGAGGAAGTCCTGGCAGATGCCCCAGTAAAGGTGAGCAAACACAGTGCTGGTGAGCAAACACAGTGTGGGACATGTGGTATCCTTTCTTCTCTTTTCTCACCCTGTCAGAATTTACCTTCAACCGGATTCACTTTTTTCAGAAATCAGTTCTGCCTCTGGCATCAGAGCTCAACAAATATATGATATGATCCGCCTTTTGGACATTCGTTTGGCCTGTGACAACCTGTCATGTTCCTTCCTACACCCAGCAATCTGTCGGAGCCCATGCGCCGCCGCACCGCGACCGCGACTGGACCTCACAGTCCAGCGCCATGGGCTGATGTCCTAGGAGCCGAGGACGACAGGCCAAATAAAAGCCTCGCAGGAACTTGTGTGCGCGAGGGCACGGGCAAGGGCTGGGGAGCTGGGGAGAGTTGGGGATGTGCCCCTGATGGTGGTGGGGTACACTCTCCTGCCAACAAACACGGAGGTGCATTTTGACTCCCTTGCAAAAAGTCTTGATAAAGTCTCGATCCTCAACCAACTGATGTGGGACAAAGGGTCCACCTCACTTCCATGTGGGATCAAGGGCTCAACGCAACCTGAAGTCACTGGTGGTGAACGATGGCGCACGTCGGATGGGCTGTGGTATGCTCGGATGAACAAGATGAACGAGCTGGAGCAGCTACAGTAGAGTGCTAAAGCTGCTAGAGCCGAGCAAAAGAGTGTTGATCGGCAGTGCTTGCTGAGCCCCCAAAACAGTATGCTACATATTTTTTGGGGGGCTCAGAAAGCATTGGAACACGGGAACCCATTAAAATAAAGGACAAAGACACTAGCCATGCTGTGGAGTACACTGACCCTAGAGTCCAGATGCAACCACCGAAACAACGCACACTTCGGGCTCTGTCAGAAACATTCAGGCTCATTGTCAAACACCTGAAGGCATTTTCACGCACGCAAATGTTTCCGCCGTACGCCAAACAAGGCTCCTCCAGCCTCACCAGATTGGGTTTTACTGCATACCATGAATCCGGAGTGTCCCGTAGACCTCTACCCATCCTCAGGAAACATATAGCTATCTCCGAACACTCATTCTGACTATGCCGCATGATCCGCCCTTCAACGAGATACCACCACTTCCTGCTCCCGTGCCGTGGCCGTTGCCGTGGCCCGGTCCTACCAGTGCATACACGAGATAAGTGAACTACTCAACACGTTTGGTATGCCATGAAGAGCGCAAGAAGAGCTTCGATACCGCATTTCCTGGTCCCAATTAGTTGCTCCAGACTGGTATGGTTGTTCTGGGCTCTCAAATGGAGCCATTGCACCTTTAGACCTGCCTGAAATTCGCCCATACCTGGTGCCTCGCATTGCTAGACCATGCTTCTGTTCGTCACCTTTCTTTGTTTTTGCCGAGCCTGCCTCCGAAGTTCTGTGTGTACATACTTTGCTACCTCTAGCAATGTATCACCTCTTTTCACACCCACCTCTACCCCCTAGAATATCTGGGAAGGGAGGGCGTGGGCGCGCGCGTCCTTGACGACCGTCCGCAAGTGCGTGCATCCAAATGCGGAGGCTTTATTAATCAAGAGTCTTTACATAATTATACACTAGCAGCAGCATAATCAGTCCAGTCCAGTCAGGTGGTCCATTGGCAGCTTGCTGCTCTCGAACAACTCGCATCGACTTTGTTGACTGCGGCCGATCATCGTCAGCATGCTTCGAGGAGCCTACCAGTTACAGTGGTTTCAAAGGTGAGAACTGGCACGGGGACCCCAAAATGACTTTCAAATGGGGGTCCAGATAAAACCACCAAACGTTGGGTCTATGCCTACCCTGAAACATCCTGAAACTACGTTACTACACATGCTCCACCGACTCGTGCCCTCACCCGGGGTGACCCGAAAGCCTACCCTCGTGGCAAGGGGCGATAGTGACTCACCGGCCCCTCGATGTGCAAGGTCTCGAGCTTACCTCGCTTTCTTCGACGGCGGCGATCGCTTCGCGAAAGGCGATCGCTGAACGCACGGGTCCGGTCCGGCGCCTTCTGGGTTGACCCAGGTGGAGGGTTGACCACTGGGAGGGGATTGGGGAGTATGATTTTTGTAAAATAACAAATGTTTATTTAATACACTCCCTGAAATAATCCAATCCAAATGGACAATGGAACATAGGACCCTTAAGCCCTTGGATGACCCTTCTTCCGAATACCAAACACGGTTCTGAACTCCAAGTCGATTTGGGTAAGCGTTTGGCTACCCGAACACATAGCATACCCGAACACAAAATAGCGCCCAGTGCATCCCAGTTATATACCACTATATAAGGAACCCAGGGATTCTAGGTCTATGGTCGATCTGTCTTTGGAACCACTGGTTACCAGCTATAGTGGTTTGCCTGGATGCCCTGGGGCATGCAAACGTTGGGTTGAGTGGCTACCCATGTTCGGACCTGGCACCGCAAGTCCGTGGTCTTCATCCGACGGCACCGACCGTCTTTGGTCTCAATGAGCTGTGGTAGCCACGACCCCTGAGCCGTTTCCCTGGAACAACTCAGGGTTAACTCTTTTCCACCGGATCTTCACCCCATTTGACCCCATCTGTTCCTGGCAGGGTGTCACCCTCAAGTATAGGATGTCGCTCGGTGACCGAGTCCTTCATCAACGACAGATTTCCAGGTCGACGGTGGACGAAGTTCCACAAAAGGCCGACTTAATGTAGACTCTTGATTGATAGAGCCACCACATATGAAGAGCATGTCCGTATAAATTTGGGTTTTATTGATCAAGAGTCTACATTAAGTGGGATCCTGGGTGATCCTGGATGATCTTGGATGACCCACCCTACTTGAAAAAAAGCCACTGAAACCACTGGAAATCCCAAAGCAGCATACCTCTTTCGGCCCACTTGACGGCACCACTTTCGGCGCCTACCACCCGTTCCTGAGGCGAACATCCAACTTCCGTTCGTGCCCCAACATATAACATATCCCTAGGGATCCAGTCGTACCTCCTCAAAAGGTACGGATCCAGTCCCTGGCACCCACCCACCGTCCCACCGACCCGAAACGAGGGTACGACTGGATTCTTAAGGATATAACGACCGTCCCCATGTCCGGAAGAACGACCCGGAATACCCGTAACGGTGAGTCGAAGAGTCGCGAAGCACGCTCTTCCGTGTGGTATGGCGGCCAACATGGGCTCCCCTTTTCAAGCAGCCGTTCTTGCAGGTACACCATCCAAATATGGTCTGGGCATGATCCACATTCAGTAAACTCCATTAAGACATATTATGACATATTGATGTTCTGTTTCATTGGTGTCCAATTGTAAAATCTGCGGAACTGTCTTCCAAATCAGGTCGGTTGACTCCAGACCGGTCAACTCCCGACTCCAGACCGCCACGGCCAAGAAGCTCTCCAAGGCGGCCTCGCCCAGCTTCACCACCACCGCACGGTCAGACTCCACGGTGAAAAGGCCATCGGCGATCAAGTTCCGCTGCCAGACCAGGGGGAACATCAACTCCTGATCGGCATCGGTGTGGATCGGGGCCACTCGTCCCGTCCAAAAAGAAACGGATATATTCACATCATGATGGGAACATAGGGGAAAAGTGTCCCCGAGCAACATCAGGTTCTGGGTGTCTTGAGGGTCTTTGTTTACGGGTGTTTAGTTGGTCGCTCTTACATGACACGGTTGGGTTGAATGGTCGGATGGCGTTGGATGTTCCGAACCATCGGCTACCACTTCTCGGCACCTACAGGGCGGAAGGTGCAGATCGGCCCAAAAGGTCCCAACGCGAACTGCTCCACATGTGACGACTCGACCAGCTCGGTGGTGGAAGGTGCCCACATTTGAGGCCACCGGACATGTATCGCATTGGCTCGCCAGCTGCCGACTGCTCGTGAGAGGAAAAACACCTGATTGACCCCTGTTTGGGGGGGCCCAAGCGTAGTCTTGCAATATCAAACAAGCGTTCAAACAGGTTCTAGCTATATGGACTTGGCTACAGCATGTGACGGACTGGAGTGTCAGTCCATCAATGCTATCCGTGTATGATCTTGAACAGTCTAAGGGTAGGGTCAGAAATGTTTCAAGAACATCTTCTATAGGATTCACCGATTCATGGACCAAGGTGCAGCATCGCAGGTGGAATAAATCACGATGATGCTGGTGTCGGACTTGTTGGACAGCAAACCTCGGGACAACACCGAACCCTTGTGTGGGCACACACTTCTAACAGCAACTCCCCCCCCATAAAAATGCTTGTGGTTTGTTTGGTGGCAGTCAGTGCTATAATGCTTGCGATACTTATAGAATCCTTCTTCCAGGACTATGTTCAATCCTTCTTTCGAAGTTTGTCAGTGACACAAATCATCTGAGAGCCATCTGTGGGTAGCCAATGCTTTGCGCACTCCGTGTGTGGCATTCATGTATCGACATTTGGGTGGTTCTTCAGGGGTCAATGTGAGATATGTGGCTGTGGGCCAAACCAGGTACCCTGGTTGACCCATCTGGAAGGTCAAGCTAGACATGGTGTTGGGGCTCTAGGTTTTGACCCATTCCAATATAGTACTGTAAGTATATAGTCATAACATGCCATAATTCCATACATGGACGGCCTGGGTATATGCTTTGTTTCTTGACCGAGCTGCGACACCACAACTCGGCACGGCACCAGCCGCGAGAGAGCCAGGAGCTGTAGCTGCAAATGAGACCTCACAACCGGAGACTGAATTGATCCCAGGTGCTTTGGCCCCTTTGGCCGGGCCCTTTTTTTTTTTCAGCTTGACATCAGGCCATCGAAAACCAAAGAAAAAGTTTCAAAATGAGATTTCATTACAATCAGGAGTTGCAAAAAAAAATGTTCAGGAGCCCAACGTTATACTTCCAACGTTATACTTCATGAGTCATTGAGAGGTGCAGGGGTTTTCGAGAACAGAACAGGATCGTTGAGAGGTGAAGGTCAACGCTTGTCCGACCGTCGCAGAACTCCGACTGTCGCTTGTCCGACTGTGGATTCGTAAGCCATGGATTCTTTCAGGTTCTGCCGGTGATGTGAAACCCCATATGCATTCATACGAATAGCATTGAATACCGCAATGTCAGTGGGGGGGTTGAGCCCGGCATGGTTTATTTCGGATGGTGGAATCAATTTGGGTTCGAAAATAGTTGACGTCTATTGTATATTAGCCATGTAAACCAAAATCACCGTCAAGCAGCCAGCGGCAACGAAAAAGGCGCATCAACTGTTACAGTCTTACAGCTAATCTTGCTGCCTTGATCTGCCTGGCAACATGGTTTCAGTTACCTCCGCCCAATGCACACACAACAGCAAAAATTGCATCGCCCGCCAAGGTATGTGCTTCACCACCTGTAAACACCCTTTAAACTTTAAAGTCACCCATGGACTACCCAACGCGTTTACTCTCTACCGGCCCACCCTGCCAGCATGCGCCAAATCTGAAAGCACATCAAGCACCTGCCCATTTTGCCCAGGTGCCAGTGTCGGCATGAAGAAGTTCCTCAGCCAAACGTCACCCATGTCCCGGAAACAAGTTCGAGTCTCCCACATCTGTCTAAGACAACTTAGGGCGTCAATGCCATATTGAAACCACTCCGAAGAGGACAGGACAGAAGAAACAATAATTCAGCCGCCTCACATCGGCAACACCCCTGGTGCCATACATCTGCTCGAAGAGCACCTACCTCAGTTCCCTTGCCAAGGCTACTACGGCTACTCCCAGCCCTCAAACTGGAAAACCACGAAAACCACTCCTTTTCCGCTCCCTTGCGAGGCCGCCCAGTGGCTGGCACCAATGCCAAGAAGAGGTCTGCAGCCTGGTTCGATACATCGGCGGAAAAACACAACGCGACGGTGGTACACGAACAAACGAACACATCACATGGTTTCGAAGGTATGTGGGGTGGGTGCCAAGAGGGTGGTCATACCTTCTGAGTAGGGAAGTGGAGTTCACCCCGATGCTTATAAAGGAAAGTCGTCTTCCAAGGGACCATGCCATCCACGTCACCATGGAACGTGAGTCAGAGGGTGAACCCGGTGACCATCCCCGGTGGGAAACATCCAAACCGTTTGCCGGTGTATGTCCTGTGCTGTCCATCTGATAAACTCCTCGGGTCGTACGAAGCGCAAAACAACTCGTCATTTGTAAAGGAGAATGGTCATCCAAGGGGCCATCTTCCACTCCCATGATTAGTTCAATAGTGTATGTCTATATATACACTTGGGACTCCACAACGGCTTCATGTCGTGTCAGACTCGAGGCAAAAAATTAAAGGCATCCCACCAGGTCTGCTTGGTGGTTTAATGGCTTCAACTCACTCGAATGAATTGTCAGTGGGATCAATCTTCCCAAGTAATGACAGTTTGATCAGTTGGAACATAGAACTATTTGAAACCACCACGCGGGGGTCCATGTCCATCCCTCCCACCACCCACAACACCTCCACGTACGCGGGGATGCTCTGCACCGCAAGCGCCGCGCTGGAGCGGGTGCTCTCCTCGTTGACTCCAGGCAGGCGCGCCGTGATCCTCGGTGAGGACCCCTCTGCGGTGTGACGGATCCACATCCCTCCCAGCAAACAACTGGGAGAGAGTCTATAGATATATATATATATATAGTATATACTATATATGACATTAGATTACAGTACTACAATACAGCGTGAGCTCCCAACACCAATATCAACAATTTCAAGTAGCACTAGCAGTAGGAGGAGGACGAGGAGGATGAGGAGGAGGAAAAGTAGGATGAGGAACAGCAGTAGCAGTAGCAGTACAACAGTATACTACAGTATAGCAGTATAGTGGTAGAGGGACAAAGTAGCAAATAGGGAAACTTCCATTGAACCCGCCGATATTATTCGAGATGCAACACTGCAGACTGGCGACTGGTTTTGAAAGTGCCGGCCACGGGCATGCATATGACGGTCGGTCCATCTGCCAATCTCGGGCTTTCGCAAACAAACCCACCTTCGACCAAGCTCTTGCGGCCTCAATTTGCAGCCAAGGGCACTGGGGTATTGCAAACCAGTCGATGAATAAATAGCCTGGCACCAGCAGAATATCGTGCGATGGCGGCGTGCGATTCGAGGGATTTCCCCAGATTTTCCGTCCGTCTTCCTGCTCCTCAAGACCTCCGAGCCTCGCATATTCGCATCCAGTGGTTTCAAAGTAAATGGTCCATATAAAACCACTGACATTAGGGGGGTCTGTGCGCCATCTACTCTCAATGCACTCTATCTACTCTTCAATCTCCCCGACCTTTTTTCCAGATAAAGGTGAACCTTTAGCCACCAATGGTTTTGAGTGCGGAAACGCATCCCCCCCAAATGGCTTAAGGGGCTTCAAGGCAATCCAGATCCACCTTTTGGGCGATAGATTTGTCCATCCTTTTCCCCTGCTGATTCTCCAACCAGGTCAGCAGCTCCCCGCTCGATCTGCTGTAGCGTTGGCTTGGACAGTCGCTTGATTTGTTCCGGATCCTCAGCGAAGCTCCATGCTGGGACCGACCGGCGATGTCTTGGACGGTGGACATCGTCACAGCAATGGCCATGACATGAACACCTGCGCAATCCTGCGCCTAATGTTCTTCAAGGGCGTGCCAGGTGTCATATTAATTAACACTAGGATAAGTCGGATGAGATGGTGTGAGCACCTGCCAAAAGGAGCATAGTGTGCAAATCCAGCTTGGTCTCGTTGACCTGGATGAATCAAATCCAAACGATCAGGAATCACACATGCACGACATCAAATCGTCCAAACCCCAAATCCCATGGATTTGTGGTGTGGTTGGAGGCCTGAAGTCAAGAACTGCTGTATCAATGGTGCTTTTATTTGCAATCATACCGGACCACTGGACCGGGCGACCTCCTTCTCCTTCTCCGACCTCCCGGTCGGCCCGGTCCGGCTATTTTTGCTTTTCACTTCTCCTCCGAGGTGCCAAGAGGGCTGCAGGCTTGATCGAGGTCCTTGTCTCGCTTGAGCGGTGCCCGTGCCGGTCGCATCGTTTTGAACGTCCGGTGCATTTGGTGCCAACGCTCAATGCATTACCTTCTAAGAAAACACATGAAAGAACAGAAACCCGAAGGCTTTCCTGTAGATGTTCCCGTAAAACCAACTCTGGGCGATTAACGGCCGGAAGGTTTTGGATGCTACAAGACCCGGACGACGACACATGTTACATACATAGCAACACCAAAGATCTCTCTGTCAGAAATGAAGTGCAACAGGTCCAAAAACAACAACTCCCCCAACTCCCTAAACACCTGAAGTACCCAACCGTGGACGAACCATGGGAGAAGTCTGTTTGCTCAAGGATTTCCAAGGCCCAGCCCAGTCTCAAAGGTGCATTGGAGCCGCTATCGGTGTCTGGACGCACCGCTGAAATGGGCTGGCATGTGTTCCGCCAGCACGAGAATCACCCTGCTGGCACCCAAAATGAACAAATACAATTAAGGGAGAGCACCCATACACTCGTAATCGATGAATGCCATCTTTACCTCACACAGATTGGAGTGGTTGTTTTCACGGGTCAATGTAGATAGGAAGTATGCTATTCAAATCCCATCAGTCGCAGCAGCAGTCCTGCTGTTCACCCCTATTTTCTTCCTACACCACTTCCACGGTCCCTTGTCCAAGGCTCAAATCCTCCTCGACTTGTAGACTCTGCTCCAAGATCCGTCGCAGCGCGGTGCGCAACACGCCCAGCTGCTGCCCCGTGGGGTCGGGATGCTGCGAACCCAGCCACTGATGCGAGACGAAGAGCGTGAACATGCCTGGAACCGCATGGAGAGAGCCTTCTACTAGCCGCTCGATAGAAACATATAGAAGCCGCATCCTCACTGTCAGGTCACCAATTGAGACCTCTTAGGGGCCCAAACCCAAGCCTACTAATTAGGAGACCTGTGAAGTCGGAGGCTGGTTGCTGGTCGCTAAAGCGTGGACCAGCAACATGCCATCGGTCTTTTTTGGGAGTCTGATGGGTATAGCATGACCACACAAGGCAACTCCCAGGAGAGAGGTGGAAGCTTAAGCCTGCAAAACGACCAAACTATGCAAACAGTCATCAGAAATTCATCTACGAGCATCGGCATACCAAATACCACCAATCCAGCAACTTCAACCGCTTCATGGGCAGGGCGGAAAACCACCACCGCACCAAACCAAAGGCCTGGCTCCCACTGATGAAGCAAACCCTTCTGCATCAAAATGTCGTGCGGCTCCGGAGTGCCCTTCATCTCCAAGAAGTCCGAGACCTGGCAGGTCGCCAGCTCGGTGTTCACATGCGCGAGCTCGGTGTCGACACGCGCCATGTCCGACATGCGCGGAAGAAAAGTCCGGTTTTGAAGCGGTTTTGCGGTGGTTTGGTTGCCGCGGCGTTGAGTCTGAGAATTTGGAAGCGGGTGGAAGCCTGGGAGGGACGGATATCCAAATGAACTCTTAGCATTCATTTGGGTCCTCGGATTGACCATCCATCAGCTAAACCCATTGCAAATCGTCCTTTCAAACCCACAGTGCTCCCATCATCTCCGGTTCTGTGCTGAACCCCCATGAGATGCCTTCACTAGGTACATGGGGAAAAGGCAAGGGTGCACATGATTCGGTGGCAGCGGCTTCTCGCAGCAAAGGGAGCCGCCCATGGCTGCAAGCACGTGCGGTTCTGGCTTCCGCCGTCCAATTTTTGGACGTTTTCCGTGTTTGGATGTGAGGTGTTTGTTGTTTCTTCCTCATCTGCCTGCCATTGCCTACCCTGACCCTCAAATGGGCCTGGGCTGTGCCAGGATGATTCTCTGAAAGGCTGGACTCCCCAACCATTCCAGCCACCTTCAGGACTCCGGTTCCAAAAAACCTGAAAGAATAATGACCCTTCGTGGTGCCGTGGTAGCTGCAACATGTTGCAACACCGACCCACGTGTCCTCTGCATTCTGACAGTTTGATTGCATTTTGCATGCACCACTCAACTGTCCATCCATCATGTGTCGCACTACTTCGGAGACACTGCGAAAAGCTATCACACACACGGAACTCACACTTGAAAAGCCAGCCATCCTCACTGGAAAAGCCAAGCAGTTTAAGAGAACGATGGATGAAACATGATGACACACTGAATCAAAAAGAGGGTATGGTGACTGGAGAATGATCATCCCTTCCGATCATGACTCGGAAAATGGAAGCACTGACAAACAAAGTGCCTGCCCCCAGGCTCTGGAACATGTTAAGAACAATTTAGAGGTATTATACATATCTAGCCACTGATTCCAAACTATATATATATGTATACACATATACACACCGTATACAATGATATCTTGATATACCTGGCCTCTATAAGAACCTCGGATTTTCTCCGCAGTTTCCGTCAAGAACCGCGAGTCTGGGACCCGAATTGAAGTTCTCCAATGGATCCAGGATGGCAGTGGATTCAGTGGTATCGGCATCCTTGCTCCAATAACCAGTGGGCCGCAACAAGAATCATTAAAACATGCTTTTCATCAGAAATCCAAAGGGTAGCATGAGCGCGCTTTGCTATTGTTGGGAAGTCTGTGTCGTGTGTTTTGTGGCCCGTGGCCACTCGAACGGGTCATTAGTTAGTGTGTGTGTGCAGTTGAAAGCTCCAAGGAAGAGGGGTTCTATGTCCGATCTGCTAAGCGCAGCTAAGCTCTGCATAGAAGTGCAGCTAGAAGTGCACTCCTACAGCTGGGGGGGGATACATGTCCAAGGATACGCCGTTGGAGCGCCCTTTGACAACCTTCTACAACTGTGCCCGTTCGTCCACTGCGCTACATGACATCTCCGGCTGCCTAAGGCAGTTGGACTCCACCAGACTCCTCATGGGGTCGTGTCCGGCCATGGAGTGGGGAGTGAGTTCCTTGAAAAAAGAAGTGGGAGTGATCGAACAACATCTCTGGCTTGTGGATCAATTAAAGACCACTAGCCCCGGAAGACCAATTCGGTGCAAACGGTGACCAATGCTGGCCACTTTCTTCATGTTTCTTCTATACACCCCCAGGTTTATTTGGCTTCTCCAGGAGTGCACGAAACAGTGTTCGTTCAACCTTCTGTCCACTGGACATTGCAGCTGGTTGTTCGCAAAAACTCTTCCGCAACACCAAAAAAGACGGAAGGGTGTGGGCGGTGGTCTGTCCACACGCCGCATGGACAAGTGATTGGACATGGGCGATGCAACGAATGCCTTTTCTGGATTGATTCAAAACCACAATGAAGAGTCCTTAAGGATCCAAGTACCCTCTGAGAAGGTGTTTGGGGTGGGTTTGGAGGGTCCAAGACCTTTTGAGGAGGTACTTGGATCCCTAGGGAGTGTTTATAATTAATTCATATGGTGGAGTTAACCAAGAGTCGACATTAACTAATCCCAAGAACTCGTTCCTAAGTCTAAGGTTGAAGGAGTGTAAGGCACTGAGAAAATCTGGGAGGAGCCCCGATTTTGACCCCATGAGGTGAACTATCGCTGCTATGAGAAGCGTCAGCACGTCCGCGCTCGGGCGCTGCTTGGCGCCGCTGAGTACTGCCCGGGAAGCAACTCGACTAGCAACTCGATGTTCACTTCCAATGGTGAGGAATCGAAAACAAACCAACGCGAGGCCGCGAAGGGACACACCTTCTAACCCAGAACTTCCAAGGACTCATTTTACCCTATTTTACCATGGAAGTCAAATTCCATCATTCCATCATTACCATAATATAAGGGTAGAATGAATGATTTCCAGTCTCAGGGTAAAGCTAACCCGTGATCAAGGGCCGCTCATAAACCACCACTATATTATAAGGTTAGCCGTTAGCGATGTCCCAACAAATTTGAATTCTTCAAACATCCTGGAAGCCAGGGGGTGAGGGGGCGTAGCAGGGAGCGCGTTCTCTCCCACTGCCGGACGTGCTGGGCCCTGTCAGCTGATGTTTGGACCGGCCGTATCTTCTGTTTTGACCAGCTGTTGACCAAGGCAGGTGTATTTTCAGAAGATTGATGAGGCCTCCAACCTACTTGCGGAGACCTGAAGCAGCCGCGGCTGGGCGGGCTTCAAATATAAAAGGTCTCCAGCAACGGTAGCAAGTGCGTGTGGCCACATGCCTGTGCCAACCTCGGTGTTTTGGACATCCACTCGTCGGGCGGGTGTGATAGGGATCAACAAGACTCCGGTGGTCACTCTGAATTCTGGCGGAACTGATAGCCCTCACTCTCCCGCGAAGCCACGTCCACAGGCCGCTTTGGGGGGGGGCTGAAGGGTCAGGTAGAATCAACTCCAACCCCAGACCCACGACCCATGAAGCCGCACGATCATGATCTGGATGGGTAGGCAAAAAATGATTCGGAATCTGCAGCCAAACCAAACCCACACATGCGACCGAAAAGAGTTCCACACAGGATGCTTCATAAACACCCTTCTTGATCATCCCGAGGGGCTGGTTACAGTGGTTTCTGAGTAGATTGCACAACCCCCAAGATGTCCTGAACCATTGGGGGTCCATAGAAACCGCCAAACTTGGGGACTGCGCCATCTACTCTTGACCCACTATAATAGATATGATATACTTAGGTGCTGTTGGTACTGTATGTTCCTAATGGGCCGTTGAACTCCTGCAAGGTGCTGGGCCTCTGCCGAGAAGCTCATGCGGCAAGTTTCCCCGGTCGTTCATCAACAGCTGTGCTCGATACTGGCGCAAGGAACTTGGGTGAGAGAGGGGACAATGCATCGGGCAGTGCGCAGCCAGCTCCAGCAGCCCTACCAAATCAACAAAACGATTGCGACTTTGAATGTATGTCAGTCTTTCAGTATCTTTAGTATATTTCATAAAGTCTTCACGTATTACGGTGAAACACACGGTTAACAAGACTTGCTGGGATGTGAATTGATATATTGTTATATGGTCGCAAATTGCTTTAACTGACCAGCCTGCCGTGACGCAAAAGACTTGATTTTTTTTGATGCTTCTGCAGTGCTCTGACTATCTGTCTCTGTCTCTGCTTAAAGTCTGTCCCACTCACTTCCCTGAGCAGCTGGCACACAATTTCACGAACTTCAAACATTTCTGAATGATATCTTTGTTCATCAAAAAAGAATTCATTCAACCAAACCATGCCGCCCGCTCCCAGAAACACATCCAAATCCATTCAAATCCGCTAGGACCTCTCCCCAACAAGGTCACCAGGTCCGCCTCTCCACCTCGTATCGGTCCCCCTCACTCGCCCCAGCCGCGCGGCGTGGCCGCGCGCCTCGAGGAGGCTTCGCACCAGCTTGGAGTTGCCCACGAGCGCCGCCGCGTGCAAGGGCGTCATGCCTCCGGCCAGCGGCGCGGAGACGAACCACGGCGATGACGAGGTAAGCGGGAGGAGGCGCCGGTGGTTCGGACGAAAGGACAGGAAATTGGTGGAGTTGAAGTTGGAGAGGTTACAGATTTTCTGATGACTCCCCCAGTGTATATACTGCATATCTTAATCAGCATGTTATATGTATGTTATGTGTATATAATAATCCTCAAAATTCCAGCCATTACTAATAGCCTTTCCCGAACCACCATTGTTTTACTAGGGATTTTTACACCACACAACCAGGATTAATCAGGTCAACCATTTTTTTGAATGGTCTTGGAAGGCTATATACACTCCCGTAAACTAACATGGAAGTGGAAAACCACCTGTTTGTAGTGGAAAATGGTCTTCCAAGGGGCCATTCTCCACTTCCATGTTAGTTCCAGGGAGTGTATCATATAATAAATGTCTATTTCTTGGTGATCTCGTTCTGCCTCGAGAACCATCGGCCGAGAGAGAAGAACGGCCGCCTGGCAAAGAGCCCCAGGTGCGCACCAAGGTGGAACTCTGCTCGAGGCCGATCTCATCAGCCTTCCTGGATTCCAGCGAGCGCCCATTAAACATCGTCATCTTTGGATCCTTGTGGATCCTTTTCGATCCCCCTGCGAATTAAGTGGGGTGGGTGGCAGGGGGGGATCCTTAATCCTTCGGGATGTAATTTTGCTACAACACAGTATTTTACCACAGGATGTTGATGCCATCAACCCTGGACCCTGCTCTTGGACCTCCATGGTTCCTATCAACCTTATGGGTTCCTATTGATGCAAGGATCTGTTTGGGGGAAGCGGATAGAACTGGGCTCCGCTAATCTAGAACTGCGCCCCGTTCGCCGATCACCTGCCGATTCGAAGACTGGGGGGAGCAGGCCCCGATTCGAACCACAGGTTCTGGTTGAGCGGAGAAACCATGCTAAACCAAACATATCCAAAAAGAACAGGTGCAGGTGGCAGGTGATCCACTTGTCCTCAATCAGGGTGAGGAAAGGCTGAGCTATGTTGAGCTTGTGGAAGAACATGCCGAACATGATGCCGATATTTGTGGGTGAGGAGGGCAGGCAGGGGGAATGGTCGGGTCGACCAACATCTCGTCTGTTGTGCAAGACTTTTAGAGGTTGTGTAGGCCGTGTAGGAATGATGTCCTTTGGGCTAGATCCTGCATCCACTGCGAGATAAGGACTTCAATGCACTTCCGATGATACTCAGATACTCTTCACCTTCCCCGTTTTTTGGGGGATAGATTTTGCATGTCTCACTGAGCAGTTGACACCCTCGAGAAAAAAACAACAACGGTGGCCGTTGATAGCCCAAATGCCACCCAAATACTCCAGTGTAGAATCTTGATTCCCAAAACCTCCCCAAATTTGGATGCACGCACTTGCGCACGCTTCCACGCGAACCGCCTTGTCATGTGGTATGATGGGTGAGGGTGGATGTCATTTGGATTTTTAAAGCCTCGGTTTTTGAGCCTCTAGGGCCCGAACTCCAATCAAAGAGTCTACGTGAAGTCGGGACCAAGATGCTCCCCAGCCAATGCGCACTCTTCCGCCAAAGGCGGCACTGGCCTGGCCCTCCGGTCCACCAAGGCCTCCGTTCCACGCACCGCACTCGCTTTCAAAGGACAGGTTCAAGAGGTGCCTAACATAAGGTCCAAGGACACAGGACACACTCCCAGACCTTATCTTCAGGGGTGTGAAACACGGCCTTGAAGACCCATTTCTTCACCGGCTTCTCCCAGCCTAAGCACCAGCTCGAAAAGCACCAGTCAAGCCGGTGCATTGACCACTGGACTGCATATTGGTGTTTGGACTGCCTCTATACCGGTGTCATCCGTTGTCTTTTGAATCGCCTGCCATCGCTCCAAGCGGCAGCCAAAGAAAGAATGCGATGCCGTGGCTCTGGTGGGCCGCATAAATAGGAACAACCCCCGGGGGCAGTCCCCCCAAGGGTAGGATCATATTTCAAAGAAAGAAGGGTGGACAAAGAGGGTGGACCCTCCCCATTTTATAGAGGAGATTGCCACGGTGATGTTACATCACTTATCCTCAAACTCGCACCCTTTTTCCCGTCTTCAAGTCTCAGGTCGCTATACCTACCCACGAGAACCCACTCGCCACGTGCGGCCCGCGAGAACTCGTCCGCAACGAGGTTCGGACACCTGGTGCTCCAGCAGCAGCCGTACATTGGAGGCGCAGCAGGGGTTCCCCCGCCCAAAGAGCGCTGCCGCTGTGAGGGCGCCATACTTCGCGTGAACTGACGGTGTCCGAACAAGAGACGAACTGCGTTCGAGTCGAAAAGGTTTCGTGAAAATGGGAGGAGAAGACATGTCTGCTGCACGTGCTGCACGTGCTGCACTCAACAGGAATTCTTGGTGGTTCTTGAATGTTCTTGATGGCGCGTGTTGAAAAGGACACGTGCCAGGCCAGAATGGCTGTTCCAATTGATGTTAGCTATTCAACTATAATGTTATAACATTTGAACTAGGATGAACTAGGTGTGTCCTTTCAACTTGCAGGGTTTTTTTGGGAGAATCATGACAGGTAGATCACCACGTATCCCAAGCCCAGCCATGTTACCCTAGCCTTCGAAGACCATATAATTTGTATTAATTTGTATAAAACAGCCATGGTTGACCTGGCTTTAAACCGCACAACATGGGTGATGCTGGCAACTAGCAACAGTTTTTTTGTTCAATGACTTTCCATGGGTCCACTATTCAGGCTGGTGCATCTCCAGTCGTCCACGTGAACACCAATTAGTTCCGGAGTGTCGGTGTCTGCAATTGGCACGTCAGGAGAGCCTGTAAGAATTCACGACCTCCTTGCTCACGTGGTAGGTGACAACCCATCCCATTGAGCCGCCATTGAATCAATACAGGACCGGATCTCACTGTGTTGTACATCCCAAGGATGCGCATCATCGCTGAGAAAAAAAACAAAGTTCATTGCAACATGCCAAAGAAGATTGCACAACCTACTAACCTATAGCAATCATACAACCTTCACTATCAACAGACTGCTGTAACCTATCCACCCACTGTTTCACTCACTCTCCCACGGTCGCACCGGTGGCACCACGTCCGGTCCGTCCCAGACTCTCAGTCCCTGAAACAGCTGTCTTAGACAGCTGTGACCTGCTCTGAACATCTCTGACCCCTTCACCCCTTCCGGTGCAGTTTGCCCCCTTCACGACATAGGGGCTTTTAGCTCACGTTCCCTTCACCCCTTTCTCAGCCCAAGTCTCCGGGATAGTCCGGCTCGCACTTCGCTGCCAGCAGCGCCGCCACCGTGGCCGTGTCCGCACGCGAGGCGGCGCCGTTCAGTGGCGCGGCGGACACTTTGCCTCACCGGTGGTGGAAGGTGGTAGAACCACTGAACTCACGAAACATATCGAGTCAAGTGGTTTCAATCATGTTTCAAGCATTCTAAGTAAAGCTATAGCTATTAAAGCATAACAAATAAAACTACGGTATATTATGTTTATGTATATATCATACTATATATATATACCAAAAAATGCCAAGTGGTTTCAAAAGGATTCAATCATCCGGTGACAAATCAATCATACAGTACAACATCATGAGACTATGAGTCAGTGGTTTCAATCCTCCCAAGATATCCCAAGTGCTACGGGTGAAAAAGAAGACTCTCCGAAACCACCAGGACCACCTTCGGTCAGTCCGAGAGTCCTTCGAAGTCGGCGCGGAAGGCCAGGAGGCACTGCACTTGCCCTGCCGAGCGGACCACGAAGGTGCAGCCTCGGCCGAAGGCCGCCCATGGAGGAAGGGGCAAACAGAAAAGAAGGGGGCATAGACTAGAGGATCATAGACGCGACAAGGGGCCGATCTTTTTTCTCTGTGGAGGTCAGAGGTTCGGAAGAGCAGCAAGCCCACTATAAGGGGACCATCTCCCTCAGTTGTGGAACAGAAAGGCGAAACGATCGGAACTTTTCACCTACTTGCTTGTCTCGTGGGGCGTCTCCAACCCCCGCACCAGACGAGCTATGAAACAGCGTTCCGTTGAACGTAAACTTATTTCACCTTTTGCTGGGAGGGGGTTACTAGTAACAAGTGCCACGCTAGTAGTAACAGGTGCCTTACTAGTAATAACAAGAAGCTATTAGAAACAAGTGCCATGCTAGTGCCTGGGATGGCCAGGCCCGGTGCGAGGCCATCCGAAACATGGGGGCCTCGGTTTGGTACCGTCACTGGCCGAGCGGACCGGGTGAATCGGACCGTGTTCTTTTCCTCTCACCGGACAACGCAAGGGGAAGAGGACTGAACCAATCCCATCTACTAAGTATGTCAAGGATCCTGAAATTCGAGAACATGTGCTGTTGGGTCTGCAACCGGACTGCGTGTCAAAGCCTGGAGAACTCAACACCATGGTAGAGAACGACCAACACCAGGTAGTTAGGTCAACCGTCAACAAACATATCCTGGCTTTGACCCAAATGGCAGTGGGTCAAATCCGGATCCCTAATCCCTGGTAGGAACCGACTATGTCTAGTAATAGTAGTCCAGTCTGTTCACCTTCGGTGGTCAACCAGGGTCCCCCAGTTTTGAACCACAGCCAAATGTTTGGCACCCAACTTCACTCCAACTCCTCCAGGGCACCAATGCCGCTGCGCGCTTGCGCGTGCACGTCTGCGCGGAGTTCGATGAGGGTCTCGAGGATGAGTGGCTCCTGCGCTAAGAGGTGCACAGGTGGCACCGTCCTCCAGTAGATTCAGAGTTCACATGGAAAATCCTTGGCGGGAGCAAATTTAGAGTGTTGCAGAAAAAATCATGGAATTCCTGGGGGAAGAACACATGGAGAGAGGTTCCCTTTTTTCCTTAGCATGTCATAGCGTGGGTGGTTGAAGTCTGGCAGCCTGCCTGGCATTGTTTTAACGCTCTGATACGCTCTGTGTGGGGACTTCGTGCATCTTGTTGCTAGGCGGTCTTTGCCAAACAGCATCCAAACAGCAGCCCTGGGATTCCGTTGCTGGGCCATGTCTCAACTCACAAGATGTGTGATATCAATTGATATCATCATATCATTTTTTGCAATTTCCGCGAGCACCCAGTTCAGCGCTATATTAAATTAAAGAAAGGCTGACCCCCTCAGTTTCGCTGGATAACCCTTTTCCACCTGTTCTTGCATAGGGGAAGGACAAAAACAACAAAAATAACTACACTCCGAGCGTGCATGTTGCATGATGCCCAGTTGGTGATTCATTATCGGTGAAACAACCATTGGCTCGTGCAAGCATGACCCTGCCGACCCCCTGGCAACGCGCGGGTCGGGCAACGCCCGGGCCTGGTGGGACTTGGCAGCGGCCATGAGCCTCGGGGCGGCCATGACTACTAGTGACGTGGACGCCTTGACCAACATCGGCTGCCTCAACCCCTTGCGAACGCCAATTTCATGGGACACGCTGAAAATCCAAGCGCGGCCACGAGTTCCATCCCTACTCATTCCTGTTGGGGCAGAACGGAAGAACTGGATCGAGAGTACTTCGCGGATCGCTCCCTCCAGATCGCACCAGCCAGCTCGTCCAAATGATTTCAAGAGTGTGCTGCACTGAGCTTTGAGACTCTTGTTGACTTTCTCACCCGCCTCCAATGAGCTGGCTGTCGCACATGTCTAGGTCTCATGATGTACTAGTTATACTTGGGTCTCCGCCACCGACCTCGTCCCTGCAGTCCAGGCACATGGTTTGAGTCTCATAGTAGCCAAGCTCACTCAAGTCCTGGGTCCGCGCCGGGCGCCCGCAGGACGACTCACGGATTCCCACTCCACGGAACCCCCTCGCACCTCGCCCGCCGGAACCCGCACCTCGACCTCCACGAGGTCGTAGCCTTGTCTGCATCACCAAGCCCCGCCCATGGGCCGCACCCCATGGGACTGGCGATCAGCTTCACCGACGTCCGGAGACGTTGCAGACGTTGTATGCGCTTTGATGACGTCGTTTTCAGTGACGCTGCTGTGACCGCAACGAGCCGCGGTGACCACGAAACAAACCTATGAAGTGGATCAAACAGCTAAGCCGTTTGCAGGTTCGGTTTGGGGCACTGCCGGGCAGCACTGGGCATCTCACTCCAAGTTTGTGCGAGAGACCCTCCACACACCCCACCACCAGCCACACAAAGTCATTGTCTTGAAGCACATCGATTTATATACACATTAAAACACACCGTCCGTGTGGGATCCCAAGCCCATGATACATTCATCTACACCAGAATACTTGAATCACCTCACCCAAAAATACTCCATATCATAAATGTTACATGTTCACCTACGTTGTGACCCTGACTGAAGCCACAACAAACCCATTTGCTTTGAATCTATGATGCCAATCCCATATCGCCCCACGTTTTAGGCTCAAACACGCACCATTCCATCACATCATCTCCCAAGCGTCACCCAGGCGGTCGTTCACATCAGCACGGTACTTGGCCAGCATGCGGATCATGTGCGCGTTGCCCGCGAGCACCGCGCAAAGAAGTCCAGTCAGGCCGTCGCGGCAGCTGCGCCCCTCTGCGGCCGCCCGGAGGGAGGGGAAGTGGAAGTAGCGGAGGAAGTCCTGGCGGATCAATTCATGGATGGACTTGATACAGTATGTGGAAGCTCTTGCATCTGCTCACAACTTCAACTCTTGCTTTCTGGCTTGGCAGCCCTTCAGCCAGCAACATGCCACATCCTCATCCGTTTCTTCCGGCCTCGGAGTCCAGAGTGACCGGCTGCTGACCCAGGAGCCGTGGCCGGCACGCCAAGTAGAAGCCTTTATCGGTCGCGAGCTTCAGGGTGCGGAAAGGCTCGTGTCGTGGAGTGGACAGGGTGAAAGGAATGCCGCCCTAGAAGTCGAGCCACAAATTGATTTAATAGCCTTTTTACCGAACGACGATTGTTTTGCATTGTTTTACAATGTTTTCCATGTTACTATTGTTTTTCAAAGGGTTTGACAAAGGGTCTTACACTACAAAACAAGATCCACCGTTTTAAAATGGTCTTGGATTTCCAGGGAATGTGTAGAAAAAATCATCACATGGAGACATGGAGACTTGGTGTTTGAAGGCTATCTCCTTTGGGCTTAGGGCTTCAAACTTGGGTCAAAGTGGCACTAGCTACATCTAGAGTCTAGCTACATGTGTACCCTACATCGGATGGTCGCACCATCTGGGCTGCGGAAAAAACAAGAAGCCACACCACGCAAGGCTCCGTGGACCCATCGATAGCTCCGTGGACCCATCGACTCATGGTGTGGACTCGACGTCTTTTACTTTGTCATGTTGAACATGATCCGTTTGTCTTTGCAGTGCGCTTGTACAGGACGCGACGCTGCCCTGTAGATCGTTGCTTTGGGGATCGAAGAATCGATGAACAAAGAACTCCGTGGAATGCAGTCGGTTGACCTTCTGGGCTGCACTGGTGTTGCGCAATTGCCCTCATGAAACTGGTTTCACAAAAGCACCCCGGTATGCCCTGAAAATTTCTGTAAATGCCGCAGCCACGAAAAGGAATTGAGCACGCTTTTGAGGCCGCATACCGGGCATGCCGGGAAATGGTACAATGACATGAACATGTATCCTGGCATGATCAACTTCTGAGATTCCTCCTCGACTCAGCACAATCCTAAACGTCAAAACTACAGGCAACACTCACAAGCATCACTTCAGCAACACAACCCACATCAGCCTTCCCCTCACCCTCCATGTATGGCATATATGCCTACCTACTGTACCTTGACCCCCAATGTAGGCATATTCCCACCGGTCAGACCCCCAACAGCCGCGGAACGATAGTGGCTCACCGGACCTTCGCTGCGCAAGGTCTCCAACTTACCTCTGCCGATGGAGCACAAAGCTCTATGGCAAAGAACGTCCATGATGTCCACGGTAGGGGCTGAGCAGGGGTTCTTTAATTGAAACCAGCCTCCAAGCCCCAACCAGTGTCTTGATAAGCCTCGAAGCCTGATGTCCTGTTGGGAGCCGTAGCAGTAGCAGTAGTAGTAGCAGCAGCAGCAGCAGGAGGAGTAGTAGTAGTAGACGGTGTCAGTTTGGTACCATTGACCTATTGGCCTTTCGTTGGCCGATTGGTTGTACTACTCTACCATCTATGCCCCAAAGTGTGCTCGAGGACCCTCCACTAGCTTTTACCACCAGGACAAACACAATTGGCACTTGGAAGCTGCGTGTCGGACCCTGACACCTTGGTGTCTGGGCACCTGTGATCAGGAAACACCTCTTCAAGGGTCCAAGTATGCGCAAAGGTATAGCACAACATGAACTCTCAAAAGGCTGGCTATGCTGACTACATCTGAATACTGAAAAGTCTTGCACCTTCTCCCTCATTGCATTCCATAGGCCCCAGGCCCCAGACACGGTAAGAACGCTTCCATTCCAGGTCTTGAACCACCTCAGCCCTCAGCCAGGCCGCTGGCGAGTGCGGCCTCGCCCAGCTTCACCACCACCGCACGGTCGGACTCCACGGTAAAGCGCCCATCGGCGATCAAGTTCCGCTGCCAGTCCAAGGGAAACATCAGTTCCTCGGCGGAGACTGAGCGCAGCACGCGCTCTGCAGCACGCAGCCGTGCTAACGTGCCGTTCTGTTTTTCCGGTCCCGGAGGGAATTGGGGGGGATTGAAGAGAGCTGGCATGGTGGGTGGCTGAAAAAGTTCCACACAAGGACACTCACAAGGACATGAAGGAGCTTCTGGAGATCTTTCTTCGCCAGCCAACTGATCAACACCTCCTCAGCTGGACCCTCCAAACCAAGGTACGGCTTCACCGGTGGAATAGATCACGATGATGCTGGTGTCAGGCTTGTTGGACAGCAAACCTCGGCAAAAACGCCGAGGTGTATTTCTGACCTCTTCAGTGTCCAGAAATACAGGCAATAACGTTTAACCCCTCCCCACCTGTTCTGGTTAAGTGGGGCTTCCCAAAAGAGGTCGAGGTTATCAATTTTTCCTGGGTATGGCTCTTGGGTGGCATTTTGGTATCGTATGTGTGACAGTTCCGCCGAGAAAAAACAGTTCCACCGGAGAGGTCTTCTCAAAGCGGTCACTTACCGCCGCTGACCGTTCACAGAAAAACGTGTGGCCTTTCCGTCTGGAACTGCAAACCAAAACATGGTGCGCCTGCAAGGAGGTGTGGAGAACACAGCCCAACACGAGCAATTCGTTGATCCAAAGAAACATGACATGTTCCATTGTGTTAGGCATTATCATCCCATTTTCGCTTGTATAACTATAACAGTGTGCAGAACTTCGACTCTAAATAGTGGTGGTAGAGATAATCTTTCATCAGTGTGACTGGTCATGCACCACACCCGGTGGGTTGTTGTCTCCAGGATCTGCACCAAGCAGCGGCACCACAGCTCGGCGCGGCACCAGCCACGAGAGAGCCAGGAGGTGTAGCTGCAGGTGAGGCCTCAGGGCTGGTGGAAAAATGAAGAACCTACGGCACACTCCAGGAAACAATCATGGAAGTGGAAAACGGTCACTTGGATGACCCTTTTCTGAATACCAAACAGGTGATGTTGATACTTTCAAGGAGTGTAAAGGGGAAGCCCCCGACAACCAACACAACCCTGATGGAGAGTTGGAGCCCTACTATGGAGGGCCGACTCTGAGAGGAATTCAAGGAGGAATTGAAAACATTATAAAATTTAAAAACCAACTTTATGGAGCGACCTCTGGTTTCAACATGTTTGAAGAGCACATTGGGCATATCCCGGTGCATCCCTCATGAATCTGAGCACTGTCGTTTAGCATGTTTAGCCCAATGAGAAATACTGCAATCGATGAAACAGCCAGGGGCAACACAAAAAGATCCAATCACACCAAACCATGATAAACCATGGAGCCATCCTGAGTATGTGATGTGATTCTACATTCCACTACATTCAAAGCATGTGTTATGTACTACTCCCGTCACGGTGACCCTGCACTCATTCCACCACTCCCGTCACGGTGACGCTGCACGAGTCACGCGTCGTTGTCGAAACCGCCCAGCCGAACTTCGGTGGTACTGAGCTTATCCCTTCGCCCGTAATCTGACCGCGGCTTACAGTATGGCTGATTCTCAAAAACAAGGAGGGTCCTTCAGGTTCCAGGTACCCTCTTCAGGTTCCTGAGTCCGACCACTGGACCCACGCGCCCTCGGCTGCATCTGACAGTCCAGGCGCCAGTGTCGGCATGAGGAAGTTCCTAAGGCAAAAGGAAGGCCGGGCCATGGGCAAGTCGCTACTGTTGTTATTTTTTCTCACTCTCTCTCTCTCTCTCTTGCACAACTTAGGCATGGAGAACGGATGAACATGGATGAACATGGCCCCTAGTAATTAGTAAAGGACACTGGTCTTGGAAGGGGGCGCCTTCTATGTCCAACACTGCCTATTAATTAGTATACTGCATATATAAATACAGTCTATACATGTCTATGCTTGCAAACATCCATGTAGAACATCATTTGTCCAAAACCTGAAGCCATTTATACTTTGAACTTTGTTTTTAGAACACCCCGGAATGCACACTTAGAACGATATGAATAAGGAACATAAATAAGTGAAAGGGACATGTGTATATATACACATAGTGGTGAAGTGCAAGAACACCTGAGGTCTTTTGGTAGCAAGGTGGGCAAGGCAGGTGTGCTGCTGCCTATGGAGTAGTGGAAAAGTTCAAGGTCTATATACATAAAGCTTTCTATGATGAGACAAAAAGAGCACTCATGCATGTGCCATGGATTCCTTTGTGAGTCCATGCACTTGGACGATGGGGACATAAGTAGCAGCGCGTTTCTGTCGCTTGGTGTAAGGGGTCGTATATGTTTAAAGAAGTCTGTACAAAGCCGTCAACATGTTCTATGTGTACATGCAAGGCATGTTCTATGTGTATTGCCTCATGTTCTATGCCTCTGTGTTCAACATTCTAAACGCAATTCACTTAGAATGTCGGCGTTGTTCTAACCTATACTATACGCTTAAAACTTAAAACATATATATACCAGGGAGAACAATATGTTGTGTTTTTCAAATCTATGTTCTAAGTATTCGTCGTACAGTATGGTGGTACGACTGTCAATGTTTATCAAGCCAAATGTGAGTCTTTGGTAAGGCCAAATAATACCCGTAAACAAACTCCTCCTGAGATCTGGGGATACTACCTCTCCGTCGAAAAGGTTGTTTTCACAAAAATGAATCACTTCAGGAGCCAATGTAGGCATAAAACCCTCCATATCAAGAGGTGTTCAGTCCAAAAGGGGAAAATTGCCAAGTCAACATTGTATCGAATAACATCGAATAACTCGGAACCACAAAATCACGGTTTCAACATGGGCCGTACGAAAGTCCAGGCGAGTGACTGGTACCAAGGCCAAGAAGAGGTCCGCAGCCTGGCGTGATGTGTCGTCCGGTACTGCCATATATGCCGATCAATTGGGGTGGTGGTTTGGGGGGGTCAATGGGGTGGCATATATGCCAGTCCCATGGAGCCTATGGGTTATATATGCTGCCCCATTGGCTGTGGGTCATGGCGGAGACCGAGCGAGCACCACCTGCCTACCAGGTGCCGCTCGTTCGCTACATGGTGGAGTGGTCGGTCCTCCAGATGGATTGGCCCCTGAAATCAACCACCCCTGGCCTGACAGGCAGTCTTATGGCAGTCCCATTATATAGTCGTGTTAAAGTGTTATGGAAATAGTTCATAGATGTTCATGTAATACGGTAACGTTTCATAGATGTCTGACTGGTGCGTCTCGCAGGGAATGAGGGAATGGATCCAATAGAATCTCTATTGGGGGCTCATTCCCTTATTCCCTACTAAGCACCAGTCAGTCTCTGAAACCCACATCCCAAACCTATTCCTCCAGCCTCCACATAGGCGGGGATGCTTTGCACCGCCCTCGCCGCATTGGAGCGGGTGTCGTCCTCGTTGATCCCGTGCTTCCGGGCTGTGATCCTCGAGGCACAAGGAGGGCCGCGGGCTCCAGTGGGATGTCTCAATAAGGGCAATTTTTCATCCAACTCAAGCAGCTCAAAGGCTAGTAACGTGGGTTCGTCGCGCGTAGCTTTCTGGCCTGCAATTTCGAGAGTTACACAGTTACACATGTTGAGAGAGGCCCTCAACATCACATTGCCACATGCTCTACAGCGGCATGCATAGGCCTTTCATCGTCCCTCGCATTCCCCCGACAGCGACATCAAAAGACACCCACATGCCCTTGTTGCACAAACCTTTCCGCACGAGGTCGAATCAATAAAGCCCTCCATATGAAGAGGTTGCTTCAATCCAAATGGGTGACGTTTATACATTATATAAAGAAATTTGGCACAACAAAACCACTGTTCCAACATGGGCCTTGTAAACACTGCAGGTGAAATCAAGGCACCAAATCAGGGCAACATGCCAGGCCCTCCTTCTGTTCATGCACACGCTTTTCGTGCGACGGCACCCCCCCATGTCGCACAAGCGTGTGCATGCCCGAACATTGGCTGCCGAAGGGGCTGGGGTATCGCAAACCAATCCACAAAGAGATAGCCTGGCAGAGTCCGGTGTCTCAGCTGTGGCCTTGGCAGGTCTTAGTAACGGTAAGCCGGTGAGCGGTAGAGGAACTCCCTGTAGCAAACGACCCACTGTCTAAAGCAGTGAGCAACTTAGCAAGTGGGAACTCCTGACGGAAAGAACTGGATCCCTAACAGCGGTCGCGAACCTCCGAACCAACAGCGGTCGCAACAGCTACTGGTGGCTGGCTCCCAGTGACACTCCTGTCCCTCAAAACCTGTCAGCGCGTCCCCTCTCGATCCGCTGCAGCGTCTGCGGGCTCAGCCGTTTGATGCGCTCCGGCGCCTCAGGCGGCCACGGCCGCGGCTGCACGGTCGGTCGTGAGAGACCGCTGGGAGACAGCCTGTCCCGAACAGTTCGTGCATGGTGGGTTTATTATAAATAAGACACACATATTATATATACCTACAACATTCCAATACATACATTGACTCGCATTGACTCTTTTTCAACCACCCTAATGTAAATCATGTAACTACTAGTATGTCTCATAGATATGCAGTGTCTATCTGTTCTTCGCAGACATGGCCATCAACCATGACCTCCCGGACCTAGAAAGCCCACGGTGCCAAGATGCCAGACGCGCCGAGGGCGTCATGGATGTCCTTGACGGAAACGGGCGTTTTGGGTGACGGACACTGAGTGGATGACACCATGATGACACAATAGCATTCTGGGCGTTTCGCTTCCTGGAAGCGGGGCAAACGTGGGACTTGGTGGGATTATCTGTGAACGTGGTGGTTTCATGTGGTTCCTCTTTCTCCTTAAATGTGCGCAAACACATGCCCAAACTGCTTTCCCTAAGATGATTCAAGGCTGTAGTGATCCAAAGGAATCCAAAGTGATCATGGTGGCCCTGCATGCTTCGTGCAGTGGCAGATCTGGCAGCTTGGCATGGGCCGTGTCTCGATGTCTCACATGCTGGGCGCTGAAAGCCTGGGTTAGTGAAGAATGACTACGAATATAGCCGCACCTGTTGTCAATCCCAAGTGGGTCTTTGATCCCAGATTGCTCCAGCCGCCAGGCACCACCAGGTCATCACCCCCTGCCAAGGCTCAAATCCTCCTCGACTTGGAGGCTCTGCTCCAAGATCCGCCGCAGCGCGACGCGCAACACGCCCAGCTGCTGCCCCGCGGGGTCGGGGTGCTGCGAGCCCAGCCACTGATGCGACACGAAGAGTGTGAACATGCCTGGAGCCCAACACGCGGACGGGAGCGGAGGATGGCGGCGCTGCCAAAAGGTGGTGGTGGCGCTTTTTTGGGTGGCGGATTTTCATGGATGTTCGTACACCTCATTACGTGGATGTCTTGAATGGGTCACCAACTCAACAGGAATGGCGCCAAGTTCTTCAAAAGGGCTGGCGAGTTGGCCTTTTCTTTGAGTGACAACGGTTTGCCCACGACTGTGTAGAGTAGATCTGAAGTAAGGACATCACACACACACACACAAAACTCATTGTTGACCGTTGATTCATCAAACTTCCTAAAGCCGCCTAGATCTCGGCCGCAGATCTTGGACCCTTCTGCCGAAACAAAAGGAGCAAAGATCTGCCGAAATCACTCCACTGGACGCTACGCTGGAGTGACGCTGCGCTCCGGCCTGGCTCCCACTGATGAAGCAAACCCTTCTGCAATAAGCTGTCATGCGCCTCCGGCGTGCCCGTCATCTGCAGGAAGTCCGAGACCTGCAAAGATGCGTGACCAAACGCGTGTCTGTGAGGGCGTGTGAGGGCGGGAGAGAAGCAAACCCGCAACAGCGACAGGATGGTGGCTTATTTGGGGTTAGGTCTTCAGAAATCAAAGACTGAGTAATAAAAACTTCCGTATGCTGGATCAAACATATCTTGGTGATCTTGGTGTTTTCCAGGTTTTGAACCACATGGTCAAGAAATATCTGCGTCGCCTCACCACGCCCGCCGATGCGCATGCCTTCACCACATACATGGGGAAGCGGCACACGTGCACGCGTGGATGTGGAAGCGGCGCTTCGCTACAAAGGGCAGCACCCATGGCTGGTGGAGCGGTGGAGCTGCGGTGGAGCGCTGGATCCCTTTTTGGACTTCGACCGCCAAGGTTGGTGCGGATTCGCTACATTCACTCATGGAATAGACTAGTTTGGGAGGATCCTTCTGACCCTGAACGCGCTCGTTTTTTGATGTCCTTTTCGGGGGTATGCTGGCCCTTACAGTTCAAGTAGCCGCTGGGAGTCTTGGATCTTTAAGAGAAGACGTCGCCGCGGCGTGTGGGGCTTCCCTTGGTCCGGAGAGGAACGGAGGTCCGACGACAGCCCTCCCTTCTTGGTGCGCTTGGTCCGGTGGAGAGTATGTGCCAGTTGGCCAGTCTTATGCTGGCAGCGGTTTCTATAATACTACGTACCCTCTACTACCCATACTTCCTCTGTGGTCCCTATACTACCCATCTCCGTCCATACCAGTATTGGCGGGAATGCCACGGAATGCCTACCCGAGATATATTGGGGATGAAGCCATAAAGGAGGGCTGCGTGTAAATTGCGACGGAAACCGGTGTTTTTTGCGACGGTAGGCCGAAATAGTGTTATTCCTACTTGTCTAGTGTGTTTTTTGCGCTTGTCCAAACTTGAGGTGTTTTTTGCGTCGATTCTTTCCGCGTAATTACAAACAGTAGTGTTATTCCTACTTGTGTGTTTTTTGCGACAGTGTGTTTTTTGCGCCGGTCCTAGCTTCAAGGTGTTTTTTGCGCCTTGGGGCTGCGTGTAAATTGCGACGGAAACCGGTGTTTTTTGCGACGGTAGGCCGAAATGTTTTTCAAAAGCGATCCTGGAGATCGTTGCGCGCTCAAAAGTTCAATGAGTGTTTTTTGCGACGACGTGTAACCCCTGCAAAAAACACCTCAAGTTTGGACAAGCGCAAAAAACACACTAGACAAGTAGGAATAACACTACTGTTTGGAATTACACTGGTTTCCGTCGCAATTAACACACGTCCCCATAAAGGAAGCCTCAACATTGCTCACTCAAACCGAAAGACTGCTTGGCCACTTTTGTCGTAGAGTGATATGCACAAAAGAGTTACCACCCTGGACATTGGTGCTCAACATTGGAACCAACCTTAATGTTGGGAGGTGTTGGGAGCTTCACTGCCACTGCCGACGCCACTCTTTTCATCGCCGGACTCGACGTCCCCAATCCAAGACACTATCGACTTCTTCCGGTGAAACAGTTTGACGATGTTTGACGTCTTCGCGGGAATGAATGAGGCCCAGCGCCTAGCAAAGTCCCTGAAAGATTCCAAAAGATTCAAACAAGCTCTTGTGTGGGCAGCGGGAAATCTTGACTCAATTTCTCCTGAAGATTGAGATTTTGAACACTGAACATTACGCTTGTTGTTTTAACGCTTGGCTAATCCTTGCCTATTGGCTTGACAGTTTTTCCTGCAGTGATGAGCAGTTCTATGATAGATGTATAGAAATGCCAAGAGATACTCCAAAGACTTATGACATCAGCCTCAAGATGCAGAAAAAAAAAAAAACGTGACGTCCATGTTTATCGGAATAATCTAGACATGGTCAGTAGGCCGTGAATCGCCCACATCTAAGATAATGAAGGAACAATAGCAAAAGCACAAGCATGCTGCACGGCAGTGCCGTAAACAAACATAGGTTTTTGCCCGGTCCACAAAAGCCGTCATACCACAACGGGCCTCCACTCCTGCTTTCACCCAACCACCTTCGGGTGGGTAAAAAAATCACTGGCCAGGACACCACTTCAGTGTTTAGCCTGAACTAAATCAACGCGGATCAACTGGTGCCGAGCATAGCCATCACCGCCAAGTGCGCAGGTCTAGAAAAAATCAGCATGCAGCATGCGAATGGACGTGGGTCATGTAGAATCTTGATTAATTAGTGACCATCTTTCCAGGCACCGTGGGCCTTTATACATGGGCCTTTGCCCCGGTGAAGGTCAAGATCTCTCTTTTCTCTCAGGGGCTTGTGGACCCCCGACCGTATTAGCATTATTAGCGCATCGACCGCGACCGCACCGTAATTGTCAGAGCGGAATGTCCCGGAGGACGACCGGAGGACGCACATGCCTTGAGGGCAGCCGTCGCGTGTGGACTACATGGAAAATACCAAAAGAAACATGTTGCTAAGACGATCATCCGTCCTGGGCAAGTACATTTCCTATAGTTTGGTAACTTGATATAATACTACAGCCTTTGCAGAACATGATGATCTTGATTGGAACAGGACAACCCTGGAATTAGAATGGCGTGGCACCAAGCAATCAAACAAAGCACCCAGTTGACCCGTGCACGCTCCATACACAGAAACCGCCAGTGCAGGATACAACTCAAACTCCTCACGTGCCATTCGGGAGTCTGGAGGCCAAGTCCATCAATGTTTTTTCTCGTGGTAGAACATATGCTACAGTGAGCGGTTTTGAGTGGAGGAGAGATGTTGCTCAGTTGCTCGAAATGCTCAAATTCCGCACATCTTCGCATGAAGATCCGGATGGACCCTTCCCTAAGGGAAGGGTTCACGCTTCGAAGAACGGCCACTGGAGCTCCTTCTCTTCAGCCCCATGCCATGGGTACATGGGTAAGTCTTGAAATCAAACAACATCAAACCAAACAAGGACAAACAACATCAAAAGAAACAAGCCATTGGCAATGTGCTATGGAGTTCATGTTGAGACATTCCTCCATCTACATGAGTCATGGAGTCCCCCATGGAATTCTCATGATTCCATGTTTGATTTCATGCTGGGAAGGACTTATATCAGTTGCCGCAGGTCCGGTCTTGCCACCGTCTTACACGACGTGACCCACGTTTCTCAGACTTGGAAGACCGAGAGCATGGGCAGCAGGTCGTGGTGCCCACAGGCGCGGGCCAAATCTTCCGGTGTGTCCCCACGCCTGTTCGGCGAAAGCTCCTCGGCGGTACCCCATCCACCACCAAACGACCCCGGCCATCCGCAAGAAGGACTGGTGGTGCCTTGAATCTACTGGAGTTGACTGGCAAAGCTTCAAAAGGTGTTTGGCTGGGGGTGCGGACGGTGCCCATAAGATTCAGCACACTGAGCTGCGCAAGAGTTGAACACATGATCTCGCGATGAGTGTACTTGCACGCCAATCTTGTAAAAGGAAGCTGTCCGATCGGCAACAAAACAAGTGCCAAGCGAAAGAACACATCGAAACTACAGTATCTCTTCTCCACCGATATCACTGATTTGTTGGTCCTGACTGCTTCACATTCCCCTACTGTACCAGTACATTCACCCAGATCCATCTCTGCTGCCAGGGCGGCCGCGTCATATTCCAACAGGAGCTTGACCAGCCCCTGGCGGAGGGCGGAGGCCGTCCAATGGTGCGATGGACCCTCTGCCATATGCTATAGGACTGTCGATCAGGGTTGGGGTGGTGCAAGGGTGGTCAATGGGGCGGCAAATATTCCAGTCCCATGGAGTGTATGGGTATTATTAGGATGTTTCATGCAACCCCCCTATACTGACTGGTGCGACGAAAGCACGGAATGAAGGAATGACCCTCCATGATAGATACCTTGGGATCCAGCCACCCCCCATTCTCTACTAAGCACGAGTATCATTTGGCCACATCTCCGGGGCAACGGTGTTTCTCTTCCTTAATGATCCCAAGGTAGTTAGGGTCTGCGAACGTCTTCATCATCTGCGCCGGGAGCCATATTTTCACCTGTCCGACCCACCGCCACCACACAAGAATAATAAGACAAATCCTGAGAACCCTGAATGGTTTAACAAGTTGAGTTGAGTCCTTTCATTGAGTCCCCACCAGGCCAGAACTTCACCAATCAGTTTCACTGACAGATCCTTGGCAAACTGTACCTGAACCTGTCCACATCAACCATTCTCCCTTCAACTACTGACATGGCTACAACTCCTCTCTCTGACCCCTCCAAAAACTAAACAAACACATACAAAACCAATCGAAAACTCCTTCAAGCATTGGGATTCACATGGAACATCCAAACCACTAAGGCTTCACTAAGGCTTCTAAGGGCAGTAACATGGCAATATTGAAAACTATTGAAACCATGAAACACATATTGGAAACATCAAATTCTATCCACTTCTTTCCTCTATCACCTTCACCCCACTCGTCCGCGCTGCCCCCCCGTATCCCGGTCGCTGAACATCCGTCGTTGAACCGCCTTGTCGCCCTGCAAGGCGGCCATGTGCAGCGGCGTGGCGCCATGGATGGAGGCCACCTTCCGCGAGTAGCTCGTGGAGTCCTCGAAACGCCGCGGGCGCGCGAGTAGCGAGTAGCGCCACCGCACGTACTCGCGCCACCGGGTAGTTGGCACCCCTTTGAACCGCGCGGGTGGGGCGTGGTTCTGGAGCGTGGCTGCGGAGCGATCTGCAGGGAAGATCGTGGAAGGGAATCGTTTAGAGTCGAGATATGATTTGTTTGGTTGTACATGCGAGTGTTGAGATTCGATGTGTTTACATAGGATGGTGATCTACAGTGTGATATACATAGCCCTCCCAAGAGCCCTCCATTGTGCATCACGAGCTATGAGGGGCTGTCTAAGAATCTCCCTGAAGCCTGGCCAAAACAATCACAGCAGCAGCAGCAACAACAACAACAACAGCAAAAACAAAAACCACACCTTTGGACCCTCGAAATCACCCGGATTTGGATCGTTTTGAGATCCTGTTCACCGGGGTCCACAGCCCATCCCCGCCCAACCGAGCTGGGTCGATGGCTCCCGCCCTCCCCGGTCCGCCAGGCCAAAGAGTGCCACGCGCCTCGTGAAGCGACGCGTCAACCGCCGCAGGACGTGCGGTTCGGCCAAACCGCCGGGGTATCCCAGGAATAAGTGGGCCCAAGGACGACTCAAATGGGGCGTGGATTTTTGGGGCGACGTCAACGGCTCCGATCCCAAAGATTCATTAATTGCCTTACGTAGATGGCCCTAGACTGCTGCTTGATAAAATGAATATGTTGTTCATCACCTATAAAATCACCAAACAGGGTTGTGATATATGTGGTCATTTCATAAAGACTGTGTCAAATTTGACTTTGACAAGCTCTCAGGGATTACTTGCGAGCTGCTTGCCTGCTTGCCCTGTACATTTGCATTGGTTAATAGAGTCAGGGGATACGCCTGGTCGTGAACAACCAATGACCTGACATCGACCCCACTGCCTTCAATGTAGGCATAGATGCATGTCTTGCAGTGAGATACTACCCAAACCCTCCTGAACAAAAAACACACACAATTATGTTTGCCGTAACAAAGTTCTAAGTACCAGCACCACGGACGGTGTGGTTATGGACACCCCTTTACCTATGTGTGTTCCATCCAGTAACCACCCAAAAACCGTAATGCTGGTCATATATTAACCGTGGTGCTGGTCATATATGATAATTCATATATATATACTCGTTCAAAAATAAATTCAACTCATTATATAACTATAAATATATACATATAAGATCATATAAGTATATTTATATATAATATATACATTATATACCCATGTTAACAAGGCCGGGCGTGGATCCAAGTACCCACTGCGAGGGGTTCCACGCGCATGCAGAAAACCATGTTGGGGTGATGGGGGGAATGGACTTGCAAGTGCACCACTTGGAGGACCAGTTTTCAAGCTAAGACTATGGTGAGGTGCCGCTGTAGACTGCCCATCGTAACCGCTATTTTTGAGGTTTGAAGGGAAAACTATTGTTTTACTAAGGGTTTTAGATTACAATGCCAGGTCAATCCTTCTTTTATGATCTTTGAAGGCTAGGGTGCATTTAGTGAGGCTCAGAAATTGTTGCCATGGCGACCCTGTCTCTGCTTCCAAACAGCTGCCTTGCAGCAGGTGGGGTTGGAGTTGAGGGAAGCCAAACATCTCTGCCCCTTCAAGTGCCGAGGCATCTAGGTGGAGAGGAGCCAAGATCAATCATGTGCTTGGGTGACAACGATGGTGCCGTTTTGTTGGGGCAGGGCTCTAGGACTGGGGCTGCTAGGGATGTGCTCTCAAGGGTCCTGAGCCTGCGGCATTGTGCCGTTTGTTGTTTCAAATGCCACTTGATTGAACACATTTGGCAATGCTACCGGAATTGCCCCATTCGTTGAAGCAAGTTGCTGCCCCCCACGTCCTCCGGCAAACAACCTCCTTTCGACAGGTCACATGCGTGCTGTTAGGACCTCCATAGTCATCATCCAGTCAGAGTTTCCCGCTGCAAGATTCACCTCACACAAGTGCCCCACGCACTAAGAGCAAGAATGCTACTAGGGTCTCCTGGCATCGCTACTAGGAGCAAGGACGCTACTAGGGGCTCCTGGCATCGCTAGATTCAAAAAGGCAAACATTCAGTTGGGAATTGCTGTGATTGGCTCAACTGCTTGCCCTCCGACTCTGCTGCTTCTGGTGCTTCTCTAAATCTTCACAAATTGATTACATACATTCTCACTTCTGGACCCTCTTCCCTTGCCCGAGAAGATAAGAAGAGACATGATGAGACTGGGCCTCAGCCCCAGTGCGTTTTTCCATGCTTTCTCCGCTTCCCCCCCACGTTTTTGCGCTCGGGGCGCGTCCGCGCGCCAGTCCAGGAGCAAACGAGCGGTTTCCAAGCACCGGAGGTTGGCCCGACCAAAGACGCCCACGGAGTGCAGCGCGCCGAAGCCTGCGCAGCGAAAACAGAGCGGCAACGGGGCCGATGCCTTCCAGGTCAACTGATTTGAGGGGTACAGCCAGAGCGCTTTAGGGGATTGAGGGATGGTTGAATTGAGGGATCAATGGGATTGCAAAAGCACAATCATAACATTCGTACATGGAATGTCTGGGTATAGGACCGTTAATAGCATGGCCCTATCACGAGGTCGACCTACCCTGTCAACGCCCTGTCGCGAGTGTCAACTTGCCACCCGCCCCTAACCGGAAGAGTTGCCCCGGGCCCCTCCATGTTGATCTCTTCGTATTCACGTGGAGGGTCCCCTTCTTCCCCCCAAAAAAGCAGAAGGCACCAGCTTCGTCACATGGAGTTGGGCGGTTTCGTCCGTTCGTTCGGCACCCCGTCGAACGTGACTCCGAGCGCGCCCCGGGACGTGCCGCGACCGTGCCTTGCTCCGTATGCTCGGTGGGGTCGCACCTACCAAAGAGGAAAACGCAAAAGCACCCACGTAGACCCCGAGCCTTCGGTAGCTGCCTTCGGTATAGGACTCTTAAGACCATTCCCAAATCGGCTCTTGATTTTTCTTAGATGTGGTTTCTCATGATTAATACGATGTGCGCCTCATTGCATTGTTGCCTCACTTCATTGGTTTTCTCATTCAGTTGTGAGAAAAGATTTCGGTGGTTCGGCAAAAGCCATTGACTGGCTTGGACTGGACTGGTCGTACGGCACTTGCCATGGGTGGGTGTCCAATCATGGATGTCCACCCCCTATGATCCCCTATGTGGTTTGGGTATATCCCATTAACTACCAGGGCCCTGTGAATGGTTCAGTTGCCTTTTCCATCTCAACAAAAACACATGATCGACTCTTACAGGTTCTGAAAGATCGACTCTTAAAGGTTTTCCAGGATGGTTTGCCACATGGGGCATACATATTCCCCAGAAGGGGATGTATCCATAGGAATAAGATCACCTGAAGCAAAACCAGGTATGGCTGGACCCGAAAACCATGGGTTGGGTGTGGTGAAGACGACCTTCGGAGTTGGTGTGTTGGAGCATTGAAAGGTCGAACAAGGTCGAACAGATCTGCTTTCACACCACCCAGAAGCACCACACCGTGGCTGGCTCGCATGAAACAAGCTCTCATCTCTCATCGACAAGCAACCTGCACTCCAGCAAGGCCAGCACGGTTTCCGGTGAGGCCCGTCCAGCGGTGCCATTTAATGGGAAGCCTGAATTCGTGAGCAGCTCAGCTGCAGGAGGGGAACAGGACAAGGTGGAGACCGACATGCAGGGCGTGCAGTACACTTGTTTGATATAGTTTGCTTCTTCCTCAATCATTTATAAGGCCGCTTTGCGGGGGGTCTTGCAGGAACCACTGCAGCTTGTCCCGCCCCTACGGTAAAGACATGTCAATATCCGAAAAATCACCCGTCCCAGTCGGAGAGGTGCTGGAACAAGTCGAAGTCCAAGCAATTTGGGTCCCACCAAAGCGAGAGACATATCTACATGATACATGAGGCCTAGACCTGACCTTCTGCGCATTCTTTCATGCCTTTTGGCTGGATCCTATTCATGAACAAGCACACATTCAGCTGTTGGGCTTGGGGCACTCCCGTTTGGTCGCTCCGAGCTCCGGCTCCGGTCGCTCCCCATTGATACCCCGCTCCCGACCTATATATGAAAACCATCCAAAACGCCAGAAGTGGACGCACCTGTCTTGTCTCCAACATCTAAGTGGAAGCAAACATCCTCTCATCTGCATCAAGGGAAAGCAACCGATATACGGTTTGCAACACGGGTTGGTCGGTCCTTCAGGTGAAATACCCAACGGTACGGGAACACATTCGCCGATTCTCGGAGGCCAGTTCCCACACGTTTGCCGGGTCTCTGTTTCAAAAGTACTCAGAAAATCACCTGATACATGAGATATAAACTAGATTCATATATGTCAATGGTTTTTATATGATTACATGATATTAGATGATATGTCAATGTGTGCCAGCCCCATGAGTAGTGGATTTGGTGCCCTTATGCGCCCTTGGTGAAAGTGCCGCTAGAGCGCTGCCGTACAAATCTGCACGGTACTCCAGCATGACTTGGACATGGCTTGGCCGGCGCACCAGCCATGCCTGCACCGATGCCCTCTGCAGAACTCACAGTCCATTTGCCCTTCTTGGTGACTCCAGGCACCAAAAACCGCATTCGTCTGCTTTCTAACTATACCTTCACCAACCAAACACGCAGAAAACGTAGGGGTCACCAAAAAACACGACGTCACGATGTCTTTCAATCAGAAACACGATGTGTTCTTCAAAGTCGAGGTTTGGGTGGGGCTTTCCGGCTTTCCGCGATGTACTTCTATCATCTTCAACCTTTCATTTGGCCACACCATACTGCATATAGAGCGAGAGAATAGTAGGCGCCAAGGGCAACAGTTCAGGACCACGCTTTTTTGGTTAGAATGGCACGAGGGAGGTCACAATCACAACAACTGATTCTGGAAATGGAGCTCTCTAGTCTATAGCTCTCTTCTCTCTTGCAGCTCACCGCCACCAAACAGATGCACAACCCCAAGAAAAAGAACGGTATGCCAGGCAGCATGGTGGATTAAAGACATCCAATCCTAATCCATTCATATTGCACATCATATACCAGTGAAATCCATTGAAATCCACAATATATATATATATACACACTAAAAGTTCTGATGAAATAGGTCTTTCAATTCATTCCCAGGTGGTGCATCGGTTGCCCAGCAAGAAAGCAAACACGGTGAAAGTCGTACTTGGAAGCTCCCACCAGGGAGAAGCTACACCATCGATGCTAATAGAACCAACGACAAGAAAACTACTGGGCAAATGATTCAAGATGTTCAAACCATTCATCTAGCCTGCATATTAATTCTGATGTATGTGTCCCTATCTCAATTCCAACGCTAACCTTGAACAAGATTGAACAAGAACTCACGTCGTCTTCCTATTGCCATCCCCTGTGCTTCTCCAATTGGATTTCATGGCTTCAAGATGCTTCAAGAAGACCTGGCCACTCCACACCACCCTCAAAGAAAGGCCGCTCCAAAAACCGCTCTTTCACGGCCCAAAAAACCGCTGTTGGTCGTGCTCCGGGTGCCCCGGCAGCGGAGATCCCCGAGCGTGACATGATGTTGGGGTCGGCGCGCAAGGTCATCAGCGTCGCCAGCACCGAGGAGTCCTACACGATTTCCTCTAGGTTGGAGGCCATTGCCACTAGGGTGGAGGCCATTGCTACTAGGGTGGAGGCCATCGCTACAAGGGTGGAG
>CAXAMN010006891.1:271339-355797 GCA_963970005.1 Durusdinium trenchii
GCCATCGCTACTAGGGTGGAGGCTATTGCTACTAGGGTGGAGGCCATCGCTACTAAGGGGGAGGCTATTGGCTATTGCTACTAGGGCGGAGGCCATTGCTAGGTTGGACTAGCGGCGGCCGGAGGGGCAGTGCGTGGAGACCCGCGCGGGACAGTCGCGATTTTGCGGCGGGAAGCATCATGCCACATCGCAGGTGGAGCCACGGAAAAAACGTTTGCGGGAGGCCTTTACAGAAATTGGGAAAAGCAATGATGAAATACCTTGTTATGGGGGAGCCACTGAGAGTAAAATAATCAAGACAAGCTCCACATTCAGCGAGGACGTAGGAGCTTGGACCGGACTGATCACGACAACAAGGTGAGAACATAATCATACATGCCCAGAGGCTCCATGTATGGAATATATATGCCTACATTGACCCCCCCAAACCACCCCAACTGATCGGCATATATACCTACTGAGCCTTAGACCTGCTTTTTTTAAGGTTGAAAAACTAAAACCTATCTTTATTCACAATGAATGATAAAAACATATCTAATCAAAAAAAATATGTTTTTCTCATATGTCCATGAATGATGCATGTTTTAACCCTGACAAAGACCATGCATACAATATATATCAACCAGATCGGGTGTTCGTCGTTCGGAGTCGTTCGTGACCTTGAACATGTGTGAGTTGAAGCCGCTCACAGAAGAACCCATGAGGAATGTGATTGGTTGTGTTTCCAATATCTTGAAACTTCATGGTTCAGTGATGCCACCAATCCCGGAACATCTTACTTTACAATCTGCCTTGGCTCCACTCCCAACTAGTTGATGTCACTCTGGAGCACAAGAGGCACTAACATGGAGCACTGTACTACCAAATTCTATCCCTTGACTTGGGGGTCTCCGGCCCATGTGTGCTTCCACCGACTTGGAGCTCAACTCCACTTCGAGGACGCCCGGCTCCCCATGTTTTTTCCGGCAGGGCTGGGCAAGATGGGTCTCCATTGTAGATGTCCTTGGCTCATGGCCCACATATGACCATTCTTCATAGATTATATTCTTGGCTGGGCTGTGGATAATTGAGATATGTGATGTTATTTTTAAACCACAAAAAAACCTCTGCTCTTGAGGCAAACCTATTGGGTATTTGCTGCGTGTTCATGTGAGCAGACTATACAGCACAAGAACTTTGTGCTCAAGTTAGGTGGTAGGTTTTGGTCATTCCCAGGTGCCATGAAGTGCACGGGGCTGTGTCTAAAGTGGGAGCAATGTGCGGAGCTTCGTGAACGCTTGCGTACGACCAAAGAGCTTTTGGTTGATCACAAGGATGGTCCCATTTGCCTACCAAATAGGCCAAATGCAGTGGCCAATGCTATGGTTCTTTCCCCAGTGCTTTCGGAGCTTGCCAACACAAGCAGGTTTCGTTTGCCACACTTGGATGATTTGAGCGTAGAAGTTACTTCATTGTTCGAAAAGTGTGGCCTGTCGCTGGGAAGCAAAGCCATCTACAAGAGCTCTGTGGAAATCAAGAAGCTGGCAGGCTTTGTGAAGCGGAGGTGTGCTCGCAAGGAAGTCACCAAGGAGATGGGTTGATGTAGTTATCCATGTCAACACTGCTGAATTTGTATAGTAGCATGCCATCCCACTTCTTGAAATACAACCTATACTTGTTTCAACATATAGTTGAAACTTGTTTTTGCTACAATACACCATGGTAAACTTTGGCAAAACCATACAACCTTGTCATTGCCCTTGCTAGGACACTGATTTCCATAAACTCCTCTTGTTGCTGGATCCCACTCTGCAGGACTGGGTGTGCACAAGACCAATTCCAATTTTGTTTTTGCTATGGTTTGCTGTTTTATGGAACCAACAAACTGGAACCAATATTTACTGTGGGCCCTTTGCAACCCTCCAGGAAACCATTGAAACGTACATGGCATCCAAGAAATCCTCAACTTCGTCCGCTTCCAAAGATTCTCCTGATGAAGATGATGTTGATGACAACAGTGCTGATGATGATGATGATGATGATGAAGATGAGTCGAAGAAGAAAGAAGGGTTTGAAGAGTTCAAGCAGTGGTTGGATGCCATCACACCAACAACCCTCGCTACACCACCAGCAAGTAAGCCTTCCCCTCCAAGTTGCCCTGGCCCTGATGCATTGGAGAGCATCTTGGTAGTGCTTTATGAATACTGTATATTTCTATTTTGTTAGTTGAAGTCGATATTATTTTCCATCAATATAACGCAACAAAATTGATCCATATGGGCTCATCAATCCTTGCCCTTTCCATCCCAGCTTCTGTCAAGGTACAGCGAGGGCAAAGCGTCTCAAAGAACTCCAGGAGCAGATTGCTTTGAAGAAGGCTGCGCTCCAAAGGCCACTTTCCTTTGCTCAGCGCAGCCAGAGTTTAGAGGAAAACAACCTCTATAACTAAAATGTTGGTGTAAGGTGTTTTGGCCTTTGGCTACAAACCAAGTAATGCAGGGCTTCCTTTGGTGTCCACCCTTGAGAGTGCAAACCAGTGGGGCACTACTGAGGAAGGCTCCTACTCCTCAACCATCCACTTCAGCAGTGACAGCTATGCCGCCACCGCCACCACCTCTGAAGAGCAAAGGTGCTGGGTTGATGAAACATGAACATATGAGAACACTTGGGACATAAACTGGGTAGCGTGTTCTATTTTCAAGAAATGAGGGATTTGGAGCCTAACAACCCCGTAGATCTTCATGTAACAAAACATATATAGATTGGTCAGCCACCCAAGTTCATTGGATAGCCCACAGTGTTCTAGTTAAACCTTGACACATCCTTCAACAATGCCATTCCATTCTAAAAGTTTTTGGATGATGTTTGGATGAGCTGTGGCTTAATCCTGCCAGGCCCATGCCAACCAGTGCCTGTGGCGAGTGATCATGATGAAACGCAGCCCATGTGCGATATGGCCACTGCCAGTGTGACTTTTGATTTGACTATGCCCGTGGATGGTGATGACCTGGTGGAACCAGAACAGGAGGATGGAGATGATCCTGCTGCTGGCGCCAAGGTTGGGGCTTCTATGTCTATTTTCATGTTGGTGTAAATGCAGGGTTCCACTGGCAAAGAACACTCTTCAAGTAGAGCTGCGCCCAACCCCAATTGACATTTGTTGTAAACGCTTTTGAACACTGTACTTTAGAATTTCCACATGGTCTTTGAGAAAAAACCTTTATAATTAACATTCTTGGTCAAAAATGACATCCAGAACACATAAACTGATGTGTGTTCCATCGCATATCTTTGGACCAACTGTCAAGGCTGCAGTGCTGACCCGTCGTCAGCAACTACAAGCCAAAGAGAGCAAAGAACAAAAGAGACAGGCAGAGCAGAAAGCCAAGAAGGAAGCGAAGAACAAGAAGAGTGAAGAGAAGGTTAAACAAGGACAGGATGAGGAACCAGAGAACCTTCCTGTCAAGAGGAAGCGTGGCCAGAAGAAAGAGGAAGCTGATGCTGAGTGCAGTGGTGAGAAAGGTGATGGAGAGGAGGTGCCCAAGAAACGGGGCAGGGCAAAGGCTCAACCCAAGGAAAAGGCTCAGCCAAAGGAAGAAGAACCGGGCCAAATGGCCAAACCCAAAGCAGAGCCCAAAGGCAAAGGCAGGAAAGCCAAGGATTTGCCGGAGACCAAGGAAGAACCAGAGATCAAACCAAAAGCCAAGGCAAAGGCCAAGGCACAAGCCCAGGAAACTGAAAATGACAAGAGCAGTGCTGAGCCGAAAAGGAAAGCAAAGGCTAAGGCAAAGGCCAAAGCCAAGGCTGAATCTCAGGAAAAAAATGTGCCTGAGGCGGAGGAGGGTCAAGATGATGATCTCAAGCCCAGGAAGCTCTTTGAATCTGATGGTGAAGCTGAGGCAGAGAGCCCGCATGAGCGTGTAGATTCCAAGACTGGTGAGGTGAAGCCACTTGCCCAAATCTTGGAAGAGCATGAGCCTCGTAAGGCCCGAAGGGCTGCAGGCCAGACGAAGAGCTTGCGTGAGGCATCAGCTGCTTCTGTGAATGATGAAGAAGTGGCCAAGCCCAAGGGCAAGGGTAAGAGATGTGCTTCAAAGCAGCAAGACCTTTCTCCTTTTGCAAAGAAGGAGGCCAAACGCCGCAAGAAGGCTGAGCAAAATGTCATGCATGAGGAGGTTAAGGAAGATCTTGCGCTACAGGGCATTGTGATTCAGCACATCAAGAACTCGGCCCAGATGCCTTTGGATGAGCTCAAAGGGTATCTGAAGACCAAGGTTGCCAGCGAGTTTGAACGGTCCAAGCTTGATACATACTGGACCAGACCAGCCTGTGGAGTGAAATGCCCAGAGCTACAGCCCAAGAATGAGGGGGGTGACAAGAAGGCAGCAAAGAAGGCGGCACAACAGGGCCCACAGGTTGCCTACTTCGGAAAGTGTGGCACGGCCAAGACATGGAATGCCAATCTGGTCTGTTGCTATGTCGCTGCCTCTCTGTTTGTTTTCCAGCTGCTCTTAAGATCACCATTTTTATTTTCAACATGTTTTCCCTCTGGTGAGCTTTTCAGCCATGTGCTGCGTGTCAAAAACAATATGATCAAATAAACATCCAATGCCTGCCCAACTGAATTACATTCCTCTCTGAAACCATGAGTGTGCTCCTGTCCAGCCCAGGCTTCTTGGATGGAGAAGGTTCCGCACGAGATGCTTTTGGACTATGAGGACCCCTTGAGCGCAGTTCAGGGCCAGATGTCATTTATCAAATACAATATCAATGTGGCGGCCTCCCAGGTGCCTAAAGATTGATGTTACGAACCATGACTGCAGTGCATTTAGCATTGGTCACAGTCTTCTTCAATAAAAAACATGATCCGATGGTCATCCTGTCCATACTTATGATTTGTTGACTGTCGTTGGGTGAGCCTATTGGATCCTGTTGGTTTGTTTTGTTCAACTGATATTGGTGTGCCCGATGAATGGTAAACAACTTGTGACTGGACCAACTGCAGCCCAAGTTCAGTAGAGATCTGCTTTTGCGCCCATAGAGTTGCCTTAGCTTGGGATTTGGGGGCACAGGCAAGTGGAATGGAACGTTTTGCAGTGAACGCATGAAGTCTCTTCAGGGGTGCCAACTGCAACCCTTTGTTTTAGGCAAATGCAACAATAATGGTTTACATAGATCCTAGTTCTCTTGTGATTTGAGTTGTTGAAATTCAGCAACATGCAAACGGCCGTAGATCATTGTTCCTTCTCTGTTTGCCTGTACTATGTTCTAGTGCTTTGCCCACTTTGTTGTTAGAAAGTGGGAATTGGGCCCAAGATGGCAATGTTGATGGTGCATGGGGAATACCTCATGGCCCTCTCTTAGCGCGCTGGTCTCTGGGGAAAAAACATGTGATTGTTCAGCAATCCACAGTCCACATTGTAATATGTGTGCAGGACTTTGTTGACTGCAGGATGAAACAATCACAATCTATGGAACAACTAAACCTTTGCGCTTCTACATGGTATATCAAATCTGCAACTTTGGTGCATCCATGGGGCATGACAGAATGAGATAGCTATATATAATTACGAGGAATTAGAAACCTGTTCAGAATCATTATGATACATCACCTGTTTGAATGTGAGTGCATGACAAAGTCTATTGGTTTATGCTTTTTGTCCTTTCCCAATACTCCAGGTCCTTGGTCCTGACAAGTCTCTGTTGGTGCTTCCGCGTCCAAGGCCAGACTGCTCCAGATGCCACAATGCCTCATCTTCGAGGCAACAAGTGGGCAGTCAAGCTGGGATTGCTCCCAGATGACACATGTGCTCTTGCCTGTTTATGGGGCCCGGGTCTGCAATGTGATTTGTGAAGGGCGAGGATTGTTTCTTTTGGGCATGTATGATTGAAAGGGAATAATATAGTCAAGTGGAACCTAACAAACAAATACAAAAGACTTGTGCATAGTCATACATGTCTTTGACCACTTGTTTTGTACTGCGTATGCGGTGTGCGTGTGTTTTTGAGGAAGGATGAGTATATGTTTTTTGTGTTGATGCAAGCTTGTTGGTGTAAACAGTGAATGTGAGACGTGAACATCTGGACCTGGAGTTCAAGCTGTGGGGCCTGAGTGAACATAGTTCAAGAGAAACTTCATTCATTTTCATGGCATCAGAACATTTTGAACTAGTCACAGCTGTTTTCCTTGGAAGAGATGTTTCTAACATGCTTTAATGTTTTGACTCTTTATCACTGGCTGGTCTTGGCCATGACTTGCAGCGCTGACTTTGTCGACAAGCTGTGCTGGCGTCTCAAAGCATTGGGAGCCCCAAAGGTCCCTTGCCCACATATCTTGATGTTGGAATGATAGCAGAATGCATGGCTATTGCAAAAAGAATATCTCATGCTGGCACTGTTTTGGAGGAGTGGATTGAATCAACACCTAACCTTACTGTTTTGGTTCTTTCAACAGTGCAGGTTCTGATCTTTGCAGTGCTTATGGTACTATGGACAGATGTTGCAACTGATAGTTTCAAGGACTGGTTCAGCTTTGTAGTCATGCCTACTTTGTTGGTGATTGGTTTCTAATTCTATACTGTAGTTTGGATGTCTCATGCTGTTAGTCTTTGTTCTCAAGCCCTGGTGTCCTTGCAGGACCTGGGACCCCTGTCCTTCGTTGAGATTTTTGCAGGTCAGGCGGAAGCTACACGCAATTTCCGCTCTTCCAGCTACAAATCAGCTCGCTTGGACTTACTGTACATGGACCCAGAACCAGGTAAACAGAATCCGATGGATTTAAACAGCGCTGCAGGGTTTGCGAACCTAAGGTATTTATCAGTGGGCTTTTGTTTGATATGTTGACTTTATGTGATGAGTGTGAACTGATGTGTTTGCATTTCGCACATGGAGGCATGTACGAATAAGTGGAAACCAACGCTATCTTTGGACCACTTCAATACTGTGGACTGTACTCCTCTCTGCCCAGGACTGCTTTGGCTGTCATATTGAGAGGAGATTGGGAGAATGGGTGGCTGTCGCTTTTTGCATTGAAGTGTTCTTCGTGGACATCTGTAAACTCGGGGACATCGGGTCGATCAGTGTGTTCTTCAATTGGGAACACTCAATATTTGAGTGTCCAAGATGGCAATTCTCTTGGCAGTAGGAACTTTGTTGGCATTAGTTTGCTGCATGCATGACAAAGTGTCAAACCCTTTCCCTGCAACATTCCACTGTGGTTTCATCTTTGTGGCCTTGCTTTATAATAGAAGCACGTTATTTCTATGTCTTTATGGGCAGTGTCATCCTACGTAGTCTTGAAATGAGGATGGTGCTCCTGATGATGGTGGTTGTTTGCCTCAATGGGTGCTTCATGCTTGAACAGCCCTTCTCAAGCTATTTTGAATTCTACCCTCGCTTCCGGGATTTCATTGCTATGCTGCAAAAACATGGAGGTCGCCATGCTGTCCCTTACCCTAACTGACAAAGTGGTTTTGATGTAGTTTGAATTGTTGGAGGAAGAACTGTTGACTGAAGTTGCAATCAACATGAATTGTAGAATTGACTGATTTTTCGAATCCGAGTCCGGTCAAAGGGATATAGTAACATTATTGGTAATCTGTTGGCCTTCGTTTGGAAGTCAATCACATTAACATGAGCTATCTAGTGTGTGAGGATACCAACATACATGTTGGAAGGGGTCATTGTAGATACTGAGAAATGAAATGACACAAACAAGTGAGTTCAGTGGTCAACTCACTATTCAATTATGACTGGGACCTCCTGGCTTCCATGCAATTACAATATCCAGAGTTAAAGGTTCACTAGCTGTTTATGAAGTTGTGAAATTTAATTTTGACATATTGGCATAATGAATATAATCATCCAAACCTAACCTTCTCATTTGTCCATTGCGCTATGCGGTCGTTCCAGCCCAGGTACATAAGGCAGCCTGGTACATGTTGCACTATGGTGGGCCCACACCGAAACGACATTATGCATTCAGTAACTGCCGCCATGTGGCAAATCTGAATGCTGGCAAGCTGAGGGGATGGGCCAGGGTGAAGAAGGCTCTCAAACAGGATGGGAAGCTTCAATCCTTGGTGGATCACTATGTGGACAAACAGGGCAAGAAACGGTGGAAGGGAAACAAATCCCTACGTGCCAGCGAGTCAGGAACTCATTTTGTTGAAACTCAAACAATACTGACTGAGTTGATTGGCATTTACCATAACCGTTTCTTCTGTGCATTCAATGGGGGAAACCACTGAGAAAACCTTGTTTCTGAAGTTTTAGGACTCAACTTTCCCACCAAGGCCAATTGTTTTGTTTGTAACACGTTCTGGCACCTGACCTGGGAGACCTTTGCCTTTTTGCTGGTTGGTTTCTTAGGCACTATCCTGCAAAATTTGGTGCCAAGCTGGTTTCCTTGTTCAAGGATATGACCACTGACCACCTTGGAATGCCTACCTTGCCACCCAAGATCCCGACCGCTGCTGAGACCTTTAACAGCCTTAAATTCGAAGATCTTTGGGCTGAAGCTGGCATGCAATCAGTGTGTCACTATCTTAGGAGCAGTGTCCACTTGCGGGTTCCTGAGGAGTTTGCAGGCCTTTTACCTCGGAAGCTTTAAATGCTTCTGGTGGTTCCGACGTTGCTGTTTGGTCCCTAGACCCTCCGACATACAAATATTTGGCTACATATTAGTTTATGTTGATCCCAAACAACAAAATCAACATTTCTACCCGTAAAAGGCCGTAATCCGTAATCACTCGTAACCAGCCGTAATCCATCACGACATGAACCCCGTAATATACCCGTAATTCTGGTGAAAAACATATGTATTATGCCATAATGACCATAATCTAGGATTTATAGATTCACTGTCCAAATGCCATCACATTAAAAAAACATATGTTTTAGGGACGTCACCAACCCATAATTTTCCTGACCCATAATTTGACCGTAATCAACCCATAAAATTCCGTAACCAACCCAAAAAATTTTATGGGTATTTTCTGAAAAAAAGGTTTTTTTCACTATGTTTTAGTAACATCAAATCATTGGTTTTATAAGGTTTTGTTCGGAATAAGTCAACCATTAACATATATGGTTTGTTGTTGGTGGTGGGGACTAAGCTTTTGGCAACGTCTTCAATTGAACTGCCTTTGTTCAATTCAATGAATAATTGAGACCTTGGGGTTGAGTTCCAGGCCTGTCTAGATGTTCTGACATCGTATGTGCTGTGGAGCGAAAACGTATCAGGTGCATGTGTTTTTGACAATGTCATATAGAGCATGAAACAAACACACAGTTGTGTGAGCTGGTGTTTGTGTGGCATCAATGGTTGAACATGTACTTTTTTTTGGTCTTGGAGGCATTTCTGTGTTTGCTAGCCAAGCAAAGTAGCAGTTGCTGTGTCTTCACATGGAGATTGCCCGTTCTGATACAGCACGCACCATGGTGTCCCGTGCGCATTCATCGAGTGAGCTGCGCCGGGCGCTTTCCTACATCATGAAAGATGGAGAGACTATGGATCTACCTGATGACTTGGAGAAGCTGGAGGATTGAATGGTTTGTAGGATTTGGACTTTGTTGCCACTAGGTAAACTCTCCTGACAAAAGTTGGTAAACATCAGCCTTTTTTTTCATGGGTCAAAAGGTCTAGGTGCACCATTAACCACCAAAGTTGCATTTCTATTTTGTCAGCCTGCAGGAAATGGAACGTGAGCTGAAAGACTTGGAGGTCAAAGACGCAGCAGTCAGACCCTCATTGTCAAAAAGAAAATCTGAATTCTAGAAATGGTGTCCTAAAAAATAATCATGATTGGCTATGAGAAGCTATGAGAACAAAGCATATTTGCTTTATCTCCTTCCCATTCCCCGTTCCCAGTCTTCGGCTCCAAGCAGCGGCTTGCTATGTTGATTGAGGCGGAATCCTTGGCTCATCTGGAGGAACTTCAGCAGGTTGCTTCTAGACTGCAATTGTCTCTGTGGAGATGTATGGCCTGTAGGTTTCCATTGGGTGGCCAACAAAGAAAGCCATAGGAAATAGTTGTCAAAAGAAACTACATGAAAGTAAAACCTAACAGCCTTGTGACAAATATCTCCAGAATGAGCACACATGATTGTTTAGCTTATGAGTCATGAGGTTTTCTCTTTGGAGCTATGTGTTTGGTTCTTTGATTTTTTGTCAGTGTTTCATCTAGTGTTTGCTGAGGCTACTCCCCAGGCTCGTGAGCAACCTGAACGTGCTGAAGAGCTACAGGAGACCATCCCTGCAACTGAATCCCAGGTTGAACGCTCGTTGACTGATGCTTCCCCTTCTCTGACATCTTCCCTGGGACGTATGGACTCGATGACTTCAGATGACAATAAGCCATCTCCAGTGGCATCATCGTCTCCTGAGGATGTTTTCTGCCTAAAAAACATAAGTTTTCCACATGTACTGTGCTGTCTTTGTTTCTACGATGATAATGATTTGCTTGGGGCGTGGATGCCATGCCAGGAAATGGGTGTTCATGCAAGGTCACAAAAATATGTTGGTGGATTCAGGAAACCTAGCCTAAGCAGTGTTTCCCAAAAGGTATGATTGATCTTCTTGTCTGGGTGGATTGTACTCCATTCCAGTGCCAAGCCGGCCAAGCTGCTTCCAAGGTCACTGCACGCATTGTCCAGATGTACCAGAAAGGTGAACTTGATTCGGCGGTTGCAATGCAACTCCTTGGAGGGGCATTGAACTCCAAGCAGGCTGGTGGCAACTCAGGCAGTGATCCAAATGAAGCGGACAGTGAAGGTGGCAAGAAACGACCGGTAGAGCCATCAACACCTGTGTGGAAGACTTGGATGAACTGTTAGATCAAGCCAAAAAAGCCAAGCTGGAATCTTTGACAAGACTTGGTAGTTGCATGCCATTACCTGAAATTTGGTGTGTGAATATGGTTTATGTTGCATTCATGGTGTGCAACAATATGTTCTGTGGATGCATACAGGTTTCTTTGCGATTAGGGGTTGTTGAGTGCGCAAGTCATTTTAGGAAGAGAATGCTTTGAAAGCAAAGCTTCGTCGACTTTGTGAAGTCAAGAGTGGTGGTAGATTGCAAGTGCCGCAGTGGCTACATGATGAATGGAAAAATGGAGACCATCTTGAGATGGCACGCCAATACCAAGCCTGCAACTTTGACAAGGTCGCCCTGGCTGTTGTTGAACGCAGGTGAACTTGTTGTCAACATATATGTTCCTTCTGCCAAGCTTCTGAATTTCCTGGGTTAGGCAGCTCCAGATCCAGCTGTCCTTGAAAAAGAAGTCGGTCACCAAGAACGACAAGTCCATCAGTGACATTGCTGTAGGTTGGTACAGCAAAGATGATATGCTGAAAGTTCTCAAATGGAGTGCGAACCTTTGAAGCACTAGGTAGAATGAAGCTCAACAACAGTTTCACATGTCCTTTCTTGGTTGCAAGTCTCAATTATCTTGGGTTTAGCCCAGGAAGAAGGTTCAAGGTGCAATCAAAGTGTGCCAGCAAGATCCTGAGAACTTGGTGAGGCCATTTGCCAAGCATTGCATTCCAACTGGTCATACATAACACGTGTGCAGTTACATGTCTGAACATGCAAGCAAATTGTATAATTGTATCTACTCCATGGATCCACAGGGTTAACGCAGAACAATGTTGCAGTGGGTTTCTTGCTTTGGAGTAGGGGCTGATGAGCACTTCACTCAAGCCTTGTGAATCTTCAAATGCCAAACACCCCCAAATGTCCTTTGTTGTGAAGGACCTGCCGCTATGGTGGTGAGGATGAGTATTACATCCAAGTCCGTGAGACGGGCAACCAGCAGCAAGAGAAGATCCGAAGCGAATCCGTGGTTGAGCAAACTCAGGATTGACTCATTAATGTTTGATTGTTTCTCCAATAAATTAGTATCCCAATACAATATCTCATGAAGAGCCAAGGCTCAATTGCACATGAAGCCAGTCTCATCCCAGCAGTGTGGCGCTTGACCAAAGTGATGTCAGCCTGTCAGGATGATGGGCCAGCTGAGTTGGAGGACGTGCGCTTGGGGACGCTTGACCGGGCTGTTCAGCGTGACCAAGCCCTACAGGGTTCTGCAGTGCTTGCAACGAGTGAGGCTTGGGCCTGGTCAACTACATGAGAACCTGTTGTTGCATTTTTTCTCTCTCTCCCTCTCTCTCTCTCTCTTTCTCTTTTATGTTTACTCTTTGGTGGAACATTTCATGGTAAATGTGTAAAAGTTGCCATCTATGTTGTGCACCTGGTAGGCTGCCAGATCAAAAGAGATCTTCACCAAGCATGTGGACTCTGTGCTTAGCAAAACTGCAAAACTCCGATCGCTCATTAGTGATTTGCAGAAGAACTACACTGATGACCCAACTGCCAAAAAGTGCCTAAGCTAAACAACTGGATATGTGAACAATAAACTACGATGAACTTGAACAGTGAGTGCTGCATGATGCTGCCAGCCTTCAAAATGCGATTCTCTCATCGATACCAGGGCTGTCATCCAGCTCAACCATGACCTTCAAGTGTTGGACGCCGAATACAACAAGTTATCTGAGCATGTGGCAAAGGGTGAGTGAGATGATCACAATGAAGTGTAACTTGATTGCATGTATCAGAAATGGTGACACTGCATTTTGGCCAGTACTGTTCGCTTAATACAAACTTGGTAACTTGAGTTCCAACAATGTTTTCTTCAGGTGGTGCAAGGAAGCGGAGACCATGTTGAAGGGCTCTACCTTTGTGTGCCTTGAAAACTGCTGACAGTGTTCGTTCATGGTTACAATTTGCAATCAAATCAATGCCAGCCAAAAAAATCAACATGGTACAGCACTGATTGCTAGGTGCACCAAAGTGGCTCAGAGTGAAGCAAAGATTCGGTGGGGGGCTCAAAGCAATAGCACTCAGGCTGCTCAGTTTTTTCCCTCCCTGGACATGGAATGTCATGCATCCAAAGTGGCAATGCATGAAGAAACGGACTGATTCCCAGGAGTGCCAAGAAGCATTTCCAGAAGGTCAAGAAGGAGGAAGTGAAGCCTGAAGCGTAATAAAGCACGGAGATGCTTTGGGCAGGGTGTGCTGAGGTTCTGTAGGTCAGCACATGACACATTTTGCTGTGAAAACTCAAGGAGTTGTGGAGTGTGTTTTATAAACACGCTCCATTTGGCTTTTGAAGGCCTTCGATGTGGTGCTTAGGTAGTTCATGCAATGCACACCGTGGCCACATGACATTATATAGGTGTTTGGTAATGCTTTCAGTGGTTCGGCATCAATGAAACCAAGTCATCAAATATATAGTGTAAGGTGTGCATATGTATGCGGGATTGCGCCGCACGGATGCCAACTTTAGGTTGAAGCCATGTCCAAATGTGCCAGGGGAAAAAAGTCAAAAGAAAAGAACTGATGCCTGATTAAGTAATTTGGTGTTTCTCTTTTTGTTGACTCTGTAGACAGTGTAGTTCCTTTCACAACCCCCAAGACCTACAAAGACACTTGTCCTTTACCATCCAGTACTCTGAAAATCTATCATTGTTTGGCGACTCTTCACCATGCCAGGTCTCGTTGGTGAATCTGCGAAGCGATTTGCTGCCAATATTGGAGAAGGGGTCACTGGCTCAGCGCACACGGCATGGCCAGTGAAGGCTCTAGTGACAACTCATGGTGTTTGACGCTGACTGGCAAGTGCAGGGTTTTGGTTCTTGCTTTTGCAAAGAAATCAATATAGCACAACATGGGAAGTGGTGATGATAACTGAACTTCTAGAGTTTCAAATTCAATAATTCAAATATGTTTTTTTGGTGTTTCATGAACCACTGCAGTGCATGAAGAAAACATCCATACAGGGGTTTGGATTCAGGACAGTGCACCTCCATACTTCAATTGTTTTAAGGGCACGGTGGTAGTATTTTTTAACAACATCCAACATCTTTATAGCGTTGGGGAAGCTGCCATGTATGATGGATTCCTCTGATGATGAGCTGGTGGAGTTGCTCACCTGTCATCGATCGGTGCCTTTCTGAAAACCTTAGCATTGGAGTGTGGCTGTGTTCCTGTGTGTGTGGTGGTTTGTGGGATGTATATAACATTGTACCACTGTGTTTTCTGACTTCATCTAAGGATGAACTTGCGCCATTCCCATGGCCATGCAAGTCAGTGAAACGAGTCAGAAGCTCAACCCATGGGCACACAGACTGGTCACACCTGTTGTACCGGAATTTGCCCCTGGAGGTTGAAAAGAAGAGGGCAAACCATGGTTCCCAAAGTTCTCTGGCATGGAAAGATGATTACTTACAACATGATGACCTCAAGAACCTTCCCCGCTCACGGGATGTGTTTCACAAAATTGAAGTGGACCCTGAACTGACCATGGAGCTGCCGAAGCCAGGATCCAATGCAGGTCGGATCTTGGAACATGCTGTGCGTGTCTTCGAACAACTGGTGTCCAAACTTCAACCGCTTACATTCAAGTTTGGCATCACTCACGATGCATCAACTAGGTGGCACAATTCCAAGTTTGGATACAAGCACTCTCGTGGAGACAAGTTCGACCATATGATAGTCCTTTATGGATCATCTAATTGTCATGGGCCTGCTTTTCTTGAAGCTGCTCTCATTGACAAATTCCAGGGTTACCTGTTTGCAGTGGTTTTCTCCCAGTAGTTGGTTTTCTTGTGAGCGTGTCTTTCTATTGCAAGTTTGCTTTTGTTTGTGCGTTGGATGATTGCCCTTCCAGTTTAGATTGCTGTGCAATGAGGCTTGCAAGGATGCAAGAATAATCACCGTGGTGGAGAAACCATGCTGGATGTGAGTGGACCATACTTGACATATGTTGTGTACAAATCATACAAACGGCCCAGCATGCAAGTAAGGAGTTCAGGCGCTGGGCTTTAGAACAAATTCGAGTGCAGTGCTTCAATTAGATTGCAAGGGTTCAGTTGAAGCCACGTATTTATGAATGCGTGTGAGCATGTGGCCTGTTAAGTTTGAATCATTTTGTGAAGTGCAAGCCAGCCAAGCAATTTTGCAACATACGTGCATTTGTTGAAAATATTGCCTGCGCAAGCCTGCAAACAGGTTTCTTTCTTCCATCTCCAGCTGATTTGGTCGTTTAGCAGTGTTGTGCTTCCACATTGAAAGATGTGTTGAACTTGAAGAAGGCTGTGTTGAAGAGAGTCATATGTCATATCATGTTGTTGATTCTTCTCTTGCTTGCCCCATCTGGAATGTCTTTGCTGTTCTTCTGGATGCTGGCGTCTGAGGCCAGTTGCGTCAGCCAAATCCAGACGGCTGCAGCTGTTGAGACTGACATGGGGAAGAGCAAAGCAATTAGCAAGGGTGTGTCAGAGTGGGCAAGATGTGGTGTGACCCATTCTGAACGTGATGTTCACCGAACCATCAAGAAACAAAAAACGAAGCTAGATATACCAATCAGGACCATTCTTTGCAACGGAGCAAAAATACCTTGGATATCGCCTGCGTCGTGGCTTCGTTTTCTGGTTGATAAGGGGCTTTGGCCAGTGCTTGCTGGCTGTGGTCTTCATGACTATGATGGGGCTTGTCAGAATTGGTTAGAGTTTTGGCAGTTGTACCGCAAGGTCCATCCAACCTTTGGTCTATTTGACCGGGACGATGTGGACTTGAGTAGAACCGCAGCATTTGTGTTGCATGGTGATGAGGGGCGCGCCCTGAAAAAGGGTGCAATGCTTGTGACTTCACTTCAATCTGCACTTGGGCGGGGCTATGATCAGAAGCGGGTTAACCATGCAGGCACATCACGGGATTTGAAGGTCAACTTTGCTGGTCATTCGTTCACGACCAGATGGATTGTACATACAATTCCAAAGTCTGCTTATGATGGCAACCCGGAGCTGTTCAACAGTGCGATGGAACACACAGCCAAATCTTGCCGGAAACTGCTAGAGCAAGGTTATGTGGATGTGGCGCGAGGTCATGAGACCTTCAGGGTGGTCATCCTGGGGGTGAAGGGTGATGCACCCTACCTTTCGAAGGTTGGACGTTTTTACCGCGCTTACAACACAACTGCCAAGAGGGGTGAAGAGCGTGGTGCACCAAAAGGAGTTTGCCCGTATTGCCTTGCAGGTACTCGAATGTATCCAGCTGAAGAGCTTTCCACAGCTGATCCAACGTGGCTCAGCACTGTGGCAGTGAAGTTGCTATGGACTCGGTGCCCAGCAGTCATCAAGCACCTTTTGCATGACACTGAGGACCCGGCAGACTTCTTCAAGAGTGATGTATGGCACATTTGTCATCTTGGCATTGGCAAATCTTGGATATGCAGTGTTCTTCAACTCATGATGCCTTTTATGCCTTGTCCGAACTTGGAGGCAAAATTTGACTTCATGACAACGGAATATCTTGCATGGTGCTGTTCGAAGAAGGAGCAGGCCCACATTAGTCGAATCAGCTCGTACTTGATTTCCTACAATGATGCCACTGGTGCCATGGGTCATTGGCACAAGGGTGCCCTTACAAGCAATTTCATGTTGTGGCTGGTGGATTTTTTGGGAACACTTCCTCGTGATCCAGATGGTTACTCCATGAAGTGTCGTGCTGTGACATACAGAATGAACGCCATGTTTTCTGTGCTTTACAGAAGTGGAGCTTTTTTGACAGAGGAGCAGGCTGCTTTTGTTGCGACGCAGGGCTTGGCTTTCCTGGATTGCTATGCCACTATGGCAGCTGCAATGTTCAATGCTGGGAGGCAGCACCTTTACCCTCTTTACCCGAAGCTACATATGTTTCACCATATCATGATCACTGTGCAGCGGCAGGGGTCCACAGCAAAAGTTGCTGTGAACCCCACAATGTGGGGGTGTCAAATGGATGAGGACACGGTTGGGAGAGCTTCCCGGTTAAGCCGCCGTGTGAACATCCGCCTGGTAGCACAAAGATCCCTTGAAAGGTATCTCGTTGCAGCATTTACAGCTTTTACCAAGGCTGGCCTCTTGGGGTGAAAAGTTTTGGCGCGCTCCATGGTCAGTTGGGATCACACACCAGGGGTTGGGATCCATTATTTACCTGTGAATTGTGACATGGATGCAACATTATGCAGTTCATTGCATTCCCAGTCAGAGCACAAAGATTCAAGGAATTGTAAAACATAGCTTTTTTTTTATAAAAGCTATCTTATTTTTCTCCACCCAAAAAAAAGAAGGTAACGGGTTGCGAAGGTATATATATATATATGGCAGTCTCATGGAGTATCTGGGACATGTACACATTTACATCTGGCATGATTCTTTCATCGCATGAGGTTCTTCCATCGCATGAGGCAAGCCTGGGCGCCCAAGGTGGCACCCCAAAAGTAAGCGTCTTAGGTTCACGCGAAATAGCACATTGAAAGGTGCACCTTCCATCCCCCGCACCAAAAAATACGACTCTCCCTGGAACGACCACATGGTTACGTGGATGTCATGACCCCGAGTTCGGAAGACCATGAAATCCACCACCAACAGGTGGTTTTCCACGTAACCATGTTAGTTCTATAGGGAGACTAGAATCGGGTCGTAGACGGTACCCATCGCTCCATCCTGTTCCACCGTAAGTCGCGGAGTTTCACCATTAGACCCCCGGTGGGACCGAACGAGGCCAAGGCCGCGAAGCGGAGGGAAAGCGAGGCTGTTCTCCGCCTGGTGCGACTTGGCGGCCATCATCAGCACGGTTTGGGTGTCGTAGTAGCCCATGTCACCCATCCCAGAAAGCCGAGCATTCGCCTCGAGGGCACCGGAATCAGCATGTGAACTGGGGGTTTCAGGTTGAAGGGAACAACAACATAGTGCGACTTGGACCGAAGGAGGCCCAAGTTACTCGATGGTGAGGCAGGATCTCATTTGAGGCATTCAAAATGGGAAAAAGCACCAAAACATACCAAAACTACGTGAATGGCATGGGCTACACCGAGTTGGGTCGGCCAAAGGGAACCGGATCAGTGTCCAGTGTCCCACACCGTTCGCAAACCGAAGCGATTTTCTTTTAGGCGCCTGGATCAGGCGGGTCAAGTGGCATGCCCTTTACACTCCCTGAAATCATCATGGTGGAAGTGGATGTGCCATATATGCCGATCCATTGACCCTCCTTCTCAACCATCTCTAGCCTGATCGGCAGTCCTATGGCAGTCCCAGACTGGTCGTGTCCGGGATGGTCCTCCAAAAACTTCCATGGTTTCACCAATTCCATATGGTTCTTTCAGGGAGCGCATGACCCAGGCCTTGACCGGAACCGAACGGTTACCACCCAACGACGGTGACCCGTTCTATGCCACCGCAAAAGGTCTGCACCTACTATGACCCTAGAAGAGTCTTTCCATCTTTTTGGGAGGGAGGGCATGAAATGTCTTCACCCAGAAGGTACACTGATGATTGATAACCCCCCCCTTTTGATTTTAGAATCCTCTTCACAAATTCAAGGAATCTACATGTCAGCATCGTATCTGGCTTGGCCTCATCCATTCTCTCAGTAAATGGGTGCAAGGGAAACATCAAATTCACCCCAAGCCATTGGATTTTCGGTAGATTTTCCCTCAGAGTAAGCCCGGGGCCCATCCTGGAATTCTCTCAAACCTCCCGTGCTCGCCCTCCCCCAGCCATCGCCCCTTCAGGCGGCATCGGCTCGATGCTCCACCAGCTGTCGAATGATCTTCGTGTCGCCTGCCATGACCGCGCAGCACATGCCCGTCATGCCTTTTTGCTCCTGCAGGGCATGGACAGACTTGGACTGGCATGGAAAGACTTGCACTTGACTCGGAACTGGCAAATATCCTTACTTTGCCACAGGTTGGGCATACCTCTCTAGCATAATCAGTGGATGATCGTTCGCCTGATGTCGACTGGTCGGCAGGAAACCCGACCGAAGACCCAGCCGAAGACCCAGTGAGGAAAAAGCGGACTTTGCCAGGTTCACTAAACCCCCGAGTACAATACACGTACGTACATTAGACAACTCACACGTACTTAGCGTGTCAGCCACGTAGGAGGAGTCAGGTAGAGTAAGCATTGTCATTGCAGGTGATCACTTGCGATGCTCGCAGTCCCAGTGTATCGTCTGCTGCGCTTGCGCAGCCATGTGCCGAAACTTTCTTGGCACGTCTCAACGGTGATCTCATTGGTGATTTCAACTGAATTGCACAATCCGTCAGCAGGTTCAATCATCCCAAGTAAAGGTTGAACATCTAATCACACACATATATATATATATAACATTGTAAAACCACCACCCAGTGGCACGCTTCTCCACCCCCCCTCTCAGCATCTCCGGGACAAAAAAAACAAATACAATCTCCTTGATGGCTTCACTGATGGATGGGAAGTCGAAGTGCTCCAAGAAGCCATTCAGGTCCCATGACTCCTGATCCTGGGCCGTCAAAACCAACCTGAACGACAAAAAGGGCTCATCAACACGGATCAAGAGGGTAGCTCTGAAGAAACACCAATGCCAATAAATCAAGTTCGCGTTGTTATTAGCTGAGGCTACAAACCTCACAAATAAATTTTGGATAAAGCCATGCACAAATCATAAAATCCCTTACTTGCCATCTGGGAATTCTACTGTGCAGGTGGGGTTGCTACACGCCAGTCCTGGTTCAGCAGCTTCGCTCGCCAGGCCAAGTAGAAGCCTCACCATGGGGGGACGCCACCGGTCGGGTGATGTTGATTCATGTTGATTCAAGTGAACTAGGTACCAAATGCTACCAGGATCCACACGCCAGGATATTTCTTATAGAACCTGCCCTAAATTGGCTGTTTGATACCTGTGGCATTGGCATTTATCACCATGAGGTTGAGACCCTACAGCCTATAGTCTATAGTTGCAAGTAGAACCGTAGCATTAGAAAGCTTTCGAGGTGTCCCTTTCGCAATGATCAACAACTGTGCCATGCAGGGCAGGCAGGAAATGTTGCAGGGCTCTTGAAACCAAACTTCCTTTCCAGTCCTTTGGCACTGATGCTGGCAACTTTGGACAGGGACACGCTGCTTGTCAAAAAACATATTGACCTAGGTCTGAAAATGACAAAGCACGGCGGATCTCAAAGCAGAGATTGGACGATGGAAACCTGTGGCCGCTCCAAGTTCCATTGTTTGTGGTTTGACTGCGCAGTCCTGCTTCACTGACCCGTCCATTTCTGTGGCCTTACCGGGTAAACGCATACCCGCCACGCCCACGAAAATATAAACAACAAACATCCATATGTTCAATATATGGTCATTCTGGAGTAGATGGGATATGGGAGTTCTCCAAAGCCAATGGAAAGCTGATCATGTTGTGGGACTGGTCCATATTCTATCTACTCCAGGATGGTTGTACGTCAATGACCCTTTCAAACAGCAATCGGCGCTCCAACCGGAACGTCTCAACCAGACCACCCGGAAAATAACAACAGGGCGAGGCGTCGCCATCACAGTTCTGAGCCCAGGAAGCGGTAGTGTGTGAGCCGCCCATGCGACTTCAAATGGTCCAGTTTACTCTTCAAGGCCATCTCGCCCAGCTTCACCTCGCCAGACCGGCCGGACCGCACGTGACACGTCGCTCACGGCTTGCCGCGCGACACGTCGACGGTGCGACGGTCGCGTGCGACCACGAGGGGTGCCTGGGGGGAAGAACCTAACGTGGAGACGCGATGGCTCTGAGCGTCCAACCCTCTGCATGATCGGTTCTGAACCTTCATCAATGTTCAAGGCAAAATATGGGGAACCAGTGCCAAAACCTGGTGACGATACTTAGAGACAACTGAAGCTCTTGCCAAAACTTGGCAGCAAAGCAGGCGAGTGGTATTGAGACAGCAGCATGTGACCACTATAGAGTTATAACACATTAAACATGCTACGAGCGGAAGCGGTTTCTTACCCCAAGACCTATTAGCTACCCCACCCCAATGGCACAATGAGTTAAAGCAGGGAACCAAAAGTTACCCCACACATCCAAAAACCATGGCACAGCGGTTCTTGTGTTCTGTGTTTCTCCTTGCATTGTATCCAAAAACTATGTAGTTCCCTTGCGCTTTCAGTGTGTGGGATTGGCCATTATGAACATCTTTGACCCCAGAAGCTTGTAAGATCACAATGGCACACCTTGTTTCACCCCAGTCGAGGCGCCTTCCCAAACCACGCCGCCCTTGCAAATGGTTTTCCTATTTCTTTGGAAGTGAAACATACCGGTGAGATCTGTTGGACAAAGGTTATAAGGTTATATGCAACACATAAAGAATACTATATGTTACTTACTATGATTATATCATCGAAGAATACGGTTATATTTTATATGGATTTATATATAGTAAAGTACCAGTAATATATAGTAATGCATTTAGCTCTGGACTCTCATCACGGGGCTCGGGCATTCGACCCACCAAGGCACCACCTCCTCTCGATCGCTCTCCACGGTGAAGGCGCCGTCGGAGATGCGGCTCCTCGGCGCCGTCGGAGATGCGCTCAAGGGAGGAGCCACCGAAGGATGGGCTTAAGGAATGCCATCGATGGATTGAGAGTAAATGGCACACCCCCCTCCCCAGATCGGTTTAGTAGTGGACCCCCATCTCTCGACAGACATCGAACCGGGTGCCCGTGCCATCTACTCTTTGAAATCACTGTAGTTCTTAAGGTGAAAAGGTTGAATCACCCTATGCAAAAGCAGGTTCATTGAGGGCCCTCCACTGGAGATTCAGAAGTGGGCTGTCAGGTTTTGTAGGATAGTTTCAAGTTTGTTCGTTCTTTGGCGATCACTGATCCTTGGCTTATTTAGATGGTGCAAGTGTAGGTCTGCCTATGCGTTTCATACGAGAGGCTCATCAGTGATTTATGCAGAACATTAAGTCTTTCTAGAGGCTGCCTTGCACGGCTTTTGCCAACTAACTTTTGAACATCAAATGTCCAAATGGCCCTTGTTTGCCACAAAAAGCACAGGGTAGCCAACCAGTTCCACCAAGTGACTGGTCTGAGACAACAGGTTTATCTGAGGCAAACAAGGGGCCGCTGTTCGCAGTCAAAAGCTTGGTCTTGGACCAGCGCAGGTTGCACAGCGATGTGCAAGGGAGGTCCAAGCATGCTGCTGATTACACTCTGATGAACACATCACATGGTTACGTGGATGGCAAGGTCCCAAAATTATATATATATATATGCCCTAGAGGTGAGTAAGACCTCGGGGCTCGTTGACCTCGCTTGGGAGAACCTCTCTCGATACCGCAGGGTTGGCTATATCTAGTCCCGTCCCTGCGCGACCTGTCCGGTACTGATTTGAATCGCAAATTTGGACCAGTGGCAATGGCACACATTCGCAACAGAATAGAAGGGGAAAGGAACAGAATGGAACAAGATCATACAAGTTTCAACTTGGTCCAGACCCCGTTATAACCAAACACTAAAGACAATCAGTCAGGTGGGATTGGCTACACCTAAGACCTAAGCCGCGATACATCCCGCCTACAGTGCCTTCACCTTTCTCCCCTTCTTGGAGAAAAAGAAGGAGGAGCTGGCCGCGTTCGAAGCCGAGGAGCTGCTGCCAATCCAACGGGAAAATAAACTCGGCCTCCTTTGCCTCGGTTCCCCCCCAAGGTCTCAGGCCGCCGTGGTGTTTGCGAACACGACGCCAAAACATGGGAGAAAAGCACCCCAAAAGCACCCCAACGTGGTGGGGGGGTAATGTTGTGTGTTCTTAGCGTTGCCTGCAATGAATCATGTAGACTCTTGATTATAATAGACCTCCCCGTTCGAATTGGAAAACCATGAAACAACCTCTTCACATGGGGTGGTTTATTAATCAAGAGTCTGCATTAAGGGTCTTTCTGGGACTTTGAGGGCGGTTTGGACAGGTGGCACGGAAAAGGACATCTCAAAATGAGTGCCACGATGCGACGCACATTGCAGCTACTTGGTGCCATTCCGAACCAGTCACCCGGGCCCCACCCCACCAGAAAAAGAAAAACACACAAAACATCTTTGGAACGCTCTCGCCCTCTTTCGCCGGTCCCCGGTCCCCCCGGGCCCCAACCCAGCTCTCTCCAAACCCACCCCACTACCCACCCCCACTACCCGGTCGCTCTCCACGGCACCGAGAAGAGGCAAATGACGGAGGGGTCCTCGCGGTTGGACAGCAAGCGACACCAGAGTTCCGCGCGGCACCAGCCCCGTGAGAGCCAGCTGGTGTAGTTGCCTCGGCGCGCTTCGTGGCGAAGCGCGCCGAAGGAGCCGAAGCCACGGAACCACGGCTGCGAGCGTTGCGAGCTACGGCTGGTAGGGTCAGGAGTTTGGAGCAGCCCAGTGGTACCTCTCAAGGTACTCAGGTGGATGAACCATGTAGTAAGAGAAGGCACAAACATGATGAAATGGCAAACATGCTGAACAATGCAGATGTATTACATCATATTACATCAATCATGGAAGCGGAACATAGGGCCCTGGAAAACACATGTTGGTTAGCGTCATTTACCTTCAACCCTCTCTTTCGCGCCGCTCCCACTCCAACTGTCCCTTTCCCACACTGGTTCAGGCTCAGGGGCAACTGACGCCAGTGTCCGCGTGAACCTTTAGTCATTCCAGCCGGTGCCAGAGTCAGTTGAGTCGGCCGAGTCTTCTCATGGTCGAACAGCAGCCATGGGTGTCGAACCGAATCTCATGACTCCGTCAATCCCTAGTGTCCTGATTTATTGAACAGCTTAGAAGTCTCACTGAACCACTGTGACCCACAACTGTCATGAGGTGATGATGGAGAAACAAACGCACACACACACACACACGATGCAAACTGATAGAACCTTCAGGTCCTTCGCAAGGTAAATCCCTTCTAATTCAGCCAGTCAGATGGTCCAAACCAAATCCAAAACTTGCAAGGAGAACCTGTGCGAGGCATTCTCGGTTGCTCCCGTCGTCCGCCTCGCCGGTCGGAACGTAAGAGCCCAGCGGCCAAATCCGGCACCAGGGCGATGAACAAATCCTGAGCAGCTGCGGTTTTGGAGGTTTGGCCATGGTGAGAGGTTTGGCCCCGGAAGCACTAAGCAACCCACACCTCAGCCGCCCCAGTGGTTTGTCAAAGAAGATACCAATGACAATATGCTGATATGCTGATATGCTTGTGAAAGTGGCTGGCATGTTGGTAAAGAATGGCGAAGATCGGAATGCCAATCACGCAAACCCTAAACTCGCTTTTAAGGTTGTCCAAAATAGAAAAATCAACGTTTAGCTGGCTTAAAGTTTTGCCCCCACACTCCAGGTCGTATTATATATAGAAGTTAGCATATATTATTAATATTATGCTATATTATGATATATTGTGTATAGACGGGAAAATAACACACAAATTATCATAAATTTAATCATAATAACTAACGACAATAGCAATCTACATTCACCAAAGAATATCACACGTGATTGACTTATATTATATTATTGATCTATATAATGTACATCGTATACCCGTATACATTAATGACAAGACCGGATTAATAACCCCCCCCCACATGGCAGGTCAACAAGGTCAACAAGGTCTGAGATAACCACTCATGAGGTCCACTCCCCCTGAAATATCGGCTCAGGGAGCCATCGTAGTCGCAGCCGTCGTCGGTAGTAGGTAGTAGGTAGTACGGTACGTAGTAGGTAGTACGGTACGTAGTAGGTAGTAGGTAGTAGGCAGTAGGTAGTAGGTAGTAGGTAGCAGGTAGTAGTAGGTAGTAGTAGGTAGTAGGTAGTAGGTAGTAGTAGGTAGTAGGTAGTAGGTAGTAGTAGTCACAACAAGTTTAAACAAGCACAAAGAAAAGGCCAGGGACACAGGATCAAATTAATAGGGGGTAGTAGTGCAGATTATTGATGGGGGACCGGCCCTTGTGAGGGGTACCCTTTTGTGAGCTTGTCAAATGATTGTCTTTAATTGTTTTTTAATAAAGCAATTTATAGGCCCTGAGCCCTAGACATTTTTCAGGATTTCAAACATGTAGTAGGTAGCAGGTGGTGATGGCGGTGGTGGTGGTGGTGGTGGTAGCAGTAGCAGTGGCAGCTCAGTAGCAGCAGCATCAGCAATAGCTAGTCGCAGCAGCAGCAATAGCCAGCAGCAGTAGCAGTAGCAGCAGCAGCAACAGCAGCAGCAGCAACAGCAGCAGCAGCAATAGCTAGTAGCAGCAGCAGCAATAGCTAGTAGCAGCAGCAGCAATAGCTAGCAGCAGTAGCAGCAGTAGCAGGAGGAGTAGTAGTAGTAGTAGCAGTAGCAGCAGCAGGAGGAGGAGTAGTAGCAGCAGCAGCAATAGCCAGTAGCAGCAGCAGCAATAGCTAGTAGCAGCAGCAGCAGCAGCTAGTAGCAGCAGCAGCAGCAATAGCTAGTAGCAGCAGCAGCAATAGCTAGCAGCAGTAGCAGTAGCAGCAGCAGCAGCAGCAGGAGGAGGAGGAGTAGTAGTAGTAGCAGTAGCAGTAGTAGCAGTAGTAGTAGTAGTAGTAATACGAAAAATTGACCTGGTTGTGGTCTCGGATTAACTGGGGGGGGTTGTTGGTAGAAAAATAGACCATAGGGGGTGAAATCAACAGCCAATAATACTTTTAATTTGGGCAATTTCCGGCGGCTTTGTGGGCTCGGATTAACTAGGGAGGGTTTATTAATCCTGACTTTACATTACATAACTTACATCCACGCTCCCATGCCATCGAGCAGGCCCCACACACACAGACATGCAATGCCCAGATCTCCGATCTCCACACCGGCTCCCCTCCGCACCGCGGACTCTTCGCTCAGCATCAGAGGCTTCGACATAGGCGGGGATGCTCTGCACCGCCAAGGCGGCGTCGGACTTGGTCTCCTCCTGCAGCGCGGCGGCCCACCAGTGATTGAATGGTCACCGAAGAACCATGGGTAACCATGGTTTTACTGAGGATTTTTGACATTGTGGACTACAAACATCCGGTCAACCTTTCTTCTAAGATCTTTTCAGGACCGTTGAAGGCGAACGCTTGCAGGGACCAAAGGTTTCAGAGTATTGATTTTTGATTGCAAAATCCCGAATGTCGGTGATTTGTATGGACCCTGATAGAAGCGACGTCTTTGGGTGTGTGCCATCTACTCCGAAACCACCGTAGTGCTTCTTACTGAACAACCATTGTTTCACTCAAGGTCACCTTTTAATCCTTTAATGGTCTTGGAAGTCTAATGACAGTCCCATGGAATGTCTGGCTTTGATCTTCACCTTCCCAAACCAAGGATTTGTTTGAAGATTCTTGACCTACGCCTTGGCTAGGAGCCAGCTAGCATGAAGGACCGGAAAGCACCGGTCCGAGCCGCTCCAAGCCACAGCGCAGACCCTGTCAGACCCTCCCTCCCCTGGACTGGTAGCGTGCAAACCTCCACGCGCTTTTCAGGCAACTTTTTGGCTCTCAAACGATCATGGCCTGCCCAGCTTCAGGAAGCGTGAGACCATATTTCTGGCCGACAAGGGCTGGTTCATCGGCACCATGTGACCTGCCCCAAGCACCACCACCTCAGCGTCAGGTTCGCCGAAAACATTCCCGAAAAGAACATATACCTCCTACCTTAGAGGGAGGTCATCTACCCGCTATCCCAGAGCTCAGCGGGGGCCCATTTCCTAAGGATGCAGCTATGAAAATGTGATTTGCCGTCCAGGAACCTGGAACAAATACAATCCCCTATGCCAGGGGATTGACCCTCAGGGAGCCAAATCACCTTAGGCAAAACCAGGTATAATATATATATATATATATGTATATTTATTTATGTATTTAAATCTATATAATATGTATATACATTGGGATGCTTGGTTTCAGGGGTCAATGTAAATGCCATGCACTTCAGTCATCATGAAACATCCTGAGTCCATTCAGCGAAGAACATCGTTTGCTTCAGAAGAGGTCAGGTCTTGGATTACACTACTAACATGGAAGTCGAAAATGGCCCCTGTGAAGACAATTTTCCCCTACAATCAGCTGGTTTTCCATTTCCATGTTAGTGAGTCTGAGTGTATATATTGTCAGGTCTTGAGTGCGTCACCTGCGGTACTGACGGCACCTATCTAAGCATCGGCGGATCATCGGCTGGTGACCTGAGACCTTGGCAACAATCTTTGGAAGCATGCTTGCATTGTTGGGGCGGGCACTTGACCATGATTTCACGCACCTACATGTGCGCACCTGCGCCCAGTCCTGATGCAATCCCCATCTGCAGCCCTACGGGGCCCTACCTGCTCCAAATTCTTGAAACTCTTCCAGTAGCCAGCGATCTGCTCGTCAGGCCGACGCCAAACTCGCCGCTCATTAGAGAGGAACTCCTCAGCACCTTTTTTTACGCATCGATGCAATTGGATGCAGCGTCTGGACTAGACAGAGATCCCCGGCAAATAGAGGTGAACCGGTTAGCCTAACTTGCCACCTGTTCGTTTCTAGTGGGGGGGAACATGGGGAAGCGCACGTCGTTGCACGTTTCCCGTGGCATGCTTCACCATTACGTCACCATGATGATCCGATGGTTTGGGCATTGGGAGATGCTGGGAGATGCTCACGGCATCTACCTTGGGCAATTGATGATTGCTCAGTTGCAGGCCTTTCTCAAACATATACCTCCTCTCAGACCGCACTGGACACACCGTACGTCTACTGTTACATGTACTCATAGTATCCTGAAACATGATCCCAGAAAATCCCAACCCTGGCATCTCCTGGTGCATGGCCAGGGCGTGTCTAGAATAGAGCGTGGTATGCAGCCTCCCACTACGTAAAAGACTCAGCAAGATGAACTTGGCTTAGCTCCAAAGCTCCAGGCTCCATTCTTTTTGCGACAACACCTCGTGTTCTTTCAAAAGTGTTGTTGTTATAGCAAAATCCAAATGTGGCAACACCTGGACCTCTTGTTCTCTTCTTTAGCAGCTAGCACTGCCATATGATGTGTTTCTCTCACACTTCCATGTTCTGCCTTCAATACCTTGGAACCACCTCACTCCACCATCGTCACGACCGCCGCTGTGGGCCTGTCCAATTGAGACTGCGAATCCACGCTTCATTGGAAACGACGCCATCCTTCCAATCAAATTGGCCCTGGTAGAGCAAGAGTCGCACGCCCGCACCCAACAGGGTCTCCACGTGAGGCTTTTGAGACTTCCTCAGTTTGTTCCAGAAAAGGTGGGCCATGGTGGGCCTGTCAGTCCTGATCCACATACCTCCCGAACTTCTCATAGACTCATAGACTAAAGAATAGGTTCTTAGAGTTTTGTCTACGATGCCCGCGGGCAGGATACACAAAGTTTTGGGGGGCTATTGGGACCAGGGTCTGGTGGTTACTGCAGGTCTTGAGCTCCTCATCCACCCTGGTGGAGAGGATTTGCGGTCCAGGAACAGGAATGATCTCACCCAAAGGAGGATCATCCATAGGGAACAGAATACTCACCCGCATACGCAAAACAATGTAGTGTATATAGACTCAACGGTTTTAACCTACCAAAACTCGCATAATGCGCTTCGCCTTTAATTCACCATTCGGATTGGAGCCAGGCTGGTGATCAAATGTGAAGAAACCAATGTTGCATATATGAATAAACAAAACATACAAAAACGCATGTCCCGGCTATTTCTGGGCGGTCAAGGCTCATGATGTCAGCCTTCAGGTTCTCCTTCACCTCTGGCGCAGTGCCGAAGTGCAACGCGCGAGGGATGTGCAGCAAATCCTTTGTACTGTTCTGGTCGAAGAACTTCTGCATCGCATCCCAGGAATACCTTGAAGCAACACATAGTGGCTTCTTCACCAACAATGATGATAAAACTATGTCTCTCTCACACACACATACTAACTGTATATTATATATTATTATTTCATACATGCATACACACATATAAACAAATACATAGTATATATATAACATTATTCAACATTTGAATATATATAGATACACAAATTAATATATATATATACTTATATATATACATACAATATCTTAGATATTGTACGAATATGTTACACCCTGGAAGACTAACATGGACCCTGAAAACCACTGGTTGGTAGAGGAAAACAATCTTCCAGGGGGCCATTGTCAGGGTCTATGTCAGTTTTCAGGAGTGTACTCTTTGGTGTCACCCTGCGCGGCCATGTCCTTTCTCTCACCCCGTCTCCCTTTGAGGTGTCCCGCTCTCGTCTCGCGCGGCCGACCGTGCCGTGAGTCCAAGGGACTGCACGGTGGTGCGAACGTCGTAGGGATTGATGAGCGAGACATTCCTGAAGGAGTCCGAACGAGTAGGAGCAGTAGGGGTGAGTTGCTTGTTGTTGTCGTTTTTGTTCTTCGAGGACTTGAGAGGACGAAAAGAAGTTCCATGAAGTTCCACACATATAGTTCCGCTGCATGGTCCTTTTTTCGGCTGGAACATGGCTGTCAAAGAATCACAGCTTGAATTAGTCAACGTTTCGTACATTGCTCTTCAAGGTCAAATATAAATATTGTATATAACTATATATAAATATATATATATATATACCTAGACCCTGAATGACCTCTATTTTGGACCACCAACCACCCCAAATATTGCCTTTTCCATCCTTTTCCTATCAAAACCAGGGTCAGCTGGGTTCCAGGTCTATAGTTTTTTTTCTAAATTACTTGCTTATAAGCTGTATCCAAAATACAGTTACACACCAACGCATCGACCACCTGCTCAATGCGGCCTCCGAACTCAAGAGTCGGGTGCCTCCGAGAGTCTTCACCAAGTCTTCCATTGCAGACCTTGGACCGGAGGTCTGCAAGGTACCGGGCCGCAAGGCGTAGACCTGCCTCTCCAACCAAGAGAGATTAAGTGACCTTACAGGACCCTATTGGGGTACCTATCGGATTGTCTATAGTTGTCAAATGTCTATAGCCAACCTCCTCATGTTTCCTAGAATTGACCCGAAGATGCTGTTCCTCGACCAAGTGGGTCTGGTCTGCTTAGATCGTCGGGAGGGCAACTCCATACATACACAGGACAAGTTCTTGGAAGCAAACTATGCCCTCAACAAAGTGGACAGCACTTTTAGGGTTCAACGAATATCATTGCTCTCTTTGATGAGTTGTTCCGATGAAAGTGCTCCTGCAGAAAATACACAAAAACATGAAATGGGTTAACCCCCGGCCATGTGCATGGGTTTCATTATAAACTTCCACAGGAATTCCGCACCATGCATGCCACAAAAAGCACATAAACAAGAACGGGGCAGCCGCAATGACAAACGCCCACAAAGGGTTCCGAAGAAACAGGTCTCCACCGCAGGAATCCCAAAGACCCTTAAAGCTTGGATGAGCAAAATGTGACCTCTTAGGGTGGATTGGATGTTGAAGTGGATGCGGAACTGGTCATGTGCAAAGGAAACTTGGAAACTCCACATGCCCCAAACATGGCGGTTTTTTTTCTCCTCCACCTACCCTGCCGGCTCAGTGCAGCACGGCACCCAGCTCAGTTTTTTGGAACACATGCCAATGGATCAAAAGCGATGCGAAATCCGAATGGTCCAAAATCAAGAGAGGTTAAGTGACCTTATAGGACCATACTGGAGTACCTATAGGATAGTCGAACTACGGTTCTTCAACCTCTGTTGCAACGAGGCGGCGACCGAAGCACTCTCTCATACTGTCGCAGTGTCAGAGGGTCCACATCATCTCTCCTCATCCCAACCCCAACATCCCCACCCTAAAGTCCTTCAATTGCGTAGGCGCGTGGTGGAAGTAGGGCGAGAACCCCAGGCAATGGGAATGAACTCCCACTCCAACTTTTTGGAACTAGGACCTTGAACCCCCCATTCTCATCCATTCTCCACCTTCTCCTACTGCCCTCCCACTGCCCGCCGGCCTCCATTCCGCCGCCTCTGCCCAGTGCTCCGCGCGCACCGCGGCATGCGCCTTGTTGGCCAAACGCTGCGCCTCGGCTGTGCGGCGCTCGTCCAGGAGGCCGAAGGCAAAGGCCACGCCTCAGGACGCTGCGGTGGGGCTCGGGCGCTCGTCGCTGGAGGAGCCGGTGGAGACGTGGAGGAGTCGGTGGAGACTGTGGGATGAGGTCCAGGGGAGCCAGCTGAAGTGAGGTGGTTGGATGTGTTTCATGTGTGGGTCGTGTGTCTTCAGGTGACTTTGTAGAATGACCTGAAGTGAGGTGGTTGGACCGTTGGACCCATCACATGAGGCCGAAGGAGATCCGTTTGGGAGGTTAAACAGGAACTCCGAGGCCGCAGCAGCCATAAAATTGCCAGGATCAGATTCTAAGTTGGACAGTTCGAATGATGCTTCGACCCGACCCATGGTCAACGTATCTAAAGTCCATCAACAATCCCATACGATGGCCACTCTTTTAGACATGGAAGCTGGCTGGTCAGGCCAGTCGTTGATTATAGTGGGTTGAGAGTCGTACATAAGGGTAAGTGTGAACTTGTCGTGCACGGCGAACGAAGTCCGTGTCGAAAAAAAAGAAAGCACGAGGATCGACGATCCTCACGGCCGCGCCTTTTCAGCGCACATGAACCCTCCCATGCTTGAGAGGTGAGTTGCGGGTGACATGAAACAGGTTCATCTTCAAGAACCTAAGTGTACAGCGTACACTTCACACGGGGAAAAAAGGTTCTTTTCCTCACGTGTCTAAAAGTCGCTGCTCGTAGGCGTCCAGCCAGCGAAAAACCAGCACCCTTGCGGGCTCTCCTTCTCGTGGATCGGTCAGATCCGGTGGCAGCATGCGGACGCTGCACAGATGGCATCTCTCAATCATCCGAAAGGACGATGCTTCTCGACCAACCAGAGAGGTGCACTCAGGAGTGGCATGCCATCGATGACCATGCCTTGACATCCAGATCTTCTGGTAAAAGGGGCAGTCATTGGAGTGCTCATCCATCTGCCTGATGCACATGCGAAGGAGATCATTGGCCTCGCTCAGCAGGTTCTCTGCTGTGCACTGGTACGCTAGCACCATGTCAGCAGCAGCTCGACTTTCAGAAGCTGAGGACTTGCGCCATAGAGACACTTCTTCTTTTGCTTTCGCCAGCTCTTCACGAAGGCGGGAGTGCATCACCAACTCGTCCTTTTGAACTGCAGCTTCTGCCACCACAGGGCGTCCAGGTTGGCGGGTCCAACGGCCAGCCAGGAATGCTGAGCTCATAACCATGAGGAAGCCGGTGAACAAAATCATTCCCACAAAGTCAACTTCTTCTTTCTTTTCGGTGGTGAGGTCGGTGCCAACAACTAGCTGGGGAACCATCACAACCAAGCAAAGGAGCTGGAGGAGGTACTTCATGAAGCCTGCACAGGGCTTAGTCAAGCGGCCAGGCACGACATGGCTGGACCTACGGTTGACATACACAATGGCGTCATCGGTGCGAGCACACATGACATTCTCAAGGACCTGTTCATTCGTTGGGTCCTGGTCTTCATCAAGCAGGTTCTCATCAACATTGTGCTCAATTTCTTCAGTCTCAAAGGGCTCGTATAGGTCCAAGTTGTCGGGCTGGATGAGGCTCTCGTCCTCAAACTGAACCTTGGGGCTTTCCTGAACACTCTCCAGTCGGCTCTGCTGAAGTTCTTCTTTCGTCTTTTTCTTCGCGGCTTTGTATGAGGGATCCCATACCAGCTTGAGTCGACCATGACGAAGTCGTTGTGCCAGGAGAAGCCGTGCAGCCTCTTTTGTCAGACCATCTGCGATCTGTCGTTCGGAGGACATCCACCGAAGGTTGCCGCCCAAAGCACTGAGGCGGTCCTTCATGACCCTGATCTCCAGAGAGACCCTTTTGTCGACCACAGAACTTGACACACCTTCCCTGTGATAGGAGTCGAACAAAGCCTTGGCGTCCGTGACCATGACTGGGGCCAACAGCGACGGGGCATTCAAGACGTGCTGCAAGCTCTGCCGAGGGTCCATGAGCAAACTCCAGTAGATGCTGGCATGTTCGAGGGCGTCACATGCCTGTCCTCCACTTTGAGCTTCCGCGCCAAGCGATGACCGAGCAATCCTCGGTGTCTTCATGCTGCGCCAGTCGAGGATGTGGTAGGCGCCTTCAGGGCCATTCGCTTCAAGCAGGCTTTTGTGAAGCAACATGATCACATAGCCAGCTTGTGATGAACCATCACTCCTGGTGGCGAATGCAGCATCAAAAAAACACACCATGCGAAGCTCCTCAACAGGGCCCAAATGGGCATAGTGCAAACCAACATCAGCATGCTCCTTAGCGAAACGCAGCAGACGATTGGTATCGGCTACAGTTTGCAAACATGCTTTGTTGACATAGCCACTCAAAATGGATGTACTGCTCTGTAGGTGTGGGCTAGATTGCACTGCAGGCCATTGCAAGGAACCTAGCAAACCACGCAGCTGTGTGATTTCCTTTTGGTTCAAAGACTCTGTGAGGTTGCGCTTCCGGTCGTAGGAGATTGGCTTCACTTTGCCAAGATAGCTCTTTTGGTTGAGCATGAAGCTTCCGTCCTCATTGAGGAAAATGTCGCAGCCACAGTAGGTGAGGGGCTTCCCATCATCACCTGTCTTCCATTCACGGAAGGTGAATGAGCTTTTGAGCTTGGCCAGGGTGTCATTGTAGCACTGCGAGGTGGTGGAGCCACAACCAAGCATGTCGTCCACGTGCATGATCACCATGCCACAAAGACCATGCGGGCCCAACAAGTGCGGTGCCGGTGCAGCAGGGTCAAACTCAGGGTTGAGCTCGCCTTCATACATGAGGAAACAGCAGGGATCTTGTGGATGTTGTTTCAGCCCCATGCCCTTCAGCTTGTCCACGGCGGCCAGGTACCAAGCTCTTGGGGCATCTATCTGACCATAGCATGGCTTCAGGAGTAGCATCCGTGTGTCGGGGGATGCTCCAAGCAGTTCCAGGCATTCGTTTGGGAGTTGTACCCATAGTTTCCTGCTTTGCGGTTTGCCTTGCGAGAAAGCCGTGGCAATGTCTGAGGTCCAAATTGGCCAGTTCATCGTGGAAGCCAGGCTGAGCAACATAGATCTCGACAGCCGGGTCGTCGTTGGAGAGGATGTAGGAACAGTGCCCTCCCAGGCATCGGGATCTTGAAATCCTCTGACGATCAAACGGGCCTTCGCCCTTGGACTTCCATCGGGATTCTTTGACCATTTGAGCAGCATGCGACTTGTCAAAGTCCGGCTGGGCTCTGCTTCATGGGTGGTCTCGAACTGCCACACTTGGTTGTCGAAGAAGCTTTGCAATTCCTTGACCTTAGCGGCCTTGAACTGGGCACGTTCATCTGGCGTCGTGTGACGCTCTGTGAGGTTGTTCTTGTTCTTGTCCTTCTTGAAGGTTTCGGCGTGCTGCATCTTGGCAGTCTTGCCCATCTGACGTGCTCCTTGTAGTGGGGCTTTGGCATACATGGCCAGTTCACGTCGGATGTCGCCCTTGATCTGGAAGATGCTGAGTCCTGTCCAGGTGCGGTCCATAGGATGTGAATCAGTGCCGTCATCGGTGATCTGATGGCTTTTGCCGTTGTTGTCATACATCACGGTGACTCGGACTTGATCAAGCTGGTTGTGGTGGTAGGGACTGTCCTTGGGCAGCTCGTGCAAGCACAGTTTGTGTCTCCTTGGCACGAGATGATGTCGAATGAGACAGCCAGCTTTCACTTCCCAGTAGTCTCGAGGCCGTTTATCCAGGTGGAAGTAGCCATCATGGAAGGACCAGCCTTGAGGTAGTCCGTGGGCTTGCAAATCAGTGACCTGGAAGGCATGATTCAGCAATGCATGCTCAGGGGCTCGATCGGCCGTTGAGAGGTCGGGATCGGCACTGGCTGCAGGGGGCGGCTCTTCCGTGCTGACTGTTTCTGCCGATGGTGTAGGCAGTTCATATGGTTGTGCAGGTGGTGGCCGTAGGCTTCGGAGTGGTCCAAAGCTGAGCGTCTCTTGTCGGTTGAATCTGGCACGACGCTGGCTGAATGTCTCTGCATCAACCGTCTCATACAAGGAGGCAGTGGTGGGGTCCAAGACAGGTCTTGGATTTGGAGCCGGGGGGCGGTGGTGCCTCTGCTGGTGGATGTGGTGTCTCACGTCCGGAGGGAATCATCGGCTCTTCACTGGGTTCAGCCACTGTTGGGGCTCTGGATCTGGACCTGGTGGTCACTGGTGATGTAGGCATCTCCAAAGGAGGTGGAGGTTGTGCTGCCGGTGGTCCTGCCATGGTTGATGGAGGTGCTCTTGGGCTTGTTGGTGCAAAGCTCGAGTGTGCCGGTGAAGTCGGCTCGTACTCGTTGGCATCCAGTTCTGCCACAGGATCCGAGGTTGTTGGAGCCTCGGGAACTTCCAGGCGAAGTCGATGACGAGGTGGTTCTTCAGATTCATCATGCAGTGGTCCGTCAGGATCATCATACTGCTCATCTTCTTCGACATCTTCAAGTTGTTGTCGGTTGACACGCCGGAGGTCGTAGTATCGAGTGACACCACGAGACTTGAGTTGACGCACCATGTTGAGCGATGCTTGCAAGTCGTCCAGCACGTGCTGTGGTCCAAGGATGTCGCCACGGACATGGTGAGGTGCAGCTCGGATGAGTTGGCTCTTGTAGGCTAGCCAGTAGGTGTTGACCTTGGTGGCTTCAGTAGGTGCATCGGGGTCTTCTTCACGTAGCACCACATGAGCGGGTCCCAGCCAACGAATCTTGTTGAGTGCGCTCTGTCGGGCGTCTCTCCAGAACCAAACACGTTCACCAAGTCGGAAGATGCGGCTTTGACCTTGGTATTTCCTGCTCAAGGCTCTCCGAAGTTTGGAGTCAGCATCGGCGCTTGTGAGTGCCATACGTGCAGAGGTGCGACGTTCCAAGTTCTGCTCGAACGTGATGTTGTTTCCGGCCAGCTGTGCAGCGTTGAGGTTGGAGTCCAGAAGGTGGCTCAACTCAGGTTGATAACCCAACACCCATTGGCTCGGAGTGAATCCAGCAACGGAAGGAGTGGCATTCTGTTGCGGAATGACATAGGTCAGGGCTTCTTTCACTCCATGGGCGTCAGTCAGCTTGCGGTCTGAGAGATAGACCTCGCAAGCACGTCGAAGAACAGCGTGGCGACGCTCAACCAGGGCGAGTCTTTCGTGAGCCTCTCCAGGGGCGACTTGATGATCAATGCCAACAGCACTGGTCCAAGTTTCAAAGGTGCCACCGAGCCATGGTCTTCCTTCATCAGTGACCAAGACACGAGGAGGTCCAAAGTGGCGTAGCCAGACCTTTTCCAGGGCCTTCGAGTAAGACTCAGAGGTTTCCTCCAACACCAGGCTAGCAGCCATGAACTTGGTGCCAACATCAACGATGCTGAGGATGGAGAACTTCCGATCACCTGGTTTCAGGTAGAAGACGTCGGCCTGGATGGTGTCGTTGAAGCTCTTCGGCTGTGGCATGGACGATGGAGCCACTTGGTTTGGCTTCTTGTGCTTCAAGCACGCGACACACTTGTACTCCTTGGCGGCGGAAACAACAGATGCATGAGCGCCTCTTGCCAAGAGCAGGTCAGCTAGGGCCTCAGGTGAAGGATGACCCAGGTTCCGATGCAAGCGTTGTACAACACGTAGAGCATCTTGATGGTGTTCAGCTTGAAGCTTGAGCAAATGACCAGTTGCCTTCTTCTCGGAGCCATCAACTGCATAGGCGGTGTCCCAAAGTTGGCCTGGTTCAGGCTGAGCGAGTGCTGCGGCCAGGGTAGCTGCAAAGCCAGGTTGGTAGTCCTCAAGGTAGGTCGTTCGAGGGCCAAGACCAGGAGCTGCTCCTTCGAGGGGACAATGTTGGTGATCATGAGTGCAGCGAAGTTGCAGAGCTTCCAGGACTGCCTTCTTGGTGGTCCTCAGTCGAGTGCTCTTTTGGACAGGTCGCCATCGGCCATCAGTGTCCAGGCACATAGCACCATAGCGGCATTGGTCGAAGTCGGCGTTGTAGCCAGGTAGAGCCTTCAAGGCTTGAGTGTTCCAGCTGAGAGCATGTCGTGGCTGCTCCAGGTGAGCGTGTCGACCATTTGCTGCCTGACGGAGAAAGATGCGCTTGGCAAAGCAGAGGTGTCGACGATGATGATGTTCTCTTCGAGCGACCAAGGCTTCTTGTTGAGCCGTCGTTCTGCATGCCAAAGTCTGCATGCGGGACCAAACTTTGCACTCAGGTGCGAGAAGGACTTCATCAGGCTCCTCCTCGTCCAATCGCTGTAGGAACTGTTGCTGGTGGCTCTTGAGGTTGAAGTCCCAACCAGTTTCCAGGGAGAAGCGCTCGACCTTCATGCCAAGTTCTTCAGCGACCTGGCCCGTGCGGGCCTTGCCGCAGTACACTTCCCACAACACCCTTCTGTGTTCAGGAGGCTGGTGAAGCTCATTGGTGATGTAGGCTTCAGTGGAGTTCATCATGGTGGTCAGCTGTACCTCCATGGTGCGAAGGGCATGTCGATGAAGTCGGGCTGAGGTGAAGTTGTTGTCCGAAGGCACTTGCTCATCGGCAGCGAAGACTTGTTCCAGGTTGTTAAAGTCTTCCAGATGCAGGTGGCTGCCAGGAACTTCTTCTGCGATGTGCAGGGTGAACAAGCTCTTCGTAGGATCCGGCACATGCTCCATTCCAGCTGTAAGGCTGAGTAGGTATTCACCATGCTTGCCAACCAAGACCGGTTGCCAAGGAGAGCGGCCGAATCGGATTTGCTTCTGGCTGAAGTCAATGCCCATGTGGAGTGCCTCAATGACAGGTCGTCCCATCAACATTGGCGTGTTTCCGGGCACCAAATAGCATTGGATCGTGCCATAGTTGCCATCCAACATCACCGGTAGATCCACGGTCCAGCGAGCTTGAGATGAAGCGTCTCCGCCAAAGTGGAACTGTCGTTCGCATCGAGCGAACCGGATCGTGTTGACCGGGTAGTTCATGGAGTTGAGGTGGTCAACATATCGCTTGAAAGGACCGTATCCGCTGAGAAAGGCTGAGGCACCAGGATCCAGCATCGTGGCATCAGGACGTTCATCACCGAACTCGTCCTGGAAGAGCACGAGGGCATGCTCGGTCTGGACGGCCATTCCTTCTGTTGGACCAGGAGCAGGACGTTTGGTAGCCGTCGAACTTGATCGAGCCGACTGCGGGCATTGTGCAGCCCAGTGACCAGGTTGGCCACATCTGAGGCAGGTCGTTGCTTGTGCTCGGCCACGAGGATCAGCTGCCTTGCCACCAGTGTTGGGTGGATAGCGGATGACATTCTTGCCCTTGCCCTTGTTCTTGCTCTTGGACTTCCCTTTTGAGGGACTGCGATCCTTGCCTTTGTTCGAGGGGCTGGACGCCATAGGAGAGGATTGACCATCAGTGAGGGCGACCACTGGAAGGTATCCGCGAGCCAGTTTGAGCTGCTGGAATCGTTGCCTTGCATCAAGGTAGGTCGCATAGGCATGATCGTACTGTTCGGCAAGCTCATAGGGATCCTCAGTCGATTCGCCATGGTCTTCTGTTGGCTCTTCCTCACCATAGTAGATGGCGTCATAGTCAAAGGATTCGTCCTCGTCAGGGTTGTAGTCGTCTGGTCCCCATTCATCGGCCTCATAGTAGACACTCTCATCGGGCCAGGCAGTGTCGGTTGGCCAGGCATAGTCATCATCCTCATAGGCTGCATAGCCTCTACCTTTCCAGCGGGCGAACTTCCGATCTCTGTCGCTGTTCCAACCACCCGCTTTATAGTCTTGACCGAAGAGGAGGTAGAGTGCATCGATGACGGCCTGCTTTTCCAGCGTTGGAGCTTTCAAAGTCACCATTTGGCGTTGCTCCTTGGTCAGGGCGGCACGCCGGAGAAGATGCCATCCTTGGACTTGGCCGGGTAGTGAAACATTGTGTGCCATCAGCTTCCGATAGGAGGTGTCAAACTCCGTGACGTAGGTCAGGAGACTCTGCTGAGGCTTCCTCTGAATGAGGTTGAAGAACTCCTCAAAGTCGTTGGGGAGAAGGACGCGGTCGTCATATTCAAAGTTCTTGTCCAGCTTTTCGAGTATTTTGCTGAAGGCGTCACTCTTCTCCACATCCTCAACGGGATAATCCTCGAAGAGTTTCCAGGTTACGCCGCTGAAGCTTCCGAGGATGTTCAGCACAGACTCACCAGCTCGTTTGCTGATGACCATCTTCTTGTGATAGAGGTTGAGGCGTTTCCTGTACTCTTTGTACTCTGAGGGCTGGTTCGAGAACAAGGGGACGTAGGAGTCGCGCAGGTTCTGTGTCTCTACTTCTTTCGTCCCGGCGGACGCTGCTGCCATTGTCACTTCCGTAGGTCTTCAGCAGGAGGTGGAGCCTAAGCCGAAAGGTCTCTTCCACGAGGCGCCAGAAGAGCTCGGCAGAGTGAAGGTGACAAAGGTCTTAAGCAGGGCCTCGTTCAAGTAGACACAAAGTTCGCGGGAGCCCCGGAATGGGGCTCCGCTACCAATGTGAACTTGTCGTGCACGGCGAACGAAGTCCGTGTCGAAAAAAAAAGAAAGCACGAGGATCGACGATCCTCACGGCCGCGCCTTTTCAGCGCACATGAACCCTCCCATGCTTGAGAGGTGAGTTGCGGGTGACATGAAACAGGTTCATCTTCAAGAACCTAAGTGTACAGCGTACACTTCACAGTAAGAATAACTCGTAGACCCAGTGGCCATTGTTGCCATGGGGATTGCTCTGTGCATACGGAATCTGATTTCTCTGTCTTTTTGACTGGAAGTTGGCGCTGGCTATCCTCAAATGCTATGGCCACAAAAGACATCCACAATGATCCGATCAATCCGAATTCATCGCATCAAACAAGTCTGCCGCAATCCTCACAACAATTCAATTCTCCCCCCCAAAACACCGGGCCATCCCACAGCTCGCTTCATGTGGCGATGAGTTCCATGCCCTTCCCATCATTTCCCATCCATCTTTTTTTCCTTCCATTCCGGCCTGGCTTGGTGAGGACCTGTGTGCCTGGGTCTGTGAGCCCGTCTCCAATCAGCACAGCTTCCAGGGTGAAGTAGCTCTCATGCTGCCTGGGGCGCGTGGCAACTCGGGCTCGGGGTTGTCGGGAAATCGATTCGATTCTGTGATCTCAAATGGCTTGGGGAAGGAGGCCTCCCAACTCAGACCTGTGAAGCCGGCCAACATTGGTTCGATTTGAAAATTGTCAGGAAAACCTCAAAGTCTTGTGAATGAAAACCATAGTTTGCTGCGGATTTTCCCTTACACCAGTTCTGGGAATGTAGTACCCACATACCCCTGTTGCATTGGGAGTTGCCTCGGACTTGTCTAATGGAGCACCCCAATCTGCGGTTTCGCTGGGTTTCTCACCTTCTTTTCGAGTGATCCCGTCTTTGCGCACCTTCCACTACATGGACCTCAATTCAACACGTAAAGCATGTACCAGCACCTGAGGTTGCGATGGCGATCTCTGGTGGCATCTCGCTCTGCCCGACTGAGACTTGCTCAAGGACCTTCCAGTCCAATCCCGCTGCATCAACATACGGGCATGTGTTGCTGATCAGAAAGCGCATGTCCTGCTGTTCTGGTTCATCTTTCCCTCCCCAGAATCGACGCAACCCCCGCGCGCGTCACGTTCGGCGAACGAGCCGCAGAAGCCAAGCGCCGAGCGCGGGCACGAAGTGCCCTCCATAAGACTCGCCCGCCAGCACCAGCTTCGATGGCACTCGGGGGTGTCGTCGGGCGAAGAGCTCTAAGAGTTGGTGCAAATTCCGCGCGACGTCGTCCTGGCCTCATGTGCGGAGTTCTTGGGTGGGTTTTGCCGGTGGTCGACCCATCATGCATCAACAAAACGGGAAAGAACACATATGGAAGATCATGAAAGTACCCACCTCAAGGGAGAACAAACAGGTTGATCCTTGGACGATCCATGAACCTCCTAACTTCTCCAGCTTAGCGTGCAAGGCGCCGAAAAGCGCAGCTCCAAACACCGGGAGAAATCCCTTTTTGGTGCCTCGGGCCTCGACCTTCGAAGCAAAGGCGTCCCGAAGCGTCCGACATCGGACTCCGATGGTCCGATGATCGGTTTCGATTTCTGAAAGGACGATATAGTTCGATGTCAACAGTTCAGTTCGATTCGGTCAAACAGTTGGGGGAACATTCTCCGGTTAAGGACGATAGGTTGAAACTTGAATAGAATTGTGTATATATAGATATATTGGGACAATAGTCCAGCGGTCAAATAATTGTTCAGTTGAAACATGTCTGACCATATATATTGCTCACGTTTTTCAGGAGCTTCCTCGCGGGGCCACCTTGATAGTTTTCAAAAGTTAGCCTTGGACTCCCTCCAGGGTGTTAATATGTTTCAATCGTATGTGGGTTGGCTGCAGGGTTAACGACGAATCCCCACAGCACCGCTGTGCCCAGCGGCTCTGGGCGTAGCTACCATTGCTCTTGGCCCAGGACCATCCAGTGCCCACGGGTGAATCCACGAAGAGCACCGGCAGCAGGGAAGCCCAGGTCTCGTTTCTGCAGCAGGGCTCCAGGTGAACAGAACGACCGCCGTTGGACGCAAAGCGGACAGCCCAACAATTAAAACTTTTTGGTTCTATGAATATTGAATAGGATGCACAAGAAAATCCGACTCACCAACATCGAAGGCTCACCGCACGTTTTTCAACATCCAAAGCTCACCGCACAACAACTAACACTCACCACATCTCACCACATCTCACCACATCTCACCACACTCGCACCACTTCCACCCCGCCTGGCGCGAGGTACCAGCTCGCCCTGGTCACTCAACTTGACTGGCCCGAGCTCGTAGAAGTTCCCCAGCATCCTGACACGGAGCGCCGCTGGTGGGAACATGTCCCCAAATCACTCCGGACTGGCACATTGACCGATCAGTTCGGGTGGTGAATTTCAGGGGTCAATGTACACCCTACCTCCAATCCTGAAAGCGTATGTCTTCGTATTGTTAGTTCTTATATTTTTCTCATCCTCCTATAGTCTTCGGGAGCATGGCCCATCCCATCCCATCCACCTCTTCTACTCCCCATGACGGACGCCTCCCGGACCCACTCGGCGACGGAACTGGGGTGGAACATCCACCGGTGAAGCGATCCGTCTCTAGTTACTGTTGAGAGGATGGATTCAGCTGATTCTCTAGGTGTATGGTAAGCCGTATGGATGTAGAGCCTCAAACCATACCTTGCCGAATCAGGTGATGCATGTCAGGTGATGCACTTTTTTTTGGGTAGATTGTTGTCGTCAATTGGGACACGTAACAATGGTCCTCCAAATGCACCGGGCTTTCATTAGTAGGTGGCTGAACTTCGTTCTCCACCGCATTCATGATATAACCAAAAGGTACCAGCAGGATCCAGCAGGTATAGGTACTGGGAAGGGGTGGCAACCTGTAAGCATCATGTGTTAACTCTATGTCCTTCATTCCAAAAACCTAGCAAGAAACCACTGAGTCTGACCAAACACCAGTCAAGAGACAAACCGTCCCATCGGATCGTCCCATGCCACTCCCCCCCAAAAAACGGCACGCCCGACCTAAACAAACTGTACAATACAATACATCCTCCTCCTCCTCCTCCTCATCATCATCAAAATCATCCTCGTCCTCGTCGTCCTCATCAACTGCCTGCCCTCCCGTTCCACACGATGAATCGATTCCCGTAACCCGCCCAAGGCACGAGGAGGCGCCGGGACCCCCTTGGAGCCACAGCAGCAGTGGAGTCTCTGCCGCGACTCCAATGGGTTCGAAATACCAGTAGAACAACCCGCCTGACCGGAGCGGATATCGCATTGGATCTCTTTGGGGAGTTCCAGCACTATCATGCACTGCCTAGCTATATATAGGTACCTCAGAAAACCAATGTGGATCTGTGGATGTGTGTGTGTTAGAACGCGCGTTAAAAGACAGAAGTGCCCGCGGCACTCTCCACGTTTCTCCATTCCCAGTTCTCAATTCTGGGGGCGTTGGCACGCCCTGGGTCCGAGACCCACATGGAACCCCAAACCCACGCTGCTTGTAGGGGAAAATCGTCTTCCCAAGGTCCATGCCAAGCCCGGTTCCGTGTGGATCTCGGAACCTGGGTCGGTGGGTCTCCACCGACCTCGCCGATCCGCTGGTTAGCTCCAAAGCGGGTCCTGCGTCCACGTCGCCCATGCCGGCATAGCTCCGGTAGTCCGAGAAGCGCGGCCCGAGGTCCACCGCATCACCTCTCCGCGTGGCGTGGCGGTGTGGGAAGATCCCAATCAGGGCGGATCAGGGCGGGTCGTGGTCTGAACTCCTGTCCTACCTTGGAATCACCAGAAACGAACACCTTCTGAAAATTCTTGATGAAACCCTTATGTATTCCAAACCACAACAAATTATGTAATATAAAATAACTCGGGAAAGGGTGTGCTCCCCCCATACCCATACAATAGTACACTAAATAACCCAAACATTGTTGCTGGCTGAACTGCTTTATTCTTTGGTTACCCTTTGGTTCCTTTTTAAGTCCTGTCCTCCACAGTTCATCACATGGAATCATCAGAACCCATAAAACCTTCGGATGATTTTGTACTCCCTCATTCAAAAGCCACAAGCAATAGAACAAAATCAGCCTGGAAAGGATATCCCCAATGAAGCCAAACAGCTATTTAACGGCAAAGTGGGGGAGGTCCCAAAGACAGGGGCCCCTCACTAAGGGAGTCTGGAAAGTTCTTTTCGAACTGCCTGCAATGATCAATCCCCGAACATCAGGGATGGATCATTGCAGTTTTCAGAGTGATGGCACAATTCCCCAACAAATAGTGACCTCACAACACCTCAGAAGACCGAAGACCGTCAGGACCGACCCTTGGGTGCCATGTCTACCGAGTGCCCAAAGGACCGTCCATGCACCAGGTCCAGCCCAAGGTGCTCTGTCCACTCACCAGGCCAATCAAACACCAGGCGGCCAGAAGCGCCATGGCGGCCGTCGTTTCGTTCGGTTTCGAGGGTTCGAGCCGAGGAGATGTGGGACCCCAATGAATTGATAGTCTATAAGTATATTCTATGAGTCTAATAGTATAAGGGATTTGAATGGTCAGCCTATCAAATCGGGCGTCTCGAGCAGAAAGGATCGCCGGCGTTCTTCTTTCTCCGTTCCGGGTCATGGCCCCTGACCTCTGAGCCCATGGGAAATGGCACTCAAAAGCGGGGAAAGATCGGCTGGCAAGATCATCACCACTGGGAGGACAATCATCTAGCTGGCCACCCAAGTTCTTCAGTTCCAAGAGTTATCTTCTGCATACAGAGCCACTAGCACGGAAGGGCCGGGCATAGCTACGTACGTAACAGGGGCATCGCTACCGCTCCTCGTTGACCCCGGCGGCACGAGCGGTGATCTGCCTCGGTGGGGCGCCGGCCGGAACATGCCCAGTTCTAAAGGAGAAAACCGGGCAACCATCTTCAACCTGGAATACTCACATGGAACCTGAACAACCTCTGGGCAACCTCTGCGACGTAGAGGAAGATCGTCTTCCAGGAACGCGTCCCATGCCCCGGTTGACCGGGTGACCCGGGTGACCCGCGTCTCCGCGTCATCCCCATGGCCCGGGGGTGGACCCGATGAACAGAGATCGCCCCTATAGGATCGACCCAGGAGGAGGAAGTGGAACGCAGTGCGCCCCATGAAGTGCGTGAAAAACACCACCCCCCCGGGTGTTCTTTCAATCTCCAGCGACTCCACCACCCAAATACCGCAGTGGAACACGGTAATATACAGATCTTTCATTCCATGGGTGTTGGTTCGCGTTCTTGACGTGCGAACCAGCGGCGGGATGGCGAACCAGTCCAGGAAGATGTAGCCATTGGCCGACTGTTCGTAGGTCGAAGGGTGTAAAGCCTTGTGAACATCCATCGAGGTGAGATCAGCCTGTCGGAGGTGACCATCGTGGGGATCATAGGGGCTTCGCAGCGTAATGGAGGGGAATGCTTGAGCACTCCATGCGTGGATGAAACATATCCTCAAATGACCTGGAGATGAAGCCACGCCGTGAGGGGCACAGCTTGTTCGGTCGCTGGTCGCTGGTCTTCTTCTAGGTCTTATCTTTCAACCCGTATAAAGCATTCCAAGGACCAGTCGTTGAGTCCCTTCTTGAAGTCGAGAAAGAACACTAAGAACACAATCCAAAAGAGGCTTGTGTTGGAGGAAAATAATCCAAAGTATGTCAAAACTAACTGCTCTTGGCTGACCTGGGCTCACCTTCATGATTGTTGGTGGATGCCCTTTTAAGCTTCATAGTCACCTCATCATGTTGAAAGTCCATGGCCGGTCAAGGAGGATTTTCTTGGACTGTAGGAAGTATATGGGACAAAGTCTGGGCGGCCACTACATCCTCAGCATCGCAAGTAGCTGCCATGCAAGTTACTAATCACATACCAGCTAGCACCAGGTTTGGAAGCTTGCATGAGTCAGTCATCTTGGGGCCAAACTGCCGGCCTTAGTTGACCCATGTTGATCCAGAATTTCACCCAATGGTCCCCACATAAGAACCACCTCCATCAACATCCCATCTTGATCACTCCCAACCTCCACTCCCCCTTCTACTCCTTCAGGCTCAACCTCCTCCTCCAAACCGCCAGCGATGTGCGTGCCTCTTCGCCTTCCAGACCGCCCATCCGCCCACCCGCCCGCACGTGAGCCGATCGAATGCCGGCCGCTCGAAGCATCGATACGGCTCGGCCTCCACTTTCAGGTTCCCCGTGGTGAGGCCCTTCATGGCGTCCCGCAGCACGGCCATCTGAGTCCCCATGGGGTCCGGTGCCTTGGCCTCGGCGAGACGGAGGACGGAGGACCTGGTCGGTTGAAGAAGCACCGGAGGAAGTGGAGGCAGGTGAATGAATTGCCCATGCTGTTTGGATTTAGTAGTGGTGGTATAGGTGAACTTGTGGTTTTGGGCCTTGGCTCTCACATGGTTGATGTTTGGGTTTTGATTGGATGCTCAAGTTTCAAAAGCAGACCGTCTGCGGCGGCTGCGGCCCAGGAACGCCCAACCATTGGTGCGAGATGAAGATCACAAACATTCCTCCAAAAGAGCGAGGAGGCGAATCGCGCGAGGCGCTGCAGTTCAATGAACGAGGCTCTTATGCATCTTATGCAAAATGGTGTAAAGGCCGTCCTTAATAGGGCGAGGTATTCATTCGGATCTGTTTGAGCTTTGTCAGCCCTTTGGTTAGCGCAACAAATGCCAACATGGTGGATCAATGCCGAAGACGAAGATGGCAACCCCTGGAGTTCTCTGAATTCTGCGGCCGTCCCAGTAGGCCCTTGCCCAATCTCCTGCCCGCCACTCGTGTAGCAAGCCTGGCCATTTGCCGGAATGTGTATGGTAGTGTGTATATATATATATAGACTCTTGATTAATACCCCCCCTATGGAATTGAAAAACCTCTTCAAGCCTGCGGGAGGGTTGTTAATCAAGAGTCTGGCTATAGTCGATGTATTCTCCGAGCGACCCGTCGCGAGCGCTACTGATCGTGCGAACGAACGACCCCCCCCCGGAATTGGGAGAAACAATTATTTAGTAGGTCCCCCTCTCAACCCCCCCAGGAATAATTTGGAAATTATTCTGCCCCCCCCTCGACAAGAGAGAGTGGGGAGAGAGAGAGAGAGAGAGAAGAAAAAAAGACCTCACTTATTATGCTCATTCTTACATTCATGTGTATCTTATGCTCTCTGGAAAGGTAAGTCATTCATTATTCACTTAATAGAAGTTGTTTCATGCTGTGTTCAATTGACCTGACCCCCTCGGTTCCCTCAGCCCGTCCGATTCACTGGAGAAAAACACATACATAAAAACACCGCCTGTTCTCGTCGCAGGAAACCAATTCCCCAAAAAAATCGATGGTGCAGGTGCAGGTGATCCTCACTAACTGGGTCATAGACATGTGTCCTTCAGATTTGCACAACACATGTTCTAGCTGCTTCTACAGGTTCACCCCTGGTACGGGGGGGGCGCGGAAGGGGGTGCACAATGTATTCTATGCGTTTCTATGACTGTCACCTGGAATAATACTGGAACTCTACAACCCCCTGTTTGTAGACATGTTGTAAATGAACATGGTCATCCAACAGGACATGTTCCACTTCCATTACTTGATTTCAGAATGTACATTGTATGATTCTTTCGCATGGACTGTCAACCCAGAAGCCGACACAAAACAGCCTTTTTGAAGCGCCAGTCATGGATGGGGCCTCCGTGTTCTTAGGAAGAAGCAGAAAAGGTACTCATCCTTCATCAAAGGCAGGCGATAGTAATCCAATGTAATCCAGCAGGATTTGGGCAGCTTTGATTCAACACCTATCATACACCACCGGCAAATGGTGGACTTTCCAAAATGTTCACTTCTAACTTCATATGGGGTATCCAAGGAAACTCGCTAATCTTTTATCCCCTCAGCTCCGGATCCTCAGGTGTCCGGAACTCCGCTGATCCTCAGGTGTCTGCTCCGAACTTCGCTCCACCCTGGGACCGGGTCCGGCCTTTCTCCCGCAGCACGTGGTGCGGCTCGGGCGGGCCACTCATCTGCATGAAGTCTGAGACCTGCCGCGTCCGCGGATCGGGGTCGCCGCTCCGCGGTGTGGGTCGCACCCCGCGGTCCGGGAGTCGTCCGGGAGTCGTCCGGGAGTCGAGGAGTTGAAGGGAGTCCGGGACGGAGTCGAAGTCGCTGGAAAGCTCCGAAGTGGACAACCCCCCTAGCTACATTTATGAGGAGGTACTTGGAGCCCTAGCTACATAAATGCCTGCCGAGAGAGTGCGCCACATCCCCCAAAGGTCTCCCGAAGAATGGGCCCAAAACCGCATGTGAGGAATCTGAAGAGTGCTGGGGGCTCGCCATCTGTCATCTGTCATCGGGCGTCCAAGCGTCCGCTACCCCTGCAAGCCCTACTGTTCATCATTGTCACTACTACATGATATAGCAAAGGTGTGGCTACGCGGCTGTGCAGCAAGTTAATGAACAAAATCATGCCCATCGTCGACATCTCCAACATTCAGATCTGTCCTTCACCACGTACATGGGAAACAAGTACCTGGGCGTCATGAAGCAAATCAATCCATACCACCAACACCCACCATGCACATGTCGATGCAGCCGATGCATACAGTAGTGCATTGAGAGTAGATGGCACAGACCGCAAGAGGTGGTTGATATGGACCCCCCATCTGTTCAGGACATCATGGGGCCATCTACTCAGAAACCACGGTAAATGTAGCGAGGTAAATCTCTGTCTCTCTCTCTCTCTCTCTGTCTGTCTGTCTGCCTGCCTTCCCAAGACTGTGATTCGCCCAGCAACATCCAACCCACCCGCTACATCAGCCACTATCTCGTACCAACTGGACATCACTGTCTGCGTGACCAACCCGAGGCTACCACAGCGCAACGAGGTGGGCTCCACTCCCTGTAGCTCCGAACGGCTCAGAAAGGAAGATGGATGGTTTCGGCTCCGAAACGGATCGAAACACATCTCACACTGCCCAGCTAGAGCATCCTACAGCTATACCAACCCAAAGGGATCTACCCCACCCTGCTGCGTGAGACGAAAGGACCTCATGCGGGAGACCCCACTCCTTCCGGCACCCAGCACTCGTACCGTACGAAACCTGGCCGAGTCCAAAGCAAATTCAACGGTTTGGGAGAAAACTCCTCCCTCTCTGAGTCTCTCCCTCTCTCTCTGCAGAGTCTGGCTGGCGCCCAGCCGTCCCACGGGGACACTCTGACGGTCGGTGACAAGGGCTTTTTCTCCCGTAGACTGTTGACACCCAGAAACACCTCTCGCCCGGATCCGGGATGGTTTTACATCATTCACGACCGGGGGGGGCCCTTTTGGGGGTCTTTTCATCAGTCTGATGCTTCGCAGTCACGACATGTCACGACTTGCATGTCACGACGTGCGTGACATCAGCACATGGACCTCTGCCTGGTCCGTCCATCCGACCTTCAAAGACCTCAAACACCGGTCCTCATCGCTCGGCAAGGCGAAACACATTCGACACATTTGGGTTGGAACACGTTGGAACGTTGGAAGTGGAGCCCTTAGGATTCGGTAGGCACAAAGCCGCCTACCGTGGTTTCGGCCGATTGAGCCCGGATGCTCGTGAACGCAAGAGCCACATTCGACCAGCACCTCCTCCGCGCTGTGCTCTGATGGTGTGCAGGAACCATTGTTCCCCATGGGCGGCTCTGCAATCTGACTCGCCCGGCAATGCTGCTGACAGCCAGTAGCTGAGGGAAAGTCTCAAAGCTCAAAATGGGCTCAGTCGTTGGAAGGCCAAACAATGGATTGGTGTAAGGGAATATCGACAGGAAACCGTGGTCTAAACATGTCTTAACCCTCAAAACGAGGGGGTTTCCTGAAACAACATCTTCTGGAACTGCCCTGACTTGTGGTATGTCTTGCGGCCAATTTCCCTCCTAGACGTTTTTGGCTTCCTGCCACCAAGACCGAGGTGGAGGGTTGGTCAGGGATGCTCAACAAAACAAGAATCAAGAAGCCTTGACCTGTGCCACCAGAAAGGGCAAAGCAACCCGAACTCTGACAGGTCTAGTCGTGTTATGTCTGTGGATGGGAGTGCCAACTGCCCAGTGGGACACTTCTACAGGCCCTCTGCTTCAGGACACTTCTGCTACCCCCTCGGGCTGGGACAGCCATTTGGGAGCTCAAATCAAGGCTGTATTCAAAGGCCCAGTTGAATCGAGCCTTGGCCGAGGCACATTTAAATTGGTCTTTGAAGGCTCGGGATCTCATACCCTACACCTGTGGGGTCGGCCAACTCGAGCTCAACCTGACCAACTGTCCAGCCTCGCTCTGCGCACTCTGCTGCGCACTCTGCTGCACACGTGCGCGCGTCGGATGGGGCGCCCGGGCCAAGAGCATCGACGATCCGATGAAGATGCCGAACTCGCGGAGGGGGATCAGCTTGGACGTAAGGAGCAGGAAGTAGCCTGCTGGTCGTTGGTCGGATCTTCCACCCCACCAGGCCCAGTCACTGGTAGGAACTGGGCAGGTTTCGGAGTGACAAACCTGGACCGTCTGATGGTTTCAGGCTCCGCTAGGTATGCATACATAGCCGCTAAGTCGTATGGCCACATGACCCAAGCATACGTTGCGCAACTCTTGTCTGAATCTCGATCATTACCTCATCGAACTCCTCATTCAAAGACATCATCCAATCATTCCACCACATCCCAGTCATGCAGCTACTTTGGTTTAGGGCCTCAGTGCGGTTTAGGGATCCTCTATGTGCTGGAAACATCTGGAAACCACCAATTCTGTTGGTCAGTTTCCTTACGAGAAAAACAGTGGGTTGATGAACCTGAAAAGAAAACGAGGAAGCTAGTCTTCCAAAGGTCCATGCCATCAGGTTCCATGCTAAATCCCCCCAGTCATCCCAATGGTGCTCGCATCTAGGCTACCCGGCATCCAGAGGTGCACACCACTGGGAGCATCTCGCGGCCCGCAGCCTCAGTATGACACCAAAAGGAAATGTCCCACAACCCCCCAGATGTGACAGGATATGATAGGACTAACATGGACTAACTGATGATGAACCAATGATTGAACATTCTGTGTCATGAGTCATCCATGATAAGCACAAGCACGGCAACTGGGTGACTGACACTTCATCACTCGCCCAGCTCTGAAATCACATGAAATCGCCCGTTCTGCCGTCCCACAAAGTCACTCATCGTCCGTTCGCGAGGCATGTTTTCACATGTTTTCACTGTTCACCGTCCAAAGTGTGGTTTTCATCATGCACCGAGCCTGTGCCAAACCACAATTGTTCACCATTCTATTTACTGTAACATGTCTGAAGCCTGAAGTAAGTATGATCCACTGTATTCGTGGCGTTTGGGGCTGCCGAAAGATCCTTGCCCCTGTTTTTGAAAGCTGTAGGAGAACATGGTCTGGGACTCGTGTGACATGTCACATGTCCACATTAAAATGTCTTGCTGTCCTACGTGTCACATGGCATGATTGCATGGGTAGTTGCGCCTTCTTCAAGCCATTTACGGGGTGAGTCGAATGGTCCTCCATGTCTCAAGAAGTTCTCGCGCCGCTCGCATGGGCGCCCCCCGGCCGTGTGGAGGTACAAAAGTCTCTCCCAGTACTCTGAGGACTCCAAACCTCAAGCGAACTGCCGACCACGCCGGCGGGTTCCGACGGATGCCTCAGGGGAAAGAAGAGCTCCACACAGCCAATCACTTCAACCACAAGCCACCGACCAGAACCGGTCTGAAGTGATGTACGCGCACTCCAGATCGGGCGTTTGTAATATGGGCAAACCTTGTCAATTTTGGATGGTTGATGATCCAAAAGGAGGTCAATCAGTGGGACGCAAAGTCCAAATTATATTAATACATGCAGCATACATAAACCAAGACAATAAATACATGATAAATAATCCCTGTTGCTACCGGCTATAGAATTTCACCCCTTCATGTTATCAAGAAATTGGCTAAGTAAAACAACTTTCACACACCAAAGGTCTGCGCAAGTCATTTAAATATGAAAAGTGACAAAAAGACAACTTTCTCACAATGTTATCTAAAACAACTTATAATTTGACAAGTTTGCAAATCTGTCGCTGCCAACCATTCTATTTAAGACCCATTTTAGATAACCCTTAAACTTAATTAAACAAATCAAATACAATTGATTTTTTCCGTGGTCGGCCACACTCATTTTAGATAGCCGGTAGCAACGGGGATGATAAACACATAAATTTAAATAAAGTATCCACGCCAATAGTACATGTGTTGGATAAATCTGGGTGAGAAACTCCACTTGGACCCCGGTTTCTTCCGCGTGCACAGCCAAGTCCAGTCCCCAGGTGCCCCTGACGGCTTCTGCGCCAAAGTTCGTGCATTCGGAAGAAGCTGGTAAAGCCAAGGCCGAAGATCATAAAGACACCCAGGAAGGAGGCCAAACTCACCTGGCGCTCGCGCGGAAGTAGGGGAACCCCCGCGTGAGATCGCGTGAAAATGGATCATGTGCTGCGCTGTGTCACGATATTTCGTGCGCGCTGCTTCTATGGCGCTGCAAGATGCGCACGCTGCTTCCCTTTTTCTGTCTTCTTGTGTATGTGCGTATGATGAGCTGTACAACTTGGGTTCATCGTCATCCAAAGGGCAGTTATTTCCTAACCCCTTGCCAGGCCACGGACATGATAAACAAAGTTGCATGAACGGTCCACCTTCATTTCAAGCTCACAGGGACCAACAGCCAGAACCTCCTGAAGTTCGCTAGTGGGGAGCATGGTTGATCAGATGTCATCGCGGGCTGGACTGCTGATGTCGACCCATCATCGACCGTCAAGTGCGACCATCGACCGTCAGCGGCACCTTGGCCAGTGGCAGGATCACGTAGGCCAGCAAGACGGTGAGGCCTTGGCCAGGCGAGCCAGCATTGTCAACTAACGACCATCTGGCATGGCAAACACCCAAGTGAAGGTCGTCTTCGGGTCACCTAACAAACAGTTTAATGGTCTTGGACTTCCAGGGTGTATAGAGATCATATGACATAATGACATGGTAATATGAATGATATAATTTAATTACAATAAAAATCAATCAAATATCGTGACCTGACACCCAAACACGTATTTGTTGTGGTTCTGGCAGTCTGCATATGGACTCGGATGTCTTCTTCAGTTTCCCCAGAAAAAATACAGGTTAACCTTGTTCCACCTGCCAGCCGTTCCAAAGGGATGCTTAATGGAGGATAGGTTTTCCCACTGAACCGCTCCTTTGGAACTGCTGGTGTGCGTTTCTTAGACGATTCCTGAAGCATCCTTTGTAGCACTTATTTCTGGCGAACCATGGTTTGGAGCACTTATTGGAAGTTTGAGCGTTAATTGAGGGTATGTACACTTTTCAGGACATATGAGCGCTTTTTGGTGATGTTAATTCTAAAGCCTACTGGTTCCTGACCAGTGTCCTTATCAACCCTTGTGGGCCTTTGGGGGCCCTATGGACCGGGTGGAAATCCTATATAATATGACCTCCTACTAGTAGTATGTGCAAATGAAACCACAAAGGTTTGGTTCCAACCTTCTGGGCGTGCTTTACAACAATTTTTCCAAAAAGGGTGCCCGCAACTTGGGCGCAAATTCCCGCAACCCGGGCGCAAATTCCCGCAACCCGGGCGCAATTTTAAAAAGTGGCGGATTGTTATTTTACTTACTGTAAATATGTTATGTTGATACTGATGATCAAAGAAAGGGGTTGCTGGCTGCCGCTTCGTAGTGTGTGAGCGTGTGTTGTGTGTGCATGGGATGGGTGCCAGCATGTGGCAGGGGAATGGACTTGAAGACCACATAAGGTGGAATGAAGCTACATCTGACTTTCCAGTGGTATGTTTTTTCTAGGCATGAACACTTTTTTTGATGATGTGCAGTTTTTTTCTGTCACTTTTTTCTGCTACGACGGAGGGTTCAGGTTTATTTATAATTCCATCCCCCAAAAGGTCTTGCAGCTCAATTCCATCATTTCCGTCGGAAGCATCACCCAACGTCTATGGCCTGAAGAAAGGCGTACGTAGTCTGCATGGCCTGACTTTTTCTCACAAACACATGGCCTGACTTCTTGATGAACCACCTTCCCCCCCAGAACATGTAAAAACATGTGACAACCCTCTTCAGGTCTGGCGGGTGAGGGGTCTGAACCGACCGACCGATGTCTACGGCGTCTACGGCTCCCATGGGCTCCCCATGGCTCCGACCCGACCGATCTGGGACCGATGATCCGTCGGTCGCGCCAGCGGAGCCCGGCAGAGGAAGGTCGTGGCCGTCAAGGCGAGCAATGCACCTCGGGTGGAGATCGTTTCAGATGGACGGCTCAGAGCTATGAAGACTGAAGCAATGGCCTCCCACCTAGTAGCAATGGTCTCCCACCTAAGAGTGATGGCCTCCAACCTAGAAGGAACGGCCTCCAACTTGGACTGAAGACTACTCTGAAGACTCATGAAGACTCAGCGAGGGGGTTGCCATTTTTGTCCCCGACAGCTTTGCCATGTTTTCTGAACACAGGCTATCTGGAGCTCCTCGCGACGACATCCCGGTGCGACCCAAGGAGCTGCGGAATTTCACCCACGCGAGAAGCAGGCTGAGGATCAACCTCGACAGCTGATTATCCGCAGCGAAGCGGTTTGGGAAGTCGATTGCGACCATCCAACGAGGGAGGGTGGGACCGACCGTGGTGGATGTTGTGGTCTAACATCCTCCCACAAAATCCGAGGGTTGTTCGGAAAAAACGGTAGCTCGTGATTCCAACGATTCAATCAATGGCGTCCGGAAGTTTAACCCTAGGGATACCAAAAAGGTCCTTCACCAGGGCCCCCCTTTTTCTGGAGGGCGGGGGACTGTGGGCGTCCCATTGTTTATCACTTCATAGTTTTTCAATGTGTTTCATCAGTTCATCTCAAAAAAACTTGACTGTTCAACACATACATCATACACAACGTGTTTCTCAAAAAACACGATGACACAAGACCTATTCATATACTTTATATTTCTTCATACAAAAATGTTCAGGATTATAGTTAGGATAGCCCTTGCCCGTCTTCCTCCTCCTCAACCCCCCCCAAAAATTCTCACAACCAACCGACAAATAAACTCAAACAACCAGCAACAACCATAAACCATAGCAACGTCCACTCACAAGAATTGTTCAACAAACCTCCTACTGTAACAAGATTGTTGAAGATTTCAAACCAAGAAAAACTCAATCAACCAACAAACCAAACCAAAATCAACCAACCAACCAACACAAAAAACCTTGAGACTGAAAAGGGGCAAGGTTAGTCTCATAGAAAAACACTACAACACAACCAAAAAAAACAAAACAACAACAACACTTTATATGTGTTTTCACGATATCTTTAGTTGTTTTAAATCGTGACTGTATCGTGTTTTTGGGCGCCTGTGATCCCCTGTTCTGTTTTTCTTGGGGTGTCCAATTCCAACTCCTTGGAGGTGATTCGGGATGTCCATTAACGGGGCCCTGGCAGTTGGTGGCTCAGTGGCTGGGGATGACCGATCAAAGGAGGAACGACTCGCTTGCCACCGGGTGAGCTCGTGGGGGATGGCGCAACTCCAACACGAATGTAGCAAGTCATAGATGGCTCAACTCATGTGTATAAATAGATGGCATCAAATGGGAATCATTCAAAGTACATGGTGCAACGCACCTTAAAGCCATGAGGTATGAGCAAAGCATAGCAAAGCACAAGCCCATGGTATGGGGCACTTCCTGAGCAACAATTGATGCAACGTGATGCAACAAGCCAAGCTACCAGTTTGAGGTCTATCAGCTGGTGGTGTTGTCCGATCCAGTTACCTACATGTACATAGAAAACCATCTCCATGTCCACCATCAACAGCATCAATGATCCATTCGGTTCCTAACCATCCATCGACTCCTAACCATCCCCATCAACTCTCCATCTGCCTCCTAACCATCACCATGTCGACCATCAACTCTCCATCTGCTTCCGGCGTCCCGGTGTTCGCTCGTCAGACGGACCGGCTTGACCTGGCCTTCGCCCAAAGCGCCCAACCCGCGACCCCGGGCTTCGGCTTCCTTCGGCCCCCTGGCGGGCCAATGGCTAAGAGCATGTCGCCTCGGTCGGAGCAGGGGGTCGCCCTTCGTCGGAGTCGGCATGCAGGCGCCGGTGAACATGCGCCCGTTCCGGCCATGCCGGCAGGTTCATGGCATACATGAAAAACCAAGCATGATGTGAGGCCATGCGGGCTGAAACATGATGAAATGTTCTGATGCATGGCATGAATGGTGTTCATGGCTGGGACGGTTTTGTTTGACAGGTCCCACATTTGGAGTCTCACTGGATTTCTCCACTTTTAAGAAGTTCTTCCACCGATCTTCCATGAAACGTGGCAGCAAGCATAGCTTTGATATTGTGAAACCGCCTGGCACCAAACAGCAAGAAGCACAAAGCTGGGAAGGCTTCAAGGCATCACATCCTGCAGCTCCACCCTCCGTCCTTCACGGTCCACCTCTCCTCCCAAGCCGTCGTTCCAGGCGCGTCCGGGCGTCCGTGCTGTAGAGCGCCACTCGGACCTCGTGGTCGTCCAAGATGTCGCCACGGAAGTAGATCTGCATGGCCGGTGGCCTGCAGCGAGAGGACGGGACGGTGGCGGAGGCGGAGCGGCCTGCTGTGGAGCGAGAGGGCGGGACGGTCATGTCATGTTCTTCTGACTCAGTATCGATCCACCAGGTCGTACGTTGCCATCAAAAAAAAGCGTACAGTACTGCAATCGACGAATCCTCAATGCTGGGAACCGTCGTTGCCCATCTGAAAGCACTTCTAAGGCTTTTGACTGTCAGCACTATAAAGAGACGGACCGGAATGCTCGTCTTCTATAGACTCTCAACGGGGGGATATTCGTCCACCATCGTCCACCATCGTCCAGACCCCCGTCGCGTGGCGACGTCGGAACCCCGCTGAGGCCGCAGCAGGTCCCAGCTATTTGGGTCTGCCTCGGATCATTTGAGCTGTCTATTCCACTGCAGGGGACATGGCACATACCCTGGGAAGATACCCATTAATTACAAATTCTTTCGTCCAGAAATGCCAGAAGGGACACAACACAGCCAAGAAGCAAGCAAGCACATGCAAGCACCCATAACAAATGAGCCTATAACCAAGGGTATGGTTTCAACATGTTTCAACGATCTCATAGACCCTCAAATTCAGCAAGCGATCCGCTGGAATGGATTCAAACATATTCAAACCATCGGAGCGATGGGGGGTTCAGTGGAAATAGCTGGGCCAAGCCAACCCGCTGAGCCCAATCCCGAAGGGTTCATTCTCAGAGACAGGCCCTTTTGTGTCCAAAATCCGATTCGGCCCCATAGGATCATGGAGGCTTTTCCTCAACTCTTCATGGATATAGGCTCCTATATAGCTGCCTCCAACTTGCATCCATGATAGTTGAAACAGTCCATCCCCCAAAAAAAGACTCATGTCCAGATCGTCCGCCAGCCAGCTCTGGCCAAACTTGAGCACTCATCTACTAAGGGGGTTGGGGCCCACCAGCAAGGGCTCGGGCTGGGGGGAACTTGCGTGGTCGCTACGATGCCAATGAACATGGTTCACCCGTCCTTCCAAATCCTTTGGGGACCAAAAACCTCTTCCAATCCCCACGCTTCGTGGGGATTTGAGTCGCCGGACCTCCTTCCGGGTGTACAGGACCACCTGCCGCGCCCCGTTCGGTCCCCCCCAAAGGGTCATGCGTTGGAGGAGGCTTGGGGTTTATCATGCTTCCCCAAGCAGCAATGTAGATACCTGGGGCCTCCAAACAGGTCTGTTTGAAAAAACTGGCTGTTCGGGCTTCACGCTAAAGGTGTAGGGTGAAGATCTCCACATCCGCGCCCCTTCCACGCTTTGAAGGGGGTGTGATCATGCAAACCGAGGTCCCACTGTATCAGTGCCTACGGTAGACCCATCGGTGTAGGCGGTGTGGAGCACGCCAGCACCGGTGGTCCGATCGCCCTCCCAAAAGAAGCCTCGCGACCTCCCGTCCTCGCGGCAGCTAGAAAGGGACTTTAAAGAACACATCAAGTCACATCACGTCTGAAAATGCCGAATCTCTGAAGCACAAGTAGCTCCACCGCTCCACCACATCATACGTATTACCATGTGTGTGTGTGTAGGTATGTCAGTGTAGGTCAAAGCTAGCGCCGTCTGGCTGGAACCGACTGGTACATATCATGGCCTCAACACACAGATATCCGGAGCGTCTCTTGTGACATGCGTGGGTTGGTGCAGCTCAAAACATGGTCGCCCGCCTCCTTCATGGCACTATACAGCTCCTTCTCGACAAAGTCCTTCACTGACGCAGCTTCCAAAGAGTGACTGGTTGCCATCGGACATCTGGGTGGCCAAATGAAAACATGCAGCGACGTCATGTCAAGTAAATCCCCGACTAGCGGCTAGTACATGGACATCAGTTCTATATAAGGTTTCATCACTCCTGCGGGATAGCTCTCTGTGATTCAGTGATCTTCGATCACTTCTCATGGCCCAGGCGGTGTGCCCAGGGTGGGTTCTAGGGTGGGTTGCTTGAGCAACGGCATGCGTGAATCAACCTTAGAGAGGTCTTTCAATCTACTACAATAATCCCCGGAGCAATCATGGAAGTGGAAAATGGCCCCTTATAATCGTTCCTCTACAACCATGTGGTTGTCCACTTCCATGATTATTCCGGGTGGTACTTATTGAGGATATGACTATCATCTTGAACGTGCATGAGACTGCTATCAAATGCAGTTTTGGCCTCGCCTAGACACCCCGATGACACCCCACCATAGCACCGTTGAAATGTGCCACAGTCAGCCGCGTTGAACACATCACGCACAAATTATCACCTGGGGCATCTATGCGGTGCACTTGGCTTTGCTTGCTGAGCCGGGAATATTCCCCAGAAGGGGATTCACCCAAAAAAACATAAGTATCGCCTCAAGCTTCCTGTGTGCATCTAGATGTGTCCCCTGCCTCCATGCTTTCCGTGGTGGAAAGCTATACTGCTCAACAAAAGTGCCAATCTTACATGATCAAACGGGACAAGTCTCTTAAATAGTTGTTTCCGATGAACTTGTCCAACACATTTTACCCAACCAAAATTACCCCAGCATCGGCCCCAAACAGCAGCAGCCACTTGATAGTTCTGAATTCTTTTGCCAGCGAACCTTGAAAGGTGTTTGCCGTCAGTTTGGAGCCACGAGAAACCAACGAGACAAAGGAAGACAAAGCAAAATCATTTCAGCCAGAACCGCCATGAAACACAAAGGCGCAAACAAAGCAGGATCATCTCGGCCCGGCATCCAGCGCCACGGGAGACAAAGGTAAGCAAAGAGAGACCATCATAAACATGCCAATCCATCGAGAAGAGCGAAGCAAAATCATCGCCCAGGATCGTTTCTCAGCAAAAAATTACTTGGGAAAACCCACCATGCACAATCTCCCCTCCATCATCTCCATCCCCCTCCTGTTGCATTCTGGGTAGTTCGTTACTTGTTTGGTTCCATTCGTATCTGTTCATGTCTCTCCCCTTTCTGATAATGCTGCCATGCTCCCGCAGAGCCATCGAGACTCAGAAACGTGCCCCCAACGTTCCCCAACAATCCATGTACTGTAGACGCTTGATGAATCAATCCCCCCAAATAAACTGTAAAAGGCCTCTGCGTCATATATGAGTGCTTTAAACATCATGAGTCTACATGATGGAATGCAAAACAAACAAACAAACAAACAAAAAAACTAGATTGGACCATATTGGACCCTTCAAACGTCCTCAAGGCGGGCCCCCAAGTGCCGGCCACTCTTCCAAATCCCACGAAAGGGTGGCACAGCGCCATGCGCTGCCCCATCGCCACTCACAGTCCAGCGGCCAGAGTCAAGGTCAGTCCTGGAAGGCTGCCCGGAAGTCCGTGTCGTTCAAGGACGGCGCGGTGAAGCCGAAGATGGAGCGGATCAGCCTTTGGAACAGAACATGGCGAATCCGCGTGGGTGGTGTGGAGGGTGCTTTCTGGTTTCGGTGGATGGGGCAAGGACGCCAGTTCGAGGCTTTTAGCATGTTTTGGTCAGTGGGTGGGAGTGGTGATGAGGTACAATAATGATAGGATGTGCTGGTTGGTGGTGAACATGTCTGTGGATGAGTGGCAAGATGTGGCAAGCCAGGAGGGCATAATGAGCTTCTGAGCGCCTCTTTCTATACCAAGACCACACCTCATGCGTTGCAAATTTGCAGATTTACTGTTTACTTATTTCTTAAAGCAAACCACGCGTGCTGGTCTTTCATTGTTCCTGCATTGGATTTTATATGTTGTGTTAGATTGCGTAAGTCACTTCAAGTGAGTCTAAAGAGTGTATAGTCCTTCCTGTTCTCATCATGGCAAAATTGGTAATGTCAGATGTGGGTTAGGCCCGGTGCTCAAGCTAAGGGAGCCCGGCCATCTTAGGCCGCTGGCAACAACAGTGGAAGATGGACTTCCACAAAGGGCGCGAAAAACAGTGATAGGTGGAGCTTGGTCGTCCACACGAGTGGCGCCCGAGCCGTAAGTTGGTGACCACAAACCCTCTGAGGTACGATGGCGTGTACATTGTTATTTGGATCCCTAGGGTAGTTGAATTGTTGAACTAGTCAAACAGTTTTCGCATGAAGAAGTACTGCAGGCATCACTCCACGAGGCTGAGCGTAAAAAATAGGTAAAGCCTACGACCTCTCGCACAGGTGCACACAAGCTCTATAATGAGAACAAATCACTCTAGCCCAATGGTTAGCGAACTTCCTGTAGCTCCTTGGCTCCCTGTTAATACGGGAATATGGAGACCTCTCGCTACTTGGCTCCTTCCTAACCACCTAGAGTAATCAAAATGAAGTAGCTCAGATCTAAATTCGGAGGCCTCAGGGTTACCGTAACACCTTTAAGCAAGATCCAAAATGATCTTTTTTCGCACATCGAATTGGAGGTTCTATAGGCTGCAAAGGCATCACCGCCAGATCTATCTCCGCAAGCAATCATAGCAGGTCCCGCTTGATTCCATGGAGGGGCCCGCTACAAGCTTGGCTGATTGGTTGCGCCGATAGCCAGGACCCACCAAACTAACAGCCCCAAAGACATGCAGGTGATATACATGTACCTGTACCTCAGATGTTTTCTCACATGCAAGCTCAAACTGCTATAGAATGAAAGCATGGTCTCTACACAAAAGGTGCAAACCCTAAAACCACACAGGGAATTTGCCAAAAGAGGCAAAACACCCCCAAACACTCCATGGGACTGCCATTTTTGCCCTACATTGGGGTAGTTTCACGGGTTCAATGTAGGCACATCCAATATTCGAGATGTCCCCTTGTTATTTGATCTTGGATGTTCAATTATTTTTTTGATTTAATGCTTTGGTAAAGGTAGTGTAAGTCAAAGATACATAGTAATCCTAGGCTTCTATCTTTAAGGGACATCCTGAAATCCACGAATAAAAACAGCCAATTGAAAGAACAGGGGGGGAAGCTTCTGAGTGGGGCCTTCCTGGTCTTGAGTTACTATAAAACTGGCTCCTGCATACAAGGGCCCAAATCCAAGAAAGAAAATATATTAAACAAAAACAACATACATGATCATTTATGAACATCTATGTTCCTTCTCCAAAATCAACAAAAAATAGAATACATAAATGAAAATTAAAATACAAATAAAATACTTATTGATTTTGGAGGTCGCGTTTCCTTAGGGGAATATCTCTTGGCCATGCAGCTGTAAAACCCAATGGACAATTATTGGCATTATGTGAACAACATCTGAACATCTGTTTGAGCCTCCAGCTTGCTTGAAAACCACCATAAACATCCATAAACCACCTCTATTCTAAGGTTGACCCGAAACGATCCGGACTCCGACACCCGAGCCGGAGAAGACCTGGAAACGAAGTGTCCCACCTGTTCCTGCTTAAGCTTACGAGCCCCCTCAAACACCTGAAAAAAAGGCCAGGCTACACCATCACCTGCGCAGGTGATGCACACCTAACGTCCTTACTATAGGGGGTTGCCTCTTCAAACACAAACCTGAAGTTCCTGCATCTTCTTCAAGGTGATCTGTGCACGCTTCGAGGGCACCGACGGACTCCTTCAGCTTCAGCCTCTCCTCTCCCAGTTAACTTCTACCTCGCAGAAGAGAAGAAGATCCCACGTCTCCACGACGACTGTCTTTCCACGTCTCCACGAACTGGGCGCCCCAGGCGTGGATTGACCACCCACCGCAAAGGACATCGGCAGGAAGACGCGCAGCTCGTGTGGTGCGGCACGGCCTTCACCTCGTGGCGGTCGCGAAACGAACATGTTTCCACGGGAGGCCTGAGGCGATGTGAGGCGATGTGAGGGAGATAGAGAGATGGCGGTCTATTGACCCGGAACTGATACTGGTAGGGTTGGCCTCCCCCGTGGTCTATTCTGTTCAGGTTCGGTAAGAATATGGGAGAGTTCTGGAGCTAATCTGGTGTCGTAGGCCGCTTGCGGCTTTTGGCATGTGAGTGAGTGATGCTTGCTCGGTGAAAGAAAATGTATATGGAAATAGCATGCTGTAAGATGGTGATGCAGTGATGATGACGGTGATGGTGATGGTGTGTGTGTGTGTGTGAGCAATGAACTAACACGTCACACATCTGTTAGTTTTTTGCCGTTCCCAAGCCGGGATGGTTTGACTATGGGCTATGCTCCAGAGGTATGCTTCGGGGTATGCTTCCCGCGGTGTGAACACTAAAGCACAAGTAGCGTTTTCACAGGTTATGCTTTGCTTAAGTCGGAGAAAAATAAACACCTCTAACTACATCATCTAGGATACTTTGCACAAACACACACCATTCATACAATGATCCTTTGTGCAGCTTCGTGACGTCCGTGAATAAACGCCATGGAACATCTTGAAACGCCATGGACGACTTGGGATTCACTCAAACGCCATGGACCCCAGTGGCTGGGTCCAAACGATTGGAACACACCGTCGGGAAGATTCACATGGGCGTTTGAGAGACTAGCCTACTAGCCTTCAACAAACCAGTAGAGGTTCCATGTGAATCTTCCAGGGCGTACTTGGTTGAGTGGAGCCCTTGTTCTGTGCAGTGCTTTATTGATTTGGAGTCGAAGGGTGGGTCGTTCGAGACTCACACACCTCGTTTTATACTACATCATCGCACGACGAACGTCTGGGCGGCCCCTACGCAGGTAGGCGATGACCGCGTCTAAGGGCAAGCCTGTCATGTGGAGCCAACTCCGGTTAGCACAGGGCGCATGCCTTCCTGCCGGGCCCCTGCCTAGGTTGGATATGTGGGGAACATACGTAGTGCATAATTGCAGTACTAATTAGAAAGAATTGCTGTGAACATCGCGCGTCTTTTGCACACACGGTGCCAAACCATCCCATCATAATTGGCTTGAGAAAACGGAGCAGGAGGTAGGGGGAAAGGAATAAGGTCAACCCATTTTAAATCCTCAATCTCCCATTCCACCAAACCTGAGCACTATGACCATCTATTCCCCCATCAATAAAAAATGAAACAAAAAGGACTCGACTCAGCACATGCCAGGCAGTCGTTCTTGTGCGCTCCCGTCGAAGGCAAGGCGGAAAAAGCCTTAGTCAAAGAGTCAAGGATGTATTCATGCCTCTCGGATGTTCTTGCGTTCTTTCTCTGGTATGTCGGCGACCTTGCGACCTTGTGACCTTGTGTCGTTGGTTGTGTCACCGAAAGCCCCTACACTGATGGATCTCCATTGGGCACCCCTTGGAACGTCCAGGGTTTCGCACCGCACAGCAGGACAATGTCAGCGTAGCACAAACAGCGATTGAGCTAAGAGGCCCTGATTGGTGAGGAACTGATCCAAGCGCCTGCGTGACAACTGCGACGCAGTCTGCATCACAACAGGGATGAGGCGGTGCGTTCTTGCAAGCAACCTCACCACAGGCCTCAAATCTTTTGTCAAAATACTTCAACCACCCATGCAAAGCAAGCAATCATCCAACTCAAGCAGCTGCCTGTCTAGATGCGGGAAGAAGGGGGGTTGGCAGGGCACGGCGGCTTTCGAGGGAAACCCAGGCTACCATGGCAGGCGATGGCTTGATCTTTGACCAGCGTCCCTAACGCAGCAGCAGCAGTAAAAAATACACTTATGGCCACTCATCTCGCTTCGGTTTGACTAACGAGATGGTTTGAGGGTCAACCGTATGGTGCTGTGCGACTGACATCTTGCATCGTCTGATTCCTACAAGGAGTAGTGGGATGTAGTGGGAAAAATCTATCCTCGTTACAATAACATGGGAGAGGTTGGGGCGAACAGTTTGTAAGGGGACCAAGTTGGGATTCTACAAAAAGCCGTGACCCAAGCTGCTTTGCCATCTACAAAATGGCATGTACCAGAGCGGGCTGGTACAAAATGATGATGCCTCAAGATTGCTATCTTACGCTTACAAGGGCATAGCCAGCCATACAGCAATGGGATTTCTCTACAAAAATGGGGTTCTGTAGGTGCCAAAAACTGCATCGTTACAAAATGGCCCCTCTGTAAGGGCCTCAAGCTCTCCCTTCCGTTGTGTAGAGGAATTTTCAACGGGTATAAGAATCTCTTATAGGACCAGGAAACCTATTGGTGAGGGTCATTGTCGGCCCCTTTTGCACTTGACAAAGGAGACCGGGCCGACCCACAGGACCTTCGTGAAGCTCGATCGTGCCAAAACCGTGTAAACTACACACCCCACTCTCCACAGGATGGCCCCAGGACATGATAGCCCTCCGGCTGGCCTAGGCCACACGTAGTTCCCGAAGGACTCCCCCGGGGAGCATTGGAACTGCAGCAAGGGCTCCGACATGTTGCACAAGCGTGCCCAGCCTCAGAAACGCTTGGAAGAAGGACACGCGACCGTCTTGGCTACAGTAATCCCAACGCTTGAACCAAACACGCCATGATTGCCAGGGCTCCCCCAAAGTGTCCGAATTCACCCTGCCGAACTCACGGAAACCCCCACACCTTCGGGGTCCATTGGCTTTTGGTCATGCTTTTGGTCGGCGGGAGGGCTTCGGGGTCCGCCCGCCTTCCAGCGAGCGCAGCGCTTGCTCAAAGGCACGGATGTCCCGGAGCACTGCCTCGGAGAAGACCTGGCAGCGGTGGCATCTCTTCTGCTTCGGTGGCACGGCTCGTCTCGTAAGGGAAACATAGTGAATGAGGGTGGCTGCCATTGGCTGAGCCCGTTTACGGGAGACAAATAACTACGGTTAACTTAGCACGAGTCAGTCGGCTGAGATCTCCGTTGACCTGGCACCTCCTTCAGTCTCATCAATCGACCTGACCTACTCGGAGATGGCCATGAAGGACGTCTGTCCAGCGGAACTGGGGACGCGCACATCTCCATCCTTGGCTTCATAGAGCAGCTCCAGCTTCAGCGTGGTTCTCTGGCTTAGGGCCTGGCACTTTCTTGCTTATCGCCATGGGGAGGAGATGGGGGGAGCCGTTCCCTCCTTCGAACCAATGGCAAGGGTTTGGTTTGGGACCCCTGCGTTTCGGTGTTGGGTCCGACCCTGCCAAGGAGGGGTCAAGGATTTGTTTTCCCTTTTCTTGCGGGGGCAATGACTCAAAGCTCTTGAGTCGCATCGTCGTCTCGCGCGTCGTCTAGCTTCATGTGACATCTCATGTAACGTTATCGACCAGCCTCATCTACATCATCTCATGTAACCTCTTCTCTACCAGCACCTTCAAAGGGGTCACCAATGGAAGCCCCTACACTATACTAAGGCTAAGGGACCTCCTTTGGACACCTTTGAAGGTCCAGGTACCGAATTCATCCGGCTTTGTGGGGTGCTTTCCTTTGCGGATCCTTTTTCTCCTACGGCCCCGAGATCAAATCGGCTCTCGGCTGCCCTCCACCCGCCCACCGGCGCTCCCGACCGCTTCGTCCCGCACGGCTCGCATTTGGCTTAAGGAGGACTCGTACCTGGAAGCTGTTTCCACGGTGGGTGGAGGTGGCTGTGGTGCTGTCGCCCCAGAGTAGTCGAACAACCCTTCTTCGCTGATCCCATATGTACCACAGACCAGGGTCCCAGTTCAGGTCTCTCAAGTCTCAACCACTCTCGGAATCCGAATCCGAAGGGCCTGGGTTGCCATGACCATCCCTGATCTCGTATGTCATGAGACGACAACCAACTGCAAGCCTTTCCTAGGTTCTACGGGTGGCACAAGCCGAAGTCTGAGGGCAACCAACTGCAACCAACAAACGTGCTCTTTGGAAGTCTGCCCCAGCCTGGAAAAACCATCAAAACATCAGAGCAAAAGGATCAAACACACCATGCTGACTACACCCAACCGCTCAAATGGGACTGCATTGACCCCTGAAACCACCCCAATGTAGGCAAATATGCCAGTCCCATGGAGTGTCTTGATAGGAAGGTGGTTTTGGAAACCCTTCGTAGCTCCAAAGCGCTCAAGCCTTTTTTATAACTTTTCGGAACAGCTCCCGATCTCCACCAGTTCGGCGATGTGAGGGGTGTTTTATAACTATGTGTGAGTCACTCGCCTGCAGGGGACCGCATGGACCCCCAAAACCACTCGATTGTAGAGCAAAATGGTCTTCCATGGAGGGCACATGACCAAAGACTTGTCCCCTTCAACCTGAAGGTATGTATGGAATATCTGCCTTACATTCAGATGATTCTAGGGTGGATGCAATATAGTTATGTCATACAATATATCTATACCAGGACCCTCCAAGGTGTGTCTATTTATAGCCCCTGCTCCTGTTAATTAAGGGGTGTCCATTAACCACCCAACTCCTGGGGGTCCTGGTACCATGCAGCGCTTGGGATGTGGCATCCCTTCCCACCACCGACATCCAGCCCTCCACTCCAACCCACCAGCGCACGTGAGCTGCGCCCGTGACGCCACGCCGTCCGCGCGGCGGTAGGCGTTCACGTCCGTGTCCACGACGATGGGCCTGGCGTTTTTCACTTCGTCGCTGTTGGGAGCAGCGGGGCTACGAACGCGGTCAGGACTACAGGAACGGTGCTGCCCACATGAATTGATGATTTGCCCGAAAGGAAGCGATACATTAAGGAACATGTAAGAAATCACTCCTTTTGAGGCTTGATTTTTGACGCCATCCAACAAATGTGGAGGGCACAATTCACAACCATGGTGCCTGGGCCTAAGCGTTTAAGATACAGCCCACTCTTTCCTCAGGAAGTGGATGCGCGATTCAATGTTTATGTTATTTTCCTTTCGTGGGGCGATGATTTACGAAGCCAAGCTGGTTGAGGTGAGGGATCAGTGTTTTGAATGTCATTGAACCTGTCTGGATTGAGCATATGTTAGAGCATAGCTCTAATTCCCAATCTAAAAAATAAATACTCCAGACAGCTTGTGACTGCATGTACAATCCTATGCTTCAACGTCGATGTTTAACTCAGACATTGAGCAATGTCCACTCATGAAAACTGCAGAATGCAAGGCGGGGGCCCCGCAAAGAACCTCCAAAAGCCGTTGCTTCGGAGAGGCCGGCAGCCTCTCGGCGAGGGTGAACTGCGGCTCGCCTCCATCCCAAAGGCAGCACGACAAGGACCACCACCATCTGAGCCGGGCATATCTTGGAGACTCCGGAGCTGGCAGGAAGAAAGCCAACCATGTGTCCACCTCTTGCAGGACTCCACCACCATCTGAGTTTGGCCAACCTCTTAGGAGACTCCGGAGCTTGCAGGAACTGACCATAAAAAGACGACCAAGACGGGGACCCGCGGGATACATGTGTTTGGAAGCCAACCGGACACCAACCTGGCCTCACTCGGGTTATAGACGATGTAATAGTGACATAATGTGTTAATGTGTTTGTCATTTAAACACTGTATGTCGGGGTATCAAATGCCCATCGGTTCTTGTCATCTTTTGCTTTCAGAGGCGTTGGACCCCAGACCTGACTCTTGTCGTCCCAGCAGCGGCTGATATGACCTGCGTGCTCAAAAACATGACCTGCGTGTGATGTCTCGTGGCAAGGCCTTTTTTCTAGAGTATAGTGATACTAAGTGTTTACCGACTGTTACAAAGCACATGATAAACACAAAACAAGATGTTGTGACTTTGTGCTCCCCTCAAGAACATGTGTGGACGAATGACGGGGACCCCACGTGCCGCACGCTGAAGACCAGCGCCAAGGCAAACAAACAAATCCAGCTCTTCTTGTGAGTCGGTCCAAACATGTTCAAAACCAAAAACCCAACTGTACTAGGCAATACTAGGCATGCCTAGTATCATTTAGTACTTTTCACTGCAGTCGTAGAAAAGCCGCGTTGGCCTTGAGCGACCTGTTCTAAAGTGGTGAAGTGCCTCTCACAAAATGCTGGGAGCTGTAGATTGAATCCAGCACAAACGTGGCAAAGACGTGGAGGGTCACGACCTGGGGATGGTCACGTGGCATCGTCCGCACACGCGCGTTGCCGCTGGGGCACCCAGAAAGCTAAGTAGATCCAGGGCCGCTCTGCCAGCCTCATGCAAAACGCTCGCGCGACGAGATCCGCCAAGATCCGAATCTTGACATGGTCGAAATCGAACACCGCCGCCCAAACCAAAATGTTCACCAATATAATTTGGCCAAATACAATTTTCGGGGTGCCCATGATCCACTCACTTTGGATCTATAACGCTTCGGTGCCCTACGGTCCCCTTTGGCCAAATAGGGGGTCGATTTCGAACACCGGTTTGGCCATCGATGCTTCTGGCTGGGAGCACCAGCTCGGAGCGATCTCAGCCACTGGCGTCTCACAATACCACTGCGGTGCACGCTGAAGAGCTTCGACGGCCTGCGGTGCACGGCTGGCTGGTTTTGCCGCTGTAGCATGGAGCAGCATGGAGCAGCGAAGGCGGTGCACTGACCTAGTGCACTTTGCATTCTATACGTTTCTTAACACAAGGAATCAAGGAACAACAAGATGCGAGGGATTTTCAGATCACACACTGTGTGGAAGAAACAATGAGAAGCGTGGAAAAGCACACTTTGGTTTTGGAGTCCTATATTCACCTGTATTCTTGTCAAACAATTTCTTCAGCTTTCTCTGCCAACACCTACCTGGATGCCCTCCATCCAAGAACAAAGGAAGAGGACTGTATACCATGTCACGATCCTTCTGACAACCACTTTCCTCCTTCATATGGTAGGCTTTACACTCAACATCCACGTTGCAATTTCATGGGCGACAATGTGCGTTATTGGTGTGGGCCTTCTTGTGAGGGGCTGCAGCTTCCCCCAATTGGGATCTGCAGCAATTAAATCCTAGCCTTTTCAATCCTTGTCATACAAATTGACGTGGCTTGTCTGCTTTGATCTACTTTTGTGCCTTGATCCACCCCATTTGACAGCTGACAGTGCCAAGGCAGGATCACCAAATCCCTAGGTGTGTCATTTAAATTTCCTCCAGGGCGGCTGGAGAATCCAAGCTACACTGACCATTTGCTGGGCGACCCGCGCCATTTGGCTGTTGAGCCGCGGACACCGGCAGCATCGCCGGCCCTGCAGGGTGCAACACATGAAGATGTGGGGATCGAATGACTTGATTGATGAAAGCTGATGCAATGGACAAAAGCCGGTCTTTATCGTTCTTCTTGACACAATCAGCTCTACATGTACACTCACCTAAATCTATATATACATTTTATATACATCTACTGTGGAAGGACCATCCAATGCCGCACGATGCCGCATCTGTCCATCGCTTCCCCATCGATTTGGGCGGTATGAGCAGCAAAAAAGGGAGACCCACAGTTCGACCAGGGAGCCTCCCGTTCTTCCATCCATAAAGAGGCGCTTGAAGGTAGAACATATTCAAGGATGAGAGTGAAAATAGGTTTGTAAATGTTAGTAAGCTTGAGTGTCCTGATCCCAAGTTCTACATCTTTTAACCCAAACGCTCCGTGTAGGTCTAGGTACATAAGATCTACATTCACGTACATTCACTCTAGACATCTATAAACCATACCCAAACACTCCATGTATGCCATATATGCCATTAAATTATATGCCTACATTGACCCGCCAAACCACCCCAACTGATCGGCATATATGGCAGTCCCAAACGTGTCGTGTCTGGTATATAAATTCACCACCAAAACCACCCGAATGTCGGATTGGCTCTCCATGACTCGGTTCGCTTCTACAGGGTTGAACCGAGCCTTCTGGGCATCGGGCGGCCTGGCGGTCCACCGCGGACGAGCCGATCGAGCCCTATGGCCGGATCCACTGCCGCCCTCTGAGGTGAGATTCACATACGCCACCTGATGATTTGGTGATCGGAGACGCTCCAAAAACATCTACACTACCTGGAACTCACAGAAGTGGAGTGGAACACCCCCCCGCTTCGTTATCGGAATTCATGGTTCTTCCTTCCGGGAGCTGAAGCGTTGGAGGGTCCAGTCGTACCTTCCAAGGTAGGTCACACATCGCCTTGGACCACCGTGACGCGTTTTCTTCACTGCAGCTGAAACCACCAAATGCGTCCATTCTCAATATTGTAGATGGCATTCCACTCACAATGGCTCGCTTTATCTCGCTTTGGCATTTTTGTTGTGGTGGTCACTGGTGGTGGTCAGTGGTTTTGCTTGATTTAGACTCTTGATATCTCTTGACTGCCAAACACCAAATGAAACGGCTTTACAAGCCAAAACGGGAGGCTTTATGAATCTGTGAAAATGCACTGGACGCCCACGCTCGACTCAAGGCAAGCACTTAGGAGCCAGAGACTCGATGGGGGCTTTGTGTCCACCGGAAAAAGAGTCTTGTTCTTGCTTGTTGGGTCTGTTGCGGTTCCCCCAATTTCATAGTGGTAGCGGAGCCCGGTTCCGACCGGGCTGGTTTGGGTTCGACTCTTTTTCTTGGTGGTCACCAGCCCCCATCCCGTCTAGGTTTTTGAATGGCCGATAGACAGGCCATTCCACCTTCGGATGGCGACTTGGATGAACCGCCAGGCGGCGGCTCGCCAGCTGCTGGCTCCACGGGGGCTCAGGGCGCGCAGGACGTTTTAGGGAGTGACCGGGAAGCCTTCGCTCGGTTCCAACGCTTTCTCCAGATGGAGAGAGAAGAAGGCCGCGGTCCGACACGTCATAGGCGCCGCCGTGAGCGAGAAGAAGAAGAAGGTGATGATAGTGGAGAAGGAAGAGGGGCTTCCGGACCTCCACCATCATGGGATGGACAGACCCCATTCGAGGACTATCGCATCAAGGCCCAACTATGGATCGCGACGACCAAGGACAAGGCCAAGTCGCGAGGGCCTCTCTTGTTGAAGATGTTGACAGGAGCACCCTTCGAGCTTTACAAGCACTGGGCAAAAGATCCTGTTTGGCTCGGAGATCCACGAGGTGCTGAACGTCTTCTTGAAGACATGGATAAGCCTGAACGCTTCGGAGATGACCAGCAGGAGCACATGCTGACGGCCATGTCCCGCATCACCTACCACCTCCGGAGGCAGAAGACAGAGTCCTGGAGGGAATACTTCGCCAAGTGGGACAACGCCATTCGGAAAGTTCAACAACACAAGATCGTGCTTCCACCCGAGTATGAAGGCTTCTTGATGATCAATGGGCTGCAGCTGACCGAGAGCGATACCAAGGCCTTGCTGAATTACACCCACGGCTGCATCAAGCCCAGTTCCATCAAGAGCTGGTTGAGAAAGAATGAAACAAAGTTGTCTGCCTCAGAGCTTGGGGCCGACCGGAAGAAGGCAGCCGGCACTTTCCACACTGAGTATGACGGAGTCTATGCCACTGAGGAGGTCATTGAGGGTAATGGCACCGACCAGGAGGAGATCGAAAACATCGAGCACTACATCATGGAGCTCCAGGATGAAGGGCAATCAGAAGAGACCGCCCTGAGTGAATCGGAGGCGGCCGAGATCCTCTCTACCTACCTCCAGCAGAGGAAGACCTATACTCAGTCGATCAAGGACAAGAAAACCAAGGAACTCGCCCGAGGCTATGGAGTTGGTCGACGACCGAACTTCAGTTCGACTCGGGGAGATCGAGACCGACCTCTACGACCAGGATCCTACTCCGTGACGATTGCCGAGCTGCAGAAGAGGACCCGCTGCCGACAATGTGGCCAGATCGGCCACTGGAAACGAGATTGCAAGAATCCTCCCATGAAACCAGGCAGCTCCTCATCGATGGGCACATCTCGAACGAACGAGACACACCTTTTGGAAAACACACCCGAGGTGCATTTTGTGGGCAGCCTGGAGACGGAAGAGTTCATCGACAAGAACCTCTCCAGCAATGTACCAACCAGCTCCTCGCCTTTTGAGATGACCCGGACAAGAACACCTGAACCGCGCATGCCAGCCATTGAAAGATGTGACCAGCTGGAAATACCGCCAACAACCAGGCGAGAAGCCCAAGTCCTATGCAGAGGTGCTGGAGGGAATGGTTTAGGAAATTTGTCCACACTCATCAACTCATCAGAAGGGATCCAACGCCTTCCTGACCAAGGTGACCTGCCGCTACTGCAACAAGGTGATCCGGCAAGAAAAGAAGACTGTGGTCACGGAGACGGCTTCTCCCAGCAGTCCTTCAGAGGCACCACCTCGTCCGTCAACTCCAACGCCAACATCACCTCAGGAAGGAATGACCGAACCGGAGGACTACCAGGACTTCATGGACTTCCTGCGCTGGCGCCGAATGAAGGGCCCTTCAAGCCAATGACCCCAAAGCTTGAAAGAAAGCTCCGGGCGGCCTTAAAGAAGGCTGTGGCTTTTTGGAAACAGATCCAGTACATCCTCGCAGAAACGCAGGATGGAGATGCGAAACTGCGAGACTGGATTTGCAGCTTTAATGATGAACTTTGCAAGGAGTTTACTCTGCACCCTAACGGATCGAAAAGGACACATCAGATTGCTGAAATCATGGGACTTTCACATAAACAACTTAGAACGGTGGCTGAGATCTATAATCCCGGTTGTTTTGGAGAAATTGCACACCGCTTCAACCTCAATTCTGGACGTGCTTTTGACTTGAAGTTGGATTGTGATTTGTTGAAAGCAAACAAACGAAACGAAGTCGTGCAGTATGTGAAAGATGTTAGGCCTGGACTGGTTTGCATTGCACCACCATGTGAAATGTACTCACAGTTGCAAAACCTGTCTAAAAACAAACGAGAACGAGTTCCTGCTCTTCTTCAAAAGTATTTAAAGAGGAAGTCGGAAGGAGAACAACTTTTGTTGTTTGCTCTGCAGTTGTGCGAATTGTGCGATCACTTGGGCATCAAGTTCCTTTTGGAACATCCTCACGCTGCCTCCTCCTGGAAACACCGTGCCATGGAGCAGCTCCTTTCCAAACCGAACGTAGTGTACACGAAGGCAGACCAATGCCAATACGGACTCCGTGGAGAATCTGGCCAACCCCAAAGAAAACGGACTGGTTTCGCCACCAACAGCCCCGAGATCGCCAAGGCCCTGAACGCTCTATGCCCTGGCGACCATCAACATGAAGTCATCATTGGTGGCAACAAGTCCAAGAAAGCACAGATTTATCCGGAAGGTCTTCGGGAAGCCATCCTTGCGGCCTACTCACGCTCGATTGGAGCTGAGGTAGGTATCATCACCTCTGAACAAATGTTCCTGGAGAATGATCGCCTGAACTCACTACTGACAGTGGAACTACTGGTTGACCATGAACTACACCCAGGGCATCGACCAGACGGAGATCAGGGAACTACGCTATATGCTCCACAAGTCCCTGGACATGAACTTCACCTAAGCGAAGCCGATCCAGGACGATCAGATCAAGTCGAAAGCGTTCTACCTGGTCCACCATGGGAACTACATGCTGAAGAACCACGAGGTGAGGATGATGAAGGAGACCATGAACCGGAAGGCGATGAACAACCAAATGCACCACTACCTCTGGAACGTCGCTTCACTATGGACCGACTTTTACATCGAGCACATGTCGGAATGGGACATCCGAGCCCGGACCGATTTGCCCGTATACTTAGGTATGCCAAGGCAAAGCCAGAGGTCATTGAGGCAGCAAAACGACTGAAATGTAGTGTCTGTCAACGACATGCCCAAGTTCGACCCGCACGACGGAGTGCGCCGCCCAAGGAACTCAGCTTCAACGAATGTGTTGGAGTAGATGTGGTCTTCTTGCCAACTTTGGGCAATCGCTCTAGGCCAGCACTCAACGTGATAGATTGGTCAAGCAAATTTCAACTCATGATCCCCTTGCCCAACAAGAAACCAGGACAAGTTCGAGAAGCCTACAGACACTGGCTGAGATTGTTCGGACCTCCAAAAAGAATGGCTCTGGATCTGGGACGTGAGTTCCGCGGTACCTTCGCCGAACAAGTTGAACGAGATGGAACCTATATAGATCCAGCGGCCGTGGAGGCACCACATCAAAGAGGCATCACTGAAAGACATGGAAAAACTTTCAAATACATTCTCCAGAAAACCATGGACACCTACAGCTGCGGGAACATGCAGGAATGGGAAGAAATGGTAGACCTCACCACCATGACAAAGAACCGTATGATGAACGTGGGAGGATTCAGTCCATGTCAACGTGTCTTGGGATTCAACCCATTCCTACCAGGAGGGCTACTAAATGGAGATGATGGACATCGGACTCGCGAAGATGCTCCAGCATTGAAAGTCGGCGACCTTAGCGTCGAAAGATCCATGAAGCTTCGGAAGGCTGCAGCTCAGGCTTTCATCGAAGCCGACGCCGACAACGCCCTGCGGAGAGCTATTTCATCAGGACCAAGACCGATCCTCGATTACGACATCGGCGAGCTCGTCTACTTCTATCGAATGGGAGCGGACAAAAAGCTCAAGTTCAAACCTGGATACTGGCAGGGACCAGCTCGCATCATCATGATCGACCAGCCCAGCACTATCTGGTTAGCGTACCAGTCAAATCTAGTCAAGGCAAGTCCGGAACGTATTCGGAGGGCATCATCCGAAGAGAACATGGCTCTCTCCGGTTGGCTTGACGACATTGTCAGCATCAAAAAGGACCTCCATACGGAACCTGTTCGAGGCTTCCTTGACCTCTCTGACCAACCTCTACCTCCTGAACTGGCCGATGGAGATCTAGAAGATATGGACTATGAGCCATCCGAACCTCCTGAAGATGAACCGATTGCACCTCCAATGGCTCCAGGACTAGACGGACTTCAAGAGCCTCTTGGTTATCCACCTCCAGCAAAGAGGTATCGAACAAAGGCACCACAGGAAAACCTTCCTCAACCTCCTGCAGCAGAAGATCCGCGAGAACAAGATCATGACGAACTTCCTGCTGAAGAAGGACCAGGAGAACAACTAGAAGAACACCCCACCATAGACGAGAACAACAAAAGAGAATTTGATGAAGGAGAACCACACGACCAACCGCCTTTGAAACGGCTGAGGCATGAATACCTGGAGATCTACCTGAACAAAGTGGACAGCCTGATGAAAACAAGACAGAAAAAGGAAATCCGCTTCCAGGAACTCAGCGTCAAGAATCAAAAATGCTTCAAGGCGGCAATCAGCAAGGAATTCAACAACAACATCAACATTGGGGCATACTCCATTGTCTCCCCAGAAGAGTCAGCAAAGGTTCGACAAACTATGCCACACCGAATCATGGAAAGCCGATTGGTCCTCACTCCAAAACCACTGGAACCTCATGAAGTCGAACCAGCCAAACAGGAAGGGATCCTTCTCGACTGGGATTCTGAAGAGCCATGCAAGGCTAAGGCCCGACACGTGATGAAAGGATTCAGTGAAGAAGGCTCCGAGGACATCGAGGCAACAACGCCTCAGGTTACCAGAGAAGGGACTCTCATGGTCGCCCAACTGGTTGCAAGCCATCGTTGGAAGCTCGGCTTCTTGGACTTCACCCAGGCATTCCACAGTGGAGACGCAATTGAACGACTTCTTTATGCAACTCCACCTCGTGAAGGTATCCCTGGTGTCGCACCGTGCCAACTCCTCAAACTCGAGAAGGTTTGCTACGGGCTTACTGACGGCCCACTGGCATGGTACAATCATCTCAAGAAGTTCCTGACCAGCCAACTGCACTACCAGCAGTCGTTAGCAGATCCATGCATCTACTACAAGCATCGGAACTGTCCAAACACTGGTAAACCGATCCTCAGCGGCGTCATTGCAGTCGCTACGGATGACCTTCTACATGGAGGTGACGACGAACATCAAAAAGCTATGGACCAGATCAAAGTGAAATATAAGCTTGGAAAATTCCAGTATGGATCAGGAAAGTTCACTGGAAAAATGTTCACTCAGCAAGAGGACTCGAGCATCATCGTGAACCAGGAGAACTACGTCCAGGAGAAGCTCTTCGAGATCAACCTGGAAAAACAACGAAAGAAAAAGAGATACACCTTTTGCGACGACAAGGAGATCACCCAACTACGAGCCAGCATCGGCGCCCTTGCCTGGCTTGCCAAGGAAAGCAGGCCCGACTTGGCCGGAAGAGTAGCTCTGCTTCAGCAGGTCTTTCCCAAGCCTCGTATCAAGGACATCATCGAGGCAAACTCCATCACTCAGGAGGCTCGAAGACACCCCTCAAGCGGCATCAAGATCATGCCGATCCAACCAGAGAACCTGCGAATCGGAGTTGCAACGGACGCATCATGGTCCAACGCCAAAAGCCAGGATCAGTTGGAAGTTAGCTCACAAGACTACTGGGAAGAGAAATCCTCACACTGGATTCGACATCATGTCACTCCCAGAAGAGTCCTCTTCCATCCAGGAGCCGATCCAGGACCAGATCTTCACGATCTACAACCAGGTCGCAGAACGATGACTACAAACGAAGAAGCCCTAGAAGATGAATGGACAAAAGGAAATAGTGTCCGAACTTGGACGGACTCACCTTGGACCGGAAAGACCATCTTCACAAAACAGCTTCCTGGACACGAGTTGGAACATGGAAAGATCAATGACACCTTCCTCAAGCTCCTCAATTGCAGCAGCCAAGGAGGCTATGTGATGATCTTTTATGACAAGAGAATGGAAACCGAAGATCGACCTCACATGGTTTCCGTGACCTCATGGAAATCAACAAAGCTCAAAAGGAAGACCGTCAACACCCTGAGCGCAGAATGCCAGTCGCTGGTACATGGCATTGGCCATATACACTGGCACCGCTACCTCCTCCTCGAACTGATGGGCACGACCATGGAGACCAAGGACTGGGAGCGGCATTTGGCATCCATCCCCTATGTCTCCGTAGTTGACTCTCGGTCGCTATACGACTGCATCAACAAGCTGGTGTGTACCTACTCTCAAGTAGAGGACAAGAGAACGGCTATAGACATAGCCATACTCAAGGATGATCTCTATAGATCAGGGGGTTCCCTACGTTGGGTTGCTGGTGATAACATGATCGCGGATCCCCTTACTAAGAAAATGAACTCGGATTTTCTCAGGTGTGTTTGCAACAGTGGTTACTGGTCACTCTCCGAAACAGGCCATAGAACACAATGCACCACGCATGACGTTCTCTTGGTCTCGCTTGGCCGTTAGAGTAGGGCCGGTGTGAAAATGCACTGGACGCCCACGCTCGACTCAAGGCAAGCACTTAGGAGCCAGAGACTCGATGGGGGCTTTGTGTCCACCGGAAAAAGAGTCTTGTTCTTGCTTGTTGGGTCTGTTGCGGTTCCCCCAATTTCATAGAATCAATTGGTCTCCTTACGTTTGCTTCGAGGCCTGTTCTGGGATGTCACAGCTGGAAGGGGCCGCCTAAACATAGCTGCCGGGGCCCTGGGGAACTCTTTGAAGCTCCGACCCACGGCTCCCAAGGGACCCACCGGGCCCGAGCCGTGGCTGTCTCCTGAGCGCTATATAGCTATAGTTTGAGGGTCAAGGCCACCGATCCTCCGATCCGGGAGCCGTTTTCGGTGCTGGGCGCATCCGTGCGAACTGTGGCTAGCCGTCGTCTTTGCGCGGTCGCTGAGAGGAGGCTGCACAGCCTCTGCAAAGGCGCTGACATGGGAGGAGGCTCCTGGAACCGGTGCGGCATCCCCCCGGCCCGACGAGCCCCAGCCCGGATCTCGGGGGGAGGTCGCAGCCCGTCTACGGACACGACGGAAACCTCCGAATCACAGCGACCACCAAGTCAACCAGCGAGCCAGCAAGAGTCCCTGATGTCAGCATCTCATTTTGTCCACCGTTTTCTGCAGTTTTCTGCAGCGTGCGAAAGCACCGCAACATGTGATCTGCAAAGCTCCGTGTGCCGTGCTCCTGGCTGTCCCCAGTGTCGACTTGACCGGCCTGGGCCATGGTGACCAATCATGAAAAGTCTCGGGTGACCTGCGGGCAACCTTCCCTCGCATGCGGAGTAAAGTACATGACCCCGACCTATAGCCTTGGGTATTGGAGCACTCCCCAACGTGGTCGCTCCAAGTTCGGCCCTCCCTGTTTGATGGGGAAGAAATGAATCACCCCCCATAGCGCTGCGCGCCCACGACTCCGAGCAGTTGACGTTCCCTCCACGGCCCCCCCCCAAAGTTTCAAAGGCCCCTGCCGGAAAGCGTCCCTCGCCAGCCTCATGCCGTGAGTGAGTTCGGGGAAAAAAAAGCGGAAAGTAAATGAAAGTCAAAGCAACATGGAACCCACGAACCCGAATCCACACGCATACGATGTTCACAAACGACCAAACCTTCGCTACGCAACCAGATTTCAACGAGGACCCTTCGCTAGACACACAACGACGGCCACGCAGCTTTTGTCTGTGGATACGACAGCGTGGGGTGAGTGATACGACAGCATAGACTTCGACCGGTCCGAGAGGGTATTGCTCCCAAATGGGTCAAGTGCCGATCCCTGGAACTAAACGCTTCATACCTCAGATTTGAAGAGGAAGGATCCCTAATCCACCTAAAAAGACTTGAGGGTTCACCTGTACGACCTGTACGGGTTACTGCTACAGCGTCCTGATAGTATCCGATTGCGCATCACCCTTTTCCATGCATGACTCTGGTCTGAACATGTCTGAACGACATTGGCGGCTACAGCGGCTGGATAGGCCGTGACAGGCCTTTTTTTGTTCGTCGAACGAACACGTATCATCGCCGCACATTTGGCCTCCCCTACTTCCAACGAAAAAGAGGGGTGAGTGAAGTAAAGTTGCGGGCGTAGGCACCCACGAGCCGACAACATGTTCAAAATCTGTGCGCGGTGGCTTCTGACCCACACTTGACGGACATTGACGGACAATGTAATTTGACGGCATAGTTATATAAGCATATATAATAATTATAGTATATATTTATAAGTTATATCATATCCTACTATAGCAGGTTTTGCTTAAATTTTACTATATTCATATTCATAGGTCAGTGATTTCATGTGAGTTCCATCCGTTTAATTTGCCTGCTCGGGCTAAGTGAACCACCTACGACCCCGACGGCCTTTGATTTATGCGACCCCACTGGCCAGGCCAACCACCAACATGGAACACCATTTTCCTCTACAACCCAGTGGTGTTGGGGGTCCATGTGGTCCTCTGCAGGGGGTACATGTTCTTTCCTTCCCCAAAAAATCACCAAAAGCACGAAAGACACGCAGCTCTGAGATGCTCACTTGCAAATGTTGGTCCAGAAATTCCAGTGGCCAACGAGAAAAGGTTTTTGGAACGCAACATCTTCTCAGGAAAGTCGTGGCCATTGCATGCCATTGCAAAATGCATATTTATATACAGTAAAGCGAGTAAAGCTAAATCAATAAACAAACACATAAAAAAACATGAAAAGGCCTCATGACTCATGAGCCTCACGAGTGGCCCACGTCCCATTTCATGTCCCTCACTCGATTTCACTTGAATTTGTTCCTGTTCGGCGTCACTGCCACATCCAGCACACCCCATCGACATCGACAAGGACCATGTCGACTTCATGGCCCTCTCTCGGCAGTGCCCTGCCTTAGACTCACTAAACAGCTCCAGTATCCTCAGGTCACTTATATACCCCATATAGCCCCATGACTTATTCTACCCTACCTGGAAAGTCATGATCCACCACTACCACAGGGGTAAACTGAATCATTTGATGTCATTTGGACTCTCAGGGAAGATCCACAGCTTGATCAGCTTGATCCGCAGCATTTGCAGCGCCCAGCGGTACCCTTTTACCAGACCATCGACCAGATCCACACAGCCCCGCCCCAAGGAACCCTTGGCAAACCCGTGGGCTGTCTGACTGTCCATTGTTGACCCCATCGTTCCAGAAAGACCTCAGATCTCGGCGCCTCTAGCTGGCCTCACAGCACCTCGCAACTGGCTGAGGGCGAGTCTAGGGCAGTCGGCCAACGACTTTCCGAACGAACGGAACGAAGGCATCAGCGTGCAATGTCAACGTACATTCAAACCCACCAGCGGCGCCGGCACTGATTCACTCGGCTGGGCTGTTTTTGGCGCACGAGTCACCCATCGGCGCACCATGGCCCACACTCTTTTTTGGTGGGTCTATGATCGACGGTCTATGTACTAGCCGTCATCCAACAGTGCCTATAGTGCCACCGTAGCATGTTGACACTCATCATCACGCATCTCCCCACCCAAATTCCTCAATTTGGAGGACTTGTTTCTTTGGGTTCGGCAGCCCGGCATGGACGCGTTGATCGGTTGACCCGGTGCTGACAACATTGACTGGTTTTGGTTTTCTGTGCCCCTTCCTCGTGTGGCATGTGGCATCTCGGATCTGGAGAGTCCTCACATGAAGGGAAACTGCCGTCTGGACGCAAGTAGACAGTAGTTTCCTTGCTCCTAGTAGTATGGCCAGGAGCCCCTAGTAGCGTCCTTGCTCCGAGTAGTAAGGCCATGAGCCCCCTAGTAGCTTCTTGTTCCTAGTTAGTTGAAGACTAAACAGCACAGCCGTGGACCCGCCACCGCGAGAAGCTGCCCAAGTCGATGCTTCAACGCTCCAGAAAGCCGCGCCGTGCGGGGTTTGGGTGCCGAATCAGCTTCGCTTGGGCTTCACTAGTGCTACGACCCGTTCAGTCTGCAGCGCGCTGCCACTCTGCGGCCTCGCGTGCATCGTTCACGCGGATGATGGATCGGGTGGGTAGCGGGGTAGCCCCATGTTGCTGATCCCACCCAATGGTTGTTTCCGGTTGTTTTTGTTGCTTTATTCCACGTGGGTTCGAAGCGTTCACAGGTCCAACGTTTTGATTCAGCAAGAGTTTGCTTTGACATTCACTCTTTGGCTGATGGCTGCCCAATTCCTTCAATATCTTCAATATCTTCAGGTCTCGCGAGGTCTCGCATGAACTGCATCTCCGCAGGTCAGCTTGCTTGATATATAGCTTGGCTGGGATGAACCCGGTGGGAGGGGGGTAGGATTCCGCGATGGCTTGTGGATGCCCAGATCGACCTGCCGACCCCGGGTCAGACCTGCCGATGTGGGCGCCGGCGCCTGGTGGTCACTCCAATCGAGGCCCTTACTGTGGACCAAGACCTGCAGACGCCCAAAGACACCCGGAGGGCATGGAGCTTCGAAACTGGATTCATGGTGGTTACATGGATGGCCACGATTGCGAATGACCATTCTCCTGAGATCAAGCAGGTGGTTTTCCATGGTCTTCCACGTTCATGTTAGTGACTTGGAGCGGGCATCTAGCTTCCCTGGTTCCATGTTTGGAGTGGCAACCCGAACAAACGTGGCAGATTCCCAGCTTGCTATCAATACTTATCCCGCAGGACCCGTGTGCTAGCCTTAGATATGCTGAAAGTGCTTGACAACGGCAATTGTCAGCACATCCTGGGCTTCCCAAATGACCATCAATCACCTGCACTCTCTCCACCTTCACGGCTTGTGCCTGCTTTGCCCCATCTTCACCGCATACGCATGGATCTCATGAGGCGTCAGCGCATCCCGGATCCAATGGCAGCTCGAACCCCGCCGGCGCTGGCGTGGTTGGTTGGGATGGAGGCTCCGGTAGAAGCTATCGGGGAAAATGGCGTCCTCAGGATGGAGCAGCGCTCAGAACAGTTCGACCAACGTATCCTGCGAATGAGGCCACACATGGCCACACCGACGTTGGTCACCCCAAATACCCTCCACGTTGGTCAGGCACCACCTCCTTGGTGGACCACGATGGTCCAAATAGAGCCCAGAGTGAGCTAGCAGCTACCCAAATTGCAAAGAACCGCTGAAAGGGCAACTCTCCGGGAGTTCTGTTGGTTGAACCTGCTTTGCTTCCACCCATCTCGTGAGTAGAGGACTGACCCCCCTTAGTTTCCATGGAAAACTTAGTATAACGTCACAAATGTGCAGTATCTTTGTTCAACCTGCTTGGGTTTCAGTGAGGAATCCCAGGCCCACTATGTTCCACCGTTTTTTCTTAAAAGCCTTCGTCCGCCCGCTCCACCCGCTGAATCCCTCGATGACCAAGGCTCCAGGTCGCACAGCGGCATACGGGAGCCGAAGATGCTGTCAGGATCCTCGGCACATGGTTCTGCTTCGAATCCCGAAAAAAACAGAAACCAGCGGGATTCCGGTGTTCGGTCTGGAGAAGTAGAGCAAAACAGGGTGGACAGAAATGAGAAGATGCACCAAGAAAAGAGCAATGATAGATATACTTTGAATATCCAAAGACTTTTTCTTGCGTTTTTGTTTTGGGTCTAATATTCTTGTGGTTTTGCTCGAAAAACGCGTTTTTAGGGATGAGGACTCAAAAAAAAAAAGGCGCAAAGTGAATCTTCATCCGGACGCGTCCGGCGCGGACGCTTAAAGACGCCTTTTGGACGCAAAAAGACGCGTTTTGGACGCTGAAAAAAAATCTCAGGACACTGTCTAAGGAGGATCTGACAGGGCACAAACAAAAAGGAACATTTCGTGACATATGCAAAAAATGTTTTCTTTCAAAAACATCTTTTTGTTGGAAAGGCAATATAAAAGGGTCATTGGAGACTCAAGGTAGTCTAGGTTGTTGAAAATACGTGTTCAACATTTCGGTTGGTTGTGAGAAGCGTTGAATGGTCGCTCCCAAACACAGCACCCAATGGCCAGCAGCCATGTCCAAATCGACTCGAAGCAATGATTGTATACCGCAATATACTGTATACAAGTTGTATCCCCCTTACTTAGTCCAGGGGCCTGTGGTTTTGTCATTTTGTTAAAAAATCCTCACTATAAAATGATCTGCATAGGATAAAACACTATAAAATGATAAAGCCAACCTTTTTATAAAATGACTACATGGACATCAGATATCATCAGATCATGAGTGTTCTGTTAAGGCCAATCAGACCACTGTAGTTCGTAGAACCGTTCTATGCAGGAGCCTGGGGGGACTGATTCTATGGATGAATTTTTTACGGGGATCCACAAAGGATTGTCTTTTACAAAATGATCAACTGCCTGCTTGATGTTGGAGGAGTCCTTTTTTTTTATAAATTGGGTTTCTTCAGATGTCTGGATTTGGGGATCAAAACATAGTTGTTTTATATAAATTGACTCTACCAATTCCTGGCCAAGTCTGCCCAACACATATCATGACCGGTCCATTTCATAAATTCATATCATCTACACATTGATTTTTTATTAAATGACCACTTCATGTCTGGCACATTCTGAGCCTATGATTTTCCCTTACTGGGCCCATTGCCCATTTATAGAATGGTGGCTGGTTTCCTCATTTTATATCCTCACAGGATGCAATTTCATAAACACACAGAGTATGGGGGGATCAAGTTTGTAAGGGTTCACACTCCCTTAAACAAATAAACGTGCATAAACGTTCAATATTTTACAGTGTTTGACGATTTGTTTGACCACTGCCATGCCCGGCCTAAATAGAGGTCCTTCTGTAAAATCATCCAAGCATAACTAAACAAACCTTGGAAAAACTCAAGTTCTTCCGCCAGAAGAAACCCGATTGGGCTTCTGTATGGTGCTCACTCCATCGCACTTTTGAAACTCCATCCAACACCTGACCCTTGACCCCTTGACCTATGTGATGATGTTCTGTTCTTGGATGGAAAACGTCTTATTCTTTTCAAGGCCACGCCCAGCGTCGATATCCGCCTGAGAAGCGGCCACCTGCGTATAGTTGCTGCACCAAGCCTCGAGCTGGAGAAAGCACCGCGCGATGCCGGCGCTCTGTGCGCGCGAAGACAAGGGGCTCCCGGTTGTGCCAAGGTCATGTCATTTAAACGGGGCCAAGTTCTAGTATCCTGAGCTTGGGAGGGCACCACCCGTTTTGGTATTCCGTGACAATACGGTCATCCGAAATCGGGGGCCATGCCACCCGCTTGCATGCAGTGATGATTCAAGGGAGTGTAAGAAGCATTAAGAAGCTTTCCAACTTTCCCTCCTAAAGAAAACAGTTGGTGGGGCATGGTGGGCCCAATCTTCAGACCCGCTCGCCTTCCTTCCAAGATCCTTAATTATCCCGGCCAGAGACCCCAAACAGTGTGTAAACAGTGTGTGTGAGGTCTGTAAGCAGAAAGTCTAGAGATCTACAGTAGATGCATTGGGTTCCAGAGAGGTGATGGTGGCGATGAAGCGAAGGTGGGTGTGAGTGAGTGTGGGTGAGAGGGAGTGTGAGTGTGAGTGAGGGTGGGAGAGTGAGTGTGAGTGCGAGTGTGAGTGGGAGTGAGTGTGGGTGAGAGTGAGAGTGAGAGTGAGAGTCAGAGAGTGTGAGTGTAAGTGAGCGTGAGTGAGAGTGAAGGTGGGTGTTAGTGAGTGTGGGTGAGAGTGAGTGTGAGTGAGAGTGAGGGTGGGAGAGTGAATGAGTGTGAGTGTGAGTGTGAGTGTGAGAGCGAGAGCGAGAGCGAGAGCGAAAGCGAGAGCGAGTGAGAGTGAGTGTGAGTGTAAGTGAGTGTGAGTGAGGGTGAGGGTGGGTGCGCGTGAGTGTGGGTGAGAGTGAGAGCGAGTGTGAGTGCGAGAGTGAGTGAGTGAGTGCGAGTGTGAGTGAGAGTGACAGTGAGAGTGAGTGTGGGTGTGAGTGAGTGTGGGTGAGTGAGTGCGCGTGTGAGTGCGAGTGCGAGTGTGAGGGAGAGCGAGTCAGAGTCTGCGAGTGGGAGAGTGAGTGGGTG
>CAXAMN010006891.1:385135-438208 GCA_963970005.1 Durusdinium trenchii
TGCAATTTATGATGACATGAATATTTGAAGATGTGAACATGAGGGAGATATGCAGATGTGAAGATAATTGTGCAAATGATGATGATGATGATGATGATGATGATGATGATGATGATGATTCTCATATTTTTGCGACTTTTTTAAAAGAAGAACCCTTCGCTCAGGCGCTCTCGGGAACAACATTCTAACAACGTACCAAGTATCTGATGATATCTTATGCGTATCTTATGTATTCATATACATGTTGCTCCGGCTAAGAGGCTACAAGTAAGAGGATCTAGGAGAGTATCTCCCATGCACGCAGAAACACTTCGAGGAGAAGACCGTCAAGGCCCATGCCGATCTCAGCGGTGTCTAGCCTGCTGCGCCCGCCAGGGTCAATGGGGAAGAAAAAGAACACTCGACACAGCCAGCAACCTGCTTTGCCGACTCGGCTAACCTTGTTTTGGCACAAAAAAGGTGTAAAATATTGTAAAATGGTGTTCGGCAATCTCCTGACTGTGTGTGAAGGGCAAAAACCTGGAAACATGTGCGATTTTGCTTGTTATTTTAATGTTGGATGTTCGCATGTTGAGATTGTTGAGGATGCGAACGCACGGCTCGAACGTCAGGCTCGAACTCACTCCAAGACATGTGCAAGCAATGGCATCAACGGCGTCCCGTTGAACGCGCACGAACACGATGGGGGGGCATTCAGCTCGGACGTCTTCTGCGGCGGACATCTTCAGCTGCCAGTGGAGGACCTGGCCTAGGTCTCTTCCGACGCAGAACTTCAGAACGGCCGGAATGGCGAGCGAGAACTGGAGGACCTGGGCGAAAAATCTTCTTTTAATTTTAAAGTTCTAATCTTTTTGTGCGCTGCCAGCAAGAGTGTTGCGTTCATATTCTGGCTGCGGTTTTGGTTTGCAGCTGTGGTTGTGGCATGGTAATAATAGAAGCCCATGCAAAATGGACACAAAATCACCAAGCACAAGAAGCAAGTTTCTGCACATCGCCAGTCAACTCTCCACTCTTGCTTGATGAGAGCTTGTTGATTCAGCTCATGGTACACAGTCAGCTCCCCACCGGTGATCGGGCCAGACCGTGTGTCTGCTGCATAGGCGCCAGCCGCCTAGACTCCGTCACCGCTTTGTGGGAACCAACGGAGTCGCAGCAGTGACCGGTGGAATGGGCGGCATCCGACGCTGAGGACCGAGCACGCTCGGTGACCAAATGGATTGGACAGATTGGAGAGATTGCAGACATTGCTCGGCTCCAAGTGGCTCAAAGACAAGGGGTTGTGGCCAATTTCAAATGATTTCGACCGAGCACCAAATTGCTTCCGCACCGGCCAGGCACCGAATCGAAACCCCCCTCCCTCAGCGGGGCGGGACGACGAGCATTGGATCTCTGTTTCTGACGGTGCGAAGAGCTCGGCCTGGCGGAAAAAGGGGTTGATGGGTGAATCCGACTCAGCAGCCGGCTCGCACGACCGGTCCGCACGTTGGAGGTGCACGCTTCGCACGGTCCCACCAGTTGGCACGGTTCGTGTTCCGGTCAGTGACGTGGATGTTCTGCTATGGCGTCCCGGGGGCACAGCGTCCTGTGGATCCACAGCTTCGAACCGGAAGGAACGGCCGCCCGTCCGACACGGTCCGGTCGTCGCTGAGTTCGTGAACGGGGCATCGCATCCGCGGAGGGTGAGTCTGTCGTGTCATTCACTCCACGTGTGTTTTCCCACAAGAGAACCTCCCCGGTGCAGCTGCCCAGGCTTTAAGGCTCTCTTTTTGTCCACTCGGCAAACCACGAGCAAGTGTCCAGCCATCGGCAGAAGCGATCGATCAGTCCATACTTGACTGCATCCGTACTACCCCATACACGAGCATGTAACTACTGGAGTTGAAGAACATGATTGGAGGGCTTTGATCAATGAGTCTCGTCATACGCATGCCATATTTATTATACAAACACTTTTTGAAACCCACTGGTGCCGACATGGCTTCGCTAACGCTTGACCCTTCGGGTGAAGCAGGGCCCAAGTTCTGTGCAGTTGCTGAAGATGACCAAACCACACCAATGCCAGAATCTGTGAACCAATGCCATGTTGCTACGTACTTGTAACAATCAAAGGACCATTGAGAGGAAACTTAAGTCAGCACAACATCCGAATCTACTCAACATCAACCTCGCTTGAAGAGTGCATGGCATTAGATGTCATCGTGAAACGCATTGAAACGCTAATTTCACACCTGATTCGCCTCCTGCAGCTTTACAACCCACATGAAACTCCAGCATGGTCCAACTGCACGGACAGTGGGTCGGTGCAGCGCCCCTCCACACTGCGCTCCGGTCACTCCCAGGCGCTACCGACCGGAGCGCGCCCGCGACCGCGCCGCTACCGAGTGCTCGCCCGGGGGTTCCGCTCAAGGAAGTCCCACCTGCCAGCGCTTCCCGAACGCGCGGGCGTGCCGCCCCAGCAGCGCCCGGGGTCGGATGACAAAGAGAGCTGACAGCTCGACTGCTCAAGCAGTGCCCGGGGCGCTGCTGGGTGGTATGCTCGGTGAAGAGAAGCCTTGAAGATTTGAACCCAACCCAGTGGATCTCAGTTACCTATATACAGAACCAGGGTTTCTAAGGTCTTATGGTTTCGTCTTTGGAACTGGTTACTGGCTATAGTGGTACAGTAACTGGACGCACTGGTCAAGATGATGCCTGGGTACCTCTGGCCAACCACACCGGGGGGCGACAGCGCGAATCGCGTCGAACGGACTGTCCGTTCCTGAGGAACGGGTGGCAGTCCGGCCGATCGAGATCGGCACAGTGGCTCTAACTCAAACATGAGGATGATGTGAAGCTGTTCTCCTATATAACTATTTGCTAGGCTTCCAACCACCATTGATCTAATAACCCTTGACCAAACAACTATTGCGTTTCTACGGATTTTACACTACGAAACGAGGTCAACCATGCTTTACATGGTCAAGCAAAAGGCTAGGGTACTGAGCTTCTATTCAACATATCGCCTTGAGGGATTTGCTACGCCATTGGCTTCTCCCTTGCTGGCCAGACTCTGGCTGCGTGTGAATCATTATTATATAAAGTTAAATTATAACGTATCTTAAATAATTCAACATATCCCTCCAAGTCAATGACCTCGTTAAACTTATTCTTGCAGGGTATATATATTCAACATTATTCAACAATATTCATCATGACTAACATCTATTTACCAGGGGTCACCAAGGGGTGGTTAATGGACACCCCTTAACAGCTAAGGGGCTATAAATAAACACCCGTTGGATCCCCAATCGCATGGTCCTGACAGGACTCGCATGACTCGTCTCGTTGCATCGCATGACTCCCGAGGTTCTCTCGTCGCGGACCGCAGGGCCTGGCCGGATCCCGGATGGGCATCGAGAAGGACCGGTACCTGCGGCGACTGGAAGGCGGCCGCGCGCGACGCGACGGAAGGCGGAACCCCCGCCGGTTCCGTCGAGTTCACGGTGGCTTTTCGGCTATGATGTGAAATTCGAGGTGTGTGACTTTCCATTTCATATTCACCTGAGGCTTCATGTCCTTCAATGAAAAATATAGCCTTAACTATAGTAACTAGTTCCTTAATGACAGAACATGATTTTAAGCTATAGTAACTCAAGCAGTCCGTTCAGTGCTCATCTGACATACTACAGTATATACCAGGACCCTCCCTGCCAGGTCTCCTCTGGTGGCTTTTGCAGACTTAAAAGTCGCAGGTGGTGACCTGTTGGAGGGTGCTGGTAGTTCTATCGAAATAAACACATCCAGATCTGGTTCGTTCGAGGGGTCATGGTCTACTAGTTGAGACCAGAAGGGTATCTCGATGTATCTCGTGCGGTGCACTGGCCCTTCAAAGCCCCCTCCAGCTTTCGAAAAGAAGTGAGACATCCTTCACAGCTCCACCAGTTCCCACACCAAATCATCCAAAAATCTCCGTTTCCCCCATGACCCCTCCCCCAAAGTCCCCTCAATCCAGTCCCCAAACATTCTTCGCCCCGGCCCATGACCTCTTCCACCTCCTGCCCCTGCTGCCACCCCCATGGCACCTCTGTCGCCCGGCCCCACACGGACCCCGCGGCCACACGGACGAAGCGACACGACGTGGCACTTGTCTCCCAGTGAGGTGGCCGAGGCGTCGAAGCGCTGCCGAGAGCCCAGCTCCTGTGGAGAGATTCTGGTCGACACACGGCGATGGTGGACTCGCTGGTTTCGGGTGACGCTACGGCAAGAAATGGAGCGAAAAGCCAGATCAAAAGTAGCAGTCAGAATGGGAAAAAGGATTCATCATGATTCATCCATGGGGAATATCAAAGTCTCCTGATCACCAAAATTTCAACAGTACATCAGGGATGTAGAGAGGGTGTACTATTTATCACCCTGGTGGTGGCTTAAGCCGGGGCATGTAGCCAATGATGTTCACAACGTTGGGTTAACCCCTGCCCTGTCCCAACCGAACCACCGACCCCATCAGCCTGTTGAGGTCGGGACTGGGGTTTGGAGAGTCACGTCGGAGAGGAACCTCTAGTTGCAAATGATCCGCAAAAGATCTCAGAACTGTACCAGTACTAGCCATGTTTACTAGCCTTCTGAATCCTTCTGACCTCTGAAAAATCCATCTTTTGTGGCTCGCGAATCGACCCAGCAAGTCAAGTTTGGAAGACTTGGACTGGAGCAAATCAGGAGCTTTGGCCAGTCCAAATGTGGATGACACAGCTTGCTACAGTACCTGGAGTCTTCCAAGCAAATCCAACGGCCCAACAGCAAATAAGTCAGCTGTTTCATCCCCACAGCTCCATGCAAGTTCAAAGATCCCGCCCATCGTTGCCCTTTAATTTTTCATATATATATATACACTAATCTTCAAAGGCTAAGTTTAACTTCGACGTTGTTTCTGTCTATGTTTAACCAGGTTAAACTTCGTCGTTCTGCGGAGTCTGTTCTGTTTAAGACAACTAACATGAGTAAAACTTAGACGCACTGAGGTGTACAAGTTTAACTTCGACGTTTCTCATGGTAATCACAGAATCATCATTTTAGGTCATGACGCTTCCGCGCTTCGGCGGAAAACCGGCCCCCGCAGTCCGAGGAGGTGGCGGACAAGGTCCGGCCAAAGGGGCGCCTCAAATGACTGACTCGGCGGAGTGAGGCGCCCGTGGGTCGAGTCGTTGGTGGGGCCAAGGTCGGGCCATGGGGCGGTCTGGGACCGATCGGTACCGGTCCAAAACCGAGGAACGTGGTCTTCTTTTGGATCTTCGAGGTCAGAGCTCCATTCTCCCAAAGAGGTCAAACCCTGTTGAAACACCCATTTTTGGATGGTGCCATCCACGTCCGATTCCACGGGGCTCAAAGATGCTCAAAGAAACTAATATTATATACCTATAACTCCGTCTTAACCTGAAAGGAACTGTAAAGATCCCACAAACCATGGACCAGGACCCTCCCCCAACAAAGTACTCCACGCCCCTCTGCTAGTCGGGTCGACGCTCCAGGCAGCGGCATCCGCAAAGCTGCAGCTCGATGGAAACAAAGCAGTTGCTGCATGTGTGCAACGTTTCCATGTGCCAGCTGAACAAGGTTTTCCCCCTGTTTTTCCCGCTGTAATTATATGAAATAACGTCTTTCCATCAGCGTAGCAGCACTCTTTTCTCTCCTTGTAGAAAGCAAGCATTGCAAGCCAGAACAGGCGCTTGTTCACCTCTATCAGTTCTTCAATCTTCCATCATGCCACTCCAGGAATACCGAACATCTGCACGGAAACTCATCTGGCTGTGGGTCCAAGCACCCATGCAGAATGAGTTTGACCCCCCAGGCCACGAACAGATGTCAACTTGTCAACCGAAACCATGGTTTCGCAGAGGGAGTTTTGGACTCACAGCCTTCAAGAACAAATTGCAAACCTTCAACCTTCCACACCTTTGTGACCATGTTTTCATCCAACCAAACCAAAACGGATCAGCCATGCATCGGCCCGAGGCGCCCCTTCAACGTGGCGGACAGCGTGGCGGAGCACCGGGCCCGGAGCACTTCATCCTCGGCCGGCCGAGGACCAGGAAGTCTCGAGGAACACTTCGAGGTGGGACAGTGCTGTGTTGTAATTTGGAGAGTCTCCAGCATTCAGGTTAAGCGGACGTAGCCGCTGTGGAATGGGACCGTGTTGACGGAGAAAAAGATGGAAGCGGTCCCAAGCCATCGCGTCGCCATCAAATCGAGTGGTGAATCGTCTGGTTTATGGTTTGTAGACCCCTGCGTTTTGGGTGGCTGCAGTGGTGGTTTGATGCGGGAACTGCCGACATGCCCCCGGCTCTGCACTTTTATATTGGCTGGAGACGAGTTCCAGCGACAAAGACTCTGTGCACAAAGAGATTAGAAAAGTGCAGAACCGTGGCATGATGTTATGAACTCTGCATGGCAATCCTCTTAATAGAGTGAGGACATATCATTAACATACGACAAAGAGATAAACATATGTTGTGCCAACAATGCCGAGGAACATCACTGATTGACAAATCAACATGATGAAGTTCGCTTCTCTGGCTTGTTGTGAACAGGTGTATTTTTGTCTGTCTTCAATGGTCTTCATGTTTTTTCTTGTATAAACAACGCCTCCGAGTGAACCAACCCTTTGGCGAGCTCGGACAATGGTCGCCAATAAATACATACGGCCAAAGAATCGATGACATCATCTCTGGGTGTGTATTTCAATAGGGAGATCCCCAAGCAATCATAGGTATAGACTGGTCTTATATATTTCCGTTCACCGAACCCTTCCGGGGGGTCGAACGGGACCGCCGGGGGTCGGTCTCCCTGTTTCGCTATACACACCCATCTGACATGCACCAAACCCCCCAAATCCTCTCGCCATCATGATAATCATGATAATACTTCTTAGTATGCCCTTCTCGTCCATAAAAATTCCAAGAACGGTGGTTTTTCCGTTCCAACGCCACCGTCCTCGCTGTTCCATGGACCCCTGGTGCAACGGTCCCCCGAAGCGCTGCGCAGGTCCCCCGACCGCATCTCGAGAGCCACCCCTTTGCTGCCTATAGTCGGCGGCTGGTCGTGATTTCCGTGGGAAGTCCAAGGGGTCCAAGGACTTGCAAAAGACCCTTTCGATCCCTTTAGACCACCCAAGATGGGCCCCAAGATCAAGGACATGCCATGCCGAAGCTTCAGCTCATGACAATTGGTTAGTTATCAAAGGACGATGATCAAGTAACAAATATATGCCTGGACCGGACCTTGATCTCGGGGTGTCCTGCCTGGAGATCCACATGGTTTCTGCAGGGTCTTCCAGCCCGAAGACCCCCGAGTTCGGTGCTAAGCCCAAGGAATCCCTGTCGAAGCCGTGGAAGGATCGACGCCCGCCGTTGGATTGACTTGGCACTGACATCCCCCCAAAGAACATCATGCATCCACTCCCTGGATATATCATGGTGGAAGTGGATAGCATGGCCTCTTGGATGACCAATTTTCCTCTACCAAACAGGTGGTGTTGCGCTGCCCAATGGTGATTCCAGGGGAGTGTCATGCAGCATGCATAAACATCCCAACACACACGTCTGCGAACCCCCCCCCCCACTTGCTTTGCAGCACTCCCCGCCACGGCTGGGCGGAAGGACATGGGATTCCACTCGCTCACACCGTGTTTCGGAAGGTGGGGGAGTTCTTGGGATTCCCACCGGCGGGTTTTGGAAGTCTGGATGTGCATGTGTCTTTCTGCCTCTCTCGCTCTCCCTCTCTCTCTCTCTCAGATCGTTTCTTGGTCCTTACATGTCCTTACATTGCATGAGGTTCCGATTGAGCCCCAAAGCCTGTCCGATGGCCCATGGATCTTCCGTTATTTCAAGAGAACTTCACTTAACCAAACGTATATACAAGTCTGCCTCGCACATGGGTATAAACATCTTGGACTCGGTGAACTATTCATACTCCAAAAACAAACAACAATAACAACACACACAAATGATAATACCACACACACACACGCACATTAACACCATATTGTTATCCATAGCGTTCACATGTTCGATCCTTGTTCAGTCCTTTCCCTTGGATACCCGCCTCCAGCGTGCCAGGTTGCAATCCTCTCCGCTGTCCAAGTCTTGTAGACTCCTCGAAAGGGCTTAACGCTCCAAACCAAATGCGACATCAACATCGCCACGACTTGCAAATCCCAAATGGAAACGCTTCAAAAACTAGAACATCACCACCACTTCAACATTTGATTTTAGGGCCACTTGGCAATTGGCCTGTGAGAGGTCTACAATCTGTGGATGGTATGTGGATGGTGAGTACCAAAGCAGTCGTTCCTGGTCATTTCATCCTTGCTTTTTGCGGTCATTTGTCCACAACTACAGTAAATGATCCATGTGTCATCAATCCACTTTGGGGGTCTCAAAATGGAACTTACAGTGCGACTGAAACCGAGGTAATTATAAGGCGTAGACGGAATGCGTTGGCGGGTAAGCCATGTCCGTCAGCCATGTCTTTCGTCAGCCCGCCTCCACCGGTTCAGCGTTTCCACGGGCAGCAGGGTGCCGTATCCACAGCCACCTCGTTGAGGCGCAGTGACCGATGCCGCACCTCACCTGAATGCCCAGTTAGGTGAACTACAATTAACCAGCTTTTAAAAGGTGCACTCCCGGAAACAATCATGGAAGTGACAAATGCACCCTTGGGATGACCATTTTTCCCCTTCAGACAGGGAATTGTCCACGTAACCATGATTATTTCAGGGAGTGTACCCCCAAAGAAAGGTCATTGCTTGCCACTACACTTACAACTTCCGGGGGATGGGCAGTCAAGCTGAGTCGCTACTTAGGTGGTTGCGACATCGACATCTGCTTTTGAACGTCGTCCAACTCCTGTTACACTTGACATCTTCCAAAGCTTCTATGTCTCTGGTGCTTGCAGAACATACTGTAGGTGATGTGCAAGGCTAGACAAATCACAAAGAAGAACACCCACCCAAGAAAAAACGATTGTAACGAAAAAACATGGTCCAAAACAAAAACAAAAACATCAAACAATCGTGGTCTTTGGATTTCCGGGGTTCCTTGTTTTCTATCTGTTTCTTGTCCCTGTGAATCAGCGAATCTTAGAACATGGTTTTGAGTTTGTTTCAAGAGTCCCGCTAAAACAGTCACTATAGTTCAACTTCTCAAACAGAACGTATCCAAAAAACTATGTTATGACCGTCCAAACATGTCGCAACATGTCTCTTCAACGCACAGCGCCACCCTGGCACCACCGGCCGGCCTGGCACCGGCACGGAGACTTGCCGCTGGGAGAGCGCGATCGAGGCACGGCTGAAGACCTGGGTCTCCCCGGCGTGGCGGCCGTGGCGGCCGTGTGCGACGACGGCGATCGGATCGGATCGGAGGGGCAGTGATGAAGGCCTTCGCCGATCGTTCAGCAGCAGTGAATGGCCCAGGGTCCAGGCTTAGCAGTGGAGTTGATCTGCTGCTTTCTGTGTGCAAGATGGGAACCTGTATCGAATGGACGTGTTCTCTGGAGAATCACACGGCAGTCTGCTGCTGCTGGTTGGCTGGGGGTTCCAACCACTTCCACTTCAATGTATACTAAAATCTCCTAAACATATCTAAAATATACTAAATGGAGTAAAAGGACCTGTGGAGATCAAAGAACCGCCTTCTTTCAACGACAAGTCCGATCTCTTCCTGGGTGTCCCCTGTTGAACACACCAAAACAAACATCGTCGATCCCACGATCCGATTGTTGAATCTTGGTGCTGCACGGTTCATCATGCAACGGCTCATCAAGGGGGAACTTTTGAAGTTGACACCGTGTTGACATAGACATTGAAAAAAACAATATTACAAAAATAAACATGGCAATCAGATCTGCACCTTTGGGAAAGAAAAGGGACTACACTTTGCACTAAAACATGTCACACGTATCATCTGAAATGCACCCAACAAACACGCTCACTAAGAAATATATATATTATATAACTATCATTTGAATCCTTTGAGATCCCCGGCCTACTACTCACTATGGGGTTGGATCCCCCTGGAAGAGGCTTTAAACAAAAATGGAAAAATAGAAAGGTAGGTACCCAAGACAGGCTTGACTCCAGCAGGACTGATTTCCTAGCCAGGTACCCTACCCCTCCCCATCCTAGCCAGGCTAACAGACCGGGGATCTTTGAGGCTCTTTTTATCAGTTGCAAACCAAGATGCCATGTCTCGGGGGTGACCTTTCTTGGTCTTGAGCGGAGGCCTTGGTGAGTCTTTGCTATTGAGCTGCGTGATGTCTTGATGTCTGGCTGACCCAGTGGGGAGAAAGCTGAACGTACCCCACTTCCAACAACCTGCTAATCAACAACAACACATGACGCACACAGAAACATCGGTTTCTCCCGCGCTGGTCTGCGGACGACCGCGCATGTTCGGACGGAAGAAGAGCTGAGTCGAGCGGAGTGAACACTGAGACGCACAGGAGGGAACCCAAGCCGGTTCCCAGTGGGCAAACTTCCCAGTCTTTCTTCACCAGCCCGATAGAATCGTCGTATAGAATCTGGCAACCGACATAGACCTGGACATGGATGGAACCGCTCTTTCTTCGACTTGAGACTGTAAACAGCTAAACGCCTTAGAACATCCCCACGGCATCCCACGTCTTCAATGAACTCCCAAAATGGCCAAGACCGCCAAGATGAAGCACCGTTCCCCTGTTGTACACAACAGAACAGTTCCATAGTCCATGGTGGGGTGCCTGAGTGTGAGGGTCGAAAGACGTCTGTGCAGTGTACGAAGGTAGACTCACTCTTGATCAATCCAACTCCATACGAAAAGCTTGCACAATCCCTTTTTTTGTGGGGGGGGGGTTAAATGCAAACCGTGCGTTGATCTGGCCGGTATGTCAGTAGCTTAATTACTCACCTACACTGGTACATCAGCAGCCATCCTCCCACCCGGTTTGTGAGCTCAGTCTCGCCCCGACCGTCTAGCCGCCGGCGACCGTTTGGGAGCCCCCAACGTGAGCTTGTCTGCTCGTTGACGCACCATGACCTGGAGAAAAGATCCCGTTTGATACAACACGGACACCTTCGTGTGATCCCGGTCATGGCCCCATCAGGCGAGGTTTGGTTGAGTTTGTATATATATATATACATACACACATTCCATCCTGTATGACATATTTACAGAGCATTATAGTACTAATACCTACATATTTGGTGCTGGAGACCTACATGGGGGGTGGTTGATTTCAGGCGTCCATGTGTAGTACGGATAAGTACGGTAGTTTTCAGAGTAGATGGCACTGGCACCTTGATTCATGGCTTTTTACTCTCAATACACTTGACCTGGAAGATGAACAGCTGAAAACCACTGGTTTGTCGAGGAAAACAAGACCTTCGACCCGGGTCCAGTTTTCGGGAGGATTTACAGTCCGCAGTGTCGAGACAGGGGCAGCCCGTCCGCTGCTCACTGCCCGTCCATGTCCGCTGTGACGATTCGCCAAGCTGCCCCCGCTGGACTGGAGATGTGGAGCCCTTTCAGGAGGAAGCAGCAGCACCGATCGATTGATTCGTATGATCCCCAATTCCCACGGTTTTATTTGTGGAACATGGCGATGGGATCAATGTGGATCTAAACCCGGAGACCTTGACTTTGACCACCGAGAGGAAGAACAGAATAGACTACAAGGGATCGTCAATCTACCAGAAATTAGGGGTTTGGGTTTTGACCCACAGCCAAATAAAGGTGAAGCGAACTTTTCACCTCTTCGTTTCGAGTGGGGTGACCCCTTCTCTTGCCCCTCGAAAGAAAATATGTTTTGCAGGTGATCCTTAAAGATCCTTAACGTAATTTTTGGTGAGGGACCTCACGTTTCCCCAACTGGAGAACGCCTTCCGCACCACCTAAACACACCTGGCCGACCTAGCCATGGGCAGGTCGCCATGGGGGGTCCAAGAGTTCCAAGAAGGAAGTTTGGCCGCCCCAAGGTTCCGTCAACTGCAAAGCCTTTCCCTACAGGTCAAAGGCCTTGTTGTACTGGAGTTGATCCTACAACAACACTACTCCAGGAGGTTTTCAGCACCAGGTTTCTACCAGGTCTTTTTTACACCATTTTTGGTTCAACAGGTGGTGTTCAGCACCTGTGTAGAGCACCAGGTCTTTTTACCAGGGCTTTGCTCTAGCCTTTGTCGCGGCCAGGATGCCCCGGGTCACACCCTTCCCTTCCGGCGCCTCCGGCGTGCGCCGGCCGTGCATGTAGTCCAGATCGCCCACGAAGAACCTGGCGAAGGACGACCAGGGGGGATGGACGATGGACGACCATGGCACGGGGCAGAATTTTCGCTTCACACATCATGTGTGGACCGCGAACCCAGGCCCCCTAGCAGCATCTTTTAGCTTCACTGAGACTCACGCCGCCGAACAAAACAATGTCAAAGCACTAGTTTAACATGGGCTAACATAGGTGATAGCGTCATATATATATACTATACTGTAGATTTCTTGGACGTTCGGCGGTCCGACATTGACCCTTGTTGCCAGACTACATCTGTTGGTAAGGTCGGTTTCTTGGCATTTGAAGGGTCGCCTGTGTTCAAGGGCAGTTGGATCATTGTATATTCGTATATATATACACACATAATATAAAGATCTCCGTTTTGTCCCATCCCCCATGTTCCCCCACCAAAACAAAAATAGACATCGGGAATTCACAAACATCTCACACCTTTTGACATACAAAGGGTTCGTCCAGAAAACAATTGGGTGTGGTCAAAACCCTTGATTCTTGGCATTCAACAAAACCTCGTTGATGAATCAAGGCCCTGAAGGGGTGTGCATTTGTGTCAGGTTGAACCAGGTTGGGCCTGAGGTTCAGACTCCACAACACCACCAGCAGCATGAAAGGGATGCTTAATGGAGGATAGGGGTGCCCATTATCCACTCAGATAGGGACTAAACACCACCCCTTTGTGACTCCAGGTACTTTGAGGGTATATAATGTATATATATATATATATATAAGCAAGTATCATAATAACAAGCAAGTGACAATTTGAGGATTTGGTGAAGAACATAACGGGTGGACCTAAAACCGTTGCCAAACCCATGCCATACCTGCAATTTACCCGTACTATAGCCTGTACTTATTTGGAATAAGTTACCTCGGATCGTGCACAAACATGTTGTTCTCGCAACCCTAAACCCTAAACCCGTGCCATACCCGTACTTGACTCATACTAACAGGTATATTCAATGGGCCTTGTTGCTGCCATCATGGGAGTCTTTCCGATGGGTTCAAGGTTGAGAAATTCAGTAGCACATCGCCTGAATTCATGATCTACTGTGGGCGAAATGGTGAGACAGGATGAGAAGGGGGTGAATGAAACATACTGAAAGACCTTTCTGTTCATAAAAACCGGGATTGCATCGAAAAACATATAGTATCATAGTTCACTGACCCCATTTCAATTAACGATGAGTTTTGTTCATTAAAAATAAGATCATATTAAGGCCCTATCCTCTCAAATCTTCCTCTTCCATTCCCGGAGGGGGCCGCTTTCACCTGCTTTCCCACCACATCGCCGACTCCAACATGTTGGACCGAACCCACGACCTCCGAAACACGACGTCCTTCACGGCGAAAACGCCCAAGACCCAAAACAACATACACAAATTCCCCAGACACTCCATGGGACTGCCATATATGCCGATCAATTGGGGTGGTGAAAGCGGGGTCATGAGGGGTCAATTGATCGGCATATATGGCAGTCCCATGGAGCGTCTGGGATTGATGGAAAAGTTTTATACAGTAACCAAGCCCGTACCCCCCCTCTCTCTCTCTCTTTATTTGCTTACCGCACCAGTCTCGGCCATTGCCATAGGGCCAGTAGTTGGTCCCCGTGATCTTCCGAAGTCCATACGCCTCGCGGCATCGGCAGAGCGGCGGTGACCACGCACACGTCACCGCCGCGGTGACCGGTCGTCCTTTCGTTCGGTCGTCCCAGCTTGCCAGTGACCCTGTTGGTCCAACAAAAGGGGAAAACATCGGGAGATACCCAACCGGGTTTGGGTCTATGAATTTTTTCTTCCAGCAATCGAATTGGGAGGTATTATATTTATATATTATATAATCCATATATAGTTTAATACACACTCATCGGTGATTCTTACAATCTTTCACATGTCCACCGGTCCCCACATTGATAAACCCGCCAGCTTGGCCATGGACTGCGGTGCATTCACCGCGCTCGCATCTTCGGCGAGGGAATACAACGCCAAAGGGCTGCGGGTGAAGGCATAGTGCATTGGGTCTATCCGAGTCTACCAGCGCCCAGTGGATGATGATGGAGCCTGTAACCAAGGCCCCGTTCAGAAATAGTGATATCGTTTGCTGTTACCTGTTACAGGTCTATCCACGGAGAAACCCAAGTAATGCCAGTAATGCCAGTAATCCCTGTACTCCCTGCAGTCCAGAGTGTTGGTGAAAAAAAGCCGACCGGACCCGGGGACCCAGGTGGTTCGATGAGGAGTACGACGTTCGTCAGGCCTGACGTCCCGACTTGCGACAAGTCCATGAAGGCTAACTGGAGGGTATGTGGAGAAAGGGGGGGTTCATCAAAAATGGCGAAAGTACGATGCTAAGTTAGTGCATCAACAAATTACCTTCCACAAAGTTCTGCGATGTTTTCTGGGTGTTTGTTCTGGTAAGTTTTCCTACTGGCCACCATTCCACGAAACATCCACGAATAGCCCTGGGTTCAACGAATGTTCCGGGCCTTCCACAAAGTTAGTAGAATAGGTTTGTGCAACACCCTTTCTGTGCACTACCCCTTACCCTTGGCCTCTGAAATAAAAGGTGAACCTGTCTCCACCTCTTACATTTAGTGGGGAAGCTGTGCAAAGCCAATCCAATGAACAGTCAGGTTGTCAACTTTTTACAGGGTGGTGGATAATTGTGTGGCTCAAATGGAACACCCACAAAGACCCGCATGGGTACATTGATGGGCTTGCATGATGGTACCTTTTGAATCCATTGCTCCAATTTGCTACATGAACCAGTGTCAGAATCCCTGCTTGGCTTAGATGAATTGGAGATCCTCTTCATCACCTCCCATTGCGGTCTGTCCTTCGAATGTCCCCTGTTAGGACAAGACGCGCATCACTGCGGACGCTCATGGTCTCACAGCGGAATTTGTACAGTGAAAAGTGAACCAAGCAGAACCACGACCACACAAGAAATCAAGAGGATCCAACCAAAGGGATCTCCCAAGAGGAAAGTAACTTCGAACAGCCAGCGTCCATCAACTGAGCTAAACCACGAACTTCATCGGGAGCAAAAAACGGAACGGCGCCCACAATCGCACCTTGAGGAAACGATCGGCCCTCCGATTTCCTGGTTTGCAAACAAGTGTAACCGGGAAACACCTGGTGGTCAGGAATTTTGCCGATGTGGACAAAGATCCTGCGCAGCCAAAAGGATAGGTCCCGAAAGGTGACATCGTCGCCACAGCATGCTTCAAGGGTGTATCCGCGTTTCTGAAATAAAAATGCCAGTTCCATATAGGAAGTGCAAAAAGCTTCACCAACTTTCCATGCCAAGTTCCGAGCAAAACCAATAAAGGTTTCAATGTCGGAAGGAGAATGCTGGGAAAACCACGGGCCTGAAATGTCTAAGACATGCTCAAAGCGCCATGGAAAATCAACAATGTTCTGATTCCATTCCCAACGAACAAATTTCCTTTGAAGGGAAGTATTGTCGTCACAAGCAGAAATCTCATCAACAAGTACCGTCGCAGGAACTTCCGGAGTAGACAACTCGTTCAATCGAGCCAGAAAAAACTGTCGTGCAAAAATAGCCTGTTGCATCTGTGAAAACATCTGGACCTCTACTGGGAGAGAGGCAGCAGCGATCCGCTTGGCTGCTTGATCAGCCTTGCGGTTACACAAAATATTCTGTACTGTTGTTCCATGTTCGGCAGCGAAAGCTGGAGAAATGAGAAAATCAGGGATGTCATCCCCGACGTGTGAAGGGATCCAGAATAAACGCACCGGTTGGCATCCATCAACATCCCGTGAAACATAAATCTGCAAAATGGCTCTCCACCAGCCAGCATGTGTCCATGAGGAGTCAACACTGCGCTGAGCAATGAGCAAATTGAATTGGTCGACGACAGATTTGCAATCAGAAAAAATGTCAATGTTGTGTGTAGCGTGCAAGCATGCTCTGTATACAGCAAACAACTCCGCAGTGTACGAAGTCAAGACAGGGCAGCAAACTCTTTCTGAATGAATGCAAATTCCTCGCTCATCGACCACGCTACAACCTGCCGTGGTAAGCCAAAATGACTCAGGAAAGAAAACAGAACCGTCCGTCCACAAAGAAGCTCGAGGTGCATGTGGGTCGTGTACAGCACACACGTCATCATGAATGGATGTGAACTGCAAACGGTGCTTACAGATTCCAATCGGGTGCTCACAGACTCCTAGCATGGCGAAGTTTTCACCAAATTCGTGACAAGGAGGTTGAGCGAGGGGAAGAGCATCACACTCAAAGATCCAATGTGGCATAGATTCCGGTTTTCCAAGGCAAAACCTACAAAGGTTAGAGTCGATTAAGTTTGCAGCACACAAGCGGTCGTTCGTGAGTGTACAGCCAACAACCTGTGAGTCAAAATAAGGCAAGAGATTAGTTTCATTCTGAGCTGTTGAGTATCTTCGGCGAAAGGTAGCAGTCAGAAAGGGGTCAATGAAGCCCTTTGGTTTGTTAATGTCTTTGCGTTTTTTGGTCGGCAGCTCTTTCATAGCAATACTGGACGGCAAGAACTTGCAGTAAGCGTCTAAGCTCGCGAACCCCAACTTCGAGGGGAGGAATGACAATGTCATAAAAGACAAGTTCAAGCTTGGGAGACAATGACAGGTGAAAAAGCGAAAGGGCTTGCTGCACTTGTGATAAAAGACTATGCTTTGGTAAGTCAGGACAGGCTAAAATGCGGCAGCATTGGGCCACTCGCCCTGGTTGAGAATGAATACAACGCCAAAAATTTAGGATACAGTTGTATGCACGAACGCAAACAGGTTCAACCCGGTGAGGGATGGAAAGCAAAGCAAAAACCAACATCTTAGATCGCCAATGAGGCCTGGAGCCCCAGTACACAGAGACAAGTTCATTCTGAATACGCTCAAGTAAGCGCTTGGGGATCTTAGAAATCTGGGTTGCAAAGGAAATCTGAGGGAGGACTTTAGCTCCCAAGAGATCAGTTTTGACCTTCATTGAAACCGGCAGATTAGAGATATTCTTGATGTCAGAAATGACCTTACTGCATTTGGCAGGGTCAAACAAAAAGGAATTACGATCTGATGTATAGATCTTAGCACCTAAAACATCGAATTCCAAGGAAAGGGCCAACTGTGGAAAAGCTTCCTTTGCAAGAGATCTGGCATTGGCAGACGTTGCCCAAAGAACGCTCTTTTGGTGGTTCAAATGTTGTCCCACCATGAGTCCCCACAGCTCTGTTGTGCGAAGAGCTTGCTGCAACAAATGTGAATTCGTGACACGCACCCACATGTACGCATCGTCAATAAAGACACGACAAGTGATATCGTGAAAACGTTCAATGAAGCACGCCCAAACATGCATATGCACGTTGATAGCAAGAAGTGACAAAGAGCAACCCTGGGCAACACCATTAGCGTTTGTCACAGGGATATGTGAGATCCAGTTACGGTAGGACAGGTGCTTCTTCAAGCCACGATACATCATGGAAAACATATTTACCATACCCTTAGGGAGGCCCAGAGCTAACATGAGAGCAGCGGTGATCGGCGGGACAATACGATCAAAGCATTTGGACTGATCTAACTTTATGCCAATGAGATGCTGGTTGTCGACTTTGGCCGAGTCGATGTCCAAGCGAAGCCCATCGCTCACTGCAGCCATTGAACGCCCTTTGATCCCACCGAACAGCGACGGGTGGAGCGTAGTTTGCTGCCACTGCTGGAGCTGGCGAAACCGAGTCCCTGAGTATGCGAGCAAGAGTGGCGATAGGACCGTTATGAGTCTTTTATTTAAGGGTGAGGCTGGTCCAGGCTTATTGAGCAGGGCTTGTTTGGCACGAAGCAAAACATCGGGGATTGAGCCACCACAATCATTTTCAAGCTGATTGAAAAACACTGCAATTCGTTCAAGGCACGTCTTGGGTAGCAACTGGAGTTCAGTTGTACGCCACCCGTCCATGCCCGGTGATGCGAGTGGATTGCGAGATCCAATCGTCATGGCAAGATCAGCGGCTGTAAGCTCAGGCAAAGCTACAGGAGTGGCAGTGTGTTGTACATAAGGCCACACAAAGTTCAAAACCCTGAGGGGATCTTCATGCAGTACATTGGAGGCAAAGATGGAATCCCACTGGAGATTAACATGGTGCAAAGCCTCGGACGGTTGATAGAGAATATTACCGGAGGAATCAGTGACTAAATTGACTGGCTCATCAATAGACTTGGTCTTTAGATGGTGGTATATGTACTTCTTTGTTGAACTAGCCGAGTGTTTGACCTGAGAGCGCCAGGCATTGATTCTCTGCTGTTTCTTAGTAAAATCCCAATTCTGCAATTGCACCTGAACCCACTGCCGACAACGGGCGACCTCGAGGAGGGAAGGTTCAGTCGGGATGAGCCAAACATGAGGGCACTTAAGGCTTTGAAGTGACCTACAAGCTTTCTTGGATGTACGTTGCAAGATGTGCAAATCCGCAAGGCTTGAGGCTGGTCTCTGCAGGCGGACGAAAAGCTCATCAAGACGAGAAAGAGCATTCTGTAACCACGAAGCTTTGAGCGAAAGCGCAGAGCCGGATTTCGCTTGACCTGGACAAAACTGTTTGTATTGAAAAAGGGGGAGTGCCCCTCGTTTTCGTGGACCATGGCCCCAGTGTGCACCAGAAGACAAAAGAGTCTGGCAACAAAAGTCATTTAAAGTGTTCCACTTCTGGTCGGTGTGAGGATGTTGTGCATAAAGCCTAGCAAAACGGGACTCCCACAAAAAATCAGCAACCTCATTAGAGGGATGAGTCGGATCAAGACCGGGCTTATCAAGAGAGTCGGTAACAAGCGGAGCAAACTTCTGATGGACATACCCATGCTGCCATATAGTAGGCCAAGAAAAGGTTGCACGAACAGGGCGGTGTTGCGAATCGGAAGTTTGAACAACCTCAATCGACTGCAATGCACATGAAGCAACTTGGTTGACAAGAATACCGTCAATTGAAGAGCAAAAGTCACCATGACCTGAAAAAGTACTATCTTTAGAGTAGGTCAATGGCCGCAAGGACTCACCTGAGTCGTCTAAAGTAGTCAGGGGATCAAACCAATTGTGGAAGTTCACCGCGTTCGAGATGCTGGGATAATGCAAAGGAGGGGATTGGAAGTCCCCAGCTAAAATAACTGGGATGGACCCAAACTGAGCACATATAGTGAAAATGTCAGCAAAAATTGCATCATTATACCCAAAAATTTGGGGGTTGGATGATGCGGAGGTTTTGGCATAGATAGAAAAGACAAGTGCACGAACAGTAGGGGTCACCTGAACCCAACATGCATTTGCACGGTGAGACGAATACAGCTTGTTGTAAAGACCAGTATGGTCGGAAATCGGATCAAAATCAAACGACAATTCAGGAGGAGCCAGGATGGCCGTGCCTCCATGCATAACAGAATGTTGGCCATCGGATCTAATAAAACCCTTAAGAGGGGCACAAGTAAACAATTGTTTTCCGATTTCCTTAACAGACTTCTTGGAGTGGCGAATATTATTGCAGCCAACACGAGTTTCCTGAAGACACTGCACGGTAGCGAACTCATGCTTCCAAGAACAGTTAGTCTTAAGGCTGCCAATATTCGCAGTAGACAAGGTCCACAGAGAAGAAATGGGGCCTTCTCCTGGAAAGCCTAAGGTAGAGTCAAACTCCATCGAAGGAAAAGGACTGTGATTGGCGATGAGCAGAAACGCAGACAAAAGAGATTCAAGAAAAGGTTGACACTGGCAGTGCGAATGAGACAAGGAAACAATCAAAGAACGAGAGTGTGAACAAATGACGGACTGTGGCCTGCAAGTGCAACTGCAATATCTTTTCCCCAAAACATTGCAGCGGCTTGTGGAAAGCCAGCACATGGTTCGAACTAGGTCAAAATGGCGGCCGCGTACGGGCCGACTGGTGAAGGCACAAGACACAAAATGGCGGTCTGTGGTCTCATAACCATCAACACAAGAACTCAGACACTGAACCAAGATGAAAGAAATAAAACCGAAAGCCAAGAACAAAGCATAGTTCGGCATGAGACAGGGAGACCTCGCAATTAACCGGACGATGCGCCAAATGTGATTGCATGTCGTCCCACAATGGCAAACATCGATCCAATGCTCGCTGAGGGAGCACATCCCACAAAAGTGCATTGTTATCAATGCGGAGAAACCCGGCACAAGCCTCCGAAAGACGAAGAAAACTGAAAAGATGATCCACAAATAACGAAGGTTATCACCCAACTGGAAAGGAGGCTGACAACCGGAGGCTTGCGCCCCAACCCTTCAAGCTTGCTTGGGTAACTTTGGCGGTGGTGTTTCACCGGTCACCTCACGTGCACGAGACGGTCCTACGGTCTGCAGGATCTGGCGTAGCGAGTCAGATATGTGCTCAAAACGCCCATCGACCTTCTCTTCAAAGCGTGACTGCCGCTCCTCAATGCGGTCGAATCTTTGTTCCAGCTTGTCAATGCGGGCCGTGTCCTGTAACGAAGGAGTTGCAGCCGATGCGAACTGCTGAGGAGCAAATGTTGGCTTCGTGCCAGCAGGGGGCACTGCCTTGGAAGGCTTTGCTTTGCCTGAACCCTTGCTTCCTTGACGAGGTTTGAAGGTCTCAACCAACTCCTGTAACAGGATTTCGTGTGGCGTACCGTTCACCTCAATGTGGAAGCGAGTGATAGATGGCTTCGAAGCAAAGGCCAATACCCATGTAACCACGCCTGCAATGCGAAAGGTGCGCATCGGAATAGGGGGCACTTTGGTTGACTGTGCTGTCGCCTCGACAACATTGGCCGCAGTGGTGCCAATGGGCCAGCCGGATGCCTCAAAGGTGTGCTTGGGAACAACATCTTTGTTTTCCTTCGTGATTCTCGGATCGCCAGCCAACAAGGTAGTCCGAGCAGCGCCAATTTTGTCTGACCGTACACGAAGGGCCAAGCCCCTCTTTGTGATAACAATGCCAGCAGCTCCTTCTGTGTTCTTGGTTTCGATAAGCATGTGCTGCAGGTCAGCTGGTGCAGGCTGCCAAAACTTCGGTAGCACCGAGGTGTCGAGGCTGCCTTGGCCACGCTCCAAATAGTCCCGAATGAACAGGACATTTCGCCCACTGGCTTCCAGCAAAGGCTTCCGTGAAGCCTGAGGGATCTTCACAATGCACTGCAGTTGGATATCATCTTTTCCGGAGGCTGGATGATGATTCAGGCGGAAGCCGTAGTAGATGAAGTCGGATACAGCATCTGTGAGGGCACCAACGAGCTTTCGAAATGCAGGGATAGGTTGCTCCCTGTACTTCTCGAACTCTCCTTTGCTGACAAAGCGGTTGTCGATCTCTAGGACTAACTCAGCCACTTGAACAGTGGTGAACTTGAGAGTCGGTTTGGGAAGTTGATAGGCAATCTTCCCCTTGACCACCACAAGCAGGATGAGCCTTTTGTACGAAGTCTTGGATGTCTCGTCCTTGAGCACAACTTCGTGTGGACCCTCAAGCCGAGATGCAATCGCTCCGAAGGAGCTTGGCTCGGCTGCTGGAAGCACAACTGCCAGCACAGCATTGGATGGGTCAAGGTGCAACAAATCAGGCAAATGGCTCTTTGTGGAAAGTACAATTCCTCCTCGCCACGGTGAGGCTTGCAGTCGATGGATTTGCTCGACGGGTTTGCCATCAGGACCCTTGAAAGGGTGGTCATCAGCCAGGATCAGGTCCTCCCAACGAGACTGCTGTTGCTTCGGCTTGTAGGCTTTCCAAGGGTCGTTGACCCAGACCGGATCAGGCTTTGCTGTGGACGGCGCAGATGGAGCTGATTGACGAGGGGACATATTGCTGTCTTCCATACCACCAGCAAAAACATCGGAAGGGAAATCATTGCTGATAACTTTGAGCAGGAAGGTGGAGCGGACATACTGGGCAAACATGATCAAGTCATTGGTTGCTCCAGAGCGATCCCACACTCGCCTGGCTTCATGTTGCAGAACGGCAATGCGAGGAGCATGCTCTGACAATGTAAGCCTCAACTGCTGCTGGGTGGCAAACTCTGGCAAAGTAATAGCCATGCGGTCAAACACATCCTTGATGAGAGCATAGCCACACATACCCGGCGGGGTTGTTTGCACAAAGTAAGTGATGGTGGCAGTTGCAGGAATCACATTCAGAGCCCCAAGAATATGGTTGACAATATGATTGAGGGACTGATGCATTGACGGAGGTGCAGTCAGCATGAGGTGAACACTCTGCGTGTGGTGGACTTTGTAGACCTCGATCTGTAACCAATGCCGCTTGTAAATGATGGGCCAAAGGATGTGCCCATAGGGTCTGTATTCAGGCGTGGGCATTCCTGGAAACACCAATGTCTGCCGAACTGGGCACCAGATAGAGGCAGGAGCGATCAAGATCTGGGGATCCATAATTCGCACAAATTCACAGAAGTGGTTCAACTCGTCCGTGGCAAGCCAACCCGCATGTAAGTTCATGTGGTCAAATCTAGACTCAATGCGGGCAGTGATAACTTGCCGCATGGTAGCACTGGACAGAGGCAGCGGTTGAGGAGGTTCAGGTGGTTGAATGTAGTGCATCGGAAATGCAGACAAAAGATCATGCTCTGATGCTGGTCGTCCTTGCTCCGTTGCAGTCCAGACAGCATGGAAGAAGTAGCGCCTAAGTTTGGCCGCAAAGAGAGCGACAGCCGGTGGTGCTTGAGCTTCACGCCAGTCTTCAATCGCAGCAGCCACAACCATCCGAATAAGATCCTGTGTCTCCGGTGATGGGACATTGAACTGACCGGTAATGTCCGGGATGTGATCAAAGAGGTTGAGATCAGTTGCCCACTTGTAAATCAACTGCCACCCGCACAAGTGTGGGATAAACCGCTCACCATCCGCTTGAAAGGAAATGCGGTTGAGTCCAATGTCCATACGTCGGCCAACAATTCGCACCAAAGGATGATGTAAATGCAGCGGAATCTGATGGAGCTTGATGTCAAGCGAACTTTCCTTCCGAAGAACCTCGATGGCACCCCAGTGGGCTTGCAACAAAACCGGGATGATTGTTGGCTGATCGAAGGCAACATCAAGGTCACCATAGGGGCTCTCCTCGAAGTCACTGGCGGACACGTCCCAGTACACCGGTGGCGTGAAGTGGATCGCATGGTCAGACGCCCAATCAAACATCTGGGTGATGTAGAAGAGCTCATCAGATGCTAGCCACCCATGAGTGTTGATGGAATACTCAGCACGTTGCATGAGGTCAGCACCGGCTTGAAGAGTGCATGGGAACCCTTGGTAGCCATGGTGGCCACCCGACCTCACAGGAGCTCCAGGCAAGAGGACAATTCTGTCAAGGTCAGCAAGACAGTGCACTGCATCATGTGCCAACCTGTTCCCATTGATCGTAGAAATTGCCAGCGGGTTGTGATGAATATTGTAAATTGTCTGAGCTGACACATACCCAAAATTCCTGTGTGCGAGGAGGGGTGCAGTGGTACCCTCTTCGTACAAAAGTGAAAGCACTTCGGAAGAAGAAGGGTTCGGAATCTGCTGGATCAGAATGCTCTGACACACTCCAGAAGGACCTTGGTCTTCAATCAATCTGAAAGACATGTGATGTCCAACCACTTGCGTTCGCACAAAAGCCTTGAAGGCCTCTCCAGCCCCATTTGGAATGGTGGCAGTGAGCGTAGCAGCAATGTCTGGGCACAAGATCGCGATGTCAAAAGTAATCGCCCCTGAAGGCCACACAATTGACTCCAAGGCACTCAAAAAGATGTCAAACTCACGGGTTGTGACAATCTGATCAATGCCCGCAATCTCAATGACAATGGTCTCTGCACATACGGTAGTTCCCAGCTCTGGCACTGGAGCGAAGGCAACGGTGGGCGAAATGTCTACCTGAGCCGGGGAAAGATTCGGCAGGTGGTCACTGCGAGGTTCATGGGAGCTGAAATTCACAGAACCAATACAACAGTATCGAATCTTGAGAGTCCAATTGCACTCACGAGCATGAAACATGCCTATGGTCCAATGTGATGATGACTGATGCTCACTATGAGAAAGGGCGAAAGCACGAAGTAAGGTGGACGGACCTTTGAGGGCACGGTCGAACAGCTGGAAACACGAATCGGAGGGCTTGGCACAAAACGTACAGTCAATGCCCTGTTCTGGAAACTCGAGACGAACGCGCAGAGGGCCGTCGGAACGAATCGGATCGTTCATAGACACATATTTTGCAATGGCATGAGATACTTTGATGAAGTGGACAAATTCATCTTGTTGGAAAAGCATGGCATTGTAGCTTGTAAGACGTGCAGCCCAAGCTTCATGCAAAATGCGCTGTACATCAAATCTTTCAACAAAGGCGGCTTGAAGTGCTAATAACAACGGCAACAAACTGTGCGTGACAGTGATTGCATTGCCGACACATCGGAAAGCAGCCTGTAGGTTTGTTGGCAGAATAATTTCTTCACAAGCTCCAAACAAGGAACAGAATCGGGCAGGGTCGAAAAAGGAGATTCCCCTTGGATGGTCCTCCAGGGCAGCAAATACCCCTTTTGCAGCAATGTGAGCATCATGTAGCCTATGCTGGGCAGAGTAAGAAGCACACAACGTAGGGAGGGGTTCATCATGGCGGGGAAACCGAGCCTGCAAACATTCAATCTGAGAACAGTTCGTAGACAAAGCTGACCTCTTGGCCGGAGGCAGCAACTTGACTGACCCATAAATTTCCAAAGCTTGCTGGTCCAATCGAAGCTGATTTGCCCAGATCTGTGGAATGTCAAACTCAAAGGCCTGATCATGCCAAGCGGAACGAGGGGTAATCGAAGGTGTCAACTGCACATCGAAAAAGGCGGGTCGGCAGTCGCATCTAATCCATGCAGCCAACCACCTTGTGCGCATGTGATTAGCAAGGTGGTGGTGAGGAGTACATTGTTGAAAAATGCGAACAAATCCGAACTGCTTGAACAAGGCATCAACAAAACAGAAGTGGGGATGATGCATGATTTCGTCAACGCACTCAACAACAACAATGTTTGCTTGCAGCACTGCACACGTTTCGATGGCCTCGACAAAGGCCCAACCATTGGGGTGGTTAAGACCCTGAGAACGCCCTCCCTTCGACCACGTGGGACACGGTGGGGACAAAGTAACCACAGTGTTAGCACTGTTGGCAATCAGATGGAAAAAGGTCCAGTCCTCAATGCCAGCACAAATCCCAATGTGATTGCTTGGATTCCACAACAATTGAGGAGCAATTGGTGGGCGATACACCTGAGAACTGTGCTTGGTAGACCACAAGGTCATAACCTCTTCATCATGATCAATGTAAAATTGCTGGCCGACACAATGTCCACAGTCAACCCTGGATAGGAAGGAGGCGGCTTGAGACCACCCCGAGAAGGCACCACAAAATCCGTGAACGAAGTTGCACGCAAGATCATCGTCGAACTCAGGTCTTGGAATGATAACAGTGTCATCGGCAAAGTACCACTCAGACCCTGTGCACGGAGCAATAGGGTCTCCAAGACACACCACCTGCGCACCTGAAATGAGCCTGAAAGATCGTAACCCAATTCCATTGATATGGATTTTGACTTGCTTGGGGAAATCTGAATCCAGCTTAAAGCCAACTCCTGGGGCATGGCGAAGCAAGGAAAGGGTAAAGTCATTCGACCCACAGTCTTGAACCACTCCAACACAACAGAACCGCCCTTTCAATTGAAGAAAGAAACCAGCTCGATTGGATGAGTCCAGAAGTGATTGCATCCTGAAAGCATAGGGAGCATCTAATCCAGAACAGTCCATGGCGATCACAGGTCCTATCTAAGCACGTGCAGCACAAGCGCGAGGCGGGGCAAGTGAACCGGTGGGTCCAACCTTTGTGGACGGAGCACGCTCCTTGGGAAAGGAGCCGCACTCCCCTGGGTGCCCGTGACCCTGAGCTGAAGGTTTTGAGCCCGACAGCTTTGGAGATCCTCTTCATATGGGGGGTTATTGATCAGGAGTCTACATGATCCCTTCAGCCACGATTCACCCTCCCACGCTGCTTCAACGATTTCATCCAACACGGAAGTCTGCACCACCGGATGTTCCACAGCAGTCCACCCTGAAAGAGGGTGACCCCGAGCTCACAAACCTTAGTTGTTGAGCACCCATTCTGTTCAAGAATCCATTATCGTCAGGTAGGTCATCCATAGATACTACCTTTAAGATCCTTTGAGTACACATACTGGGGGCCACCACGTCTTTCTAGCCTCTTTGTGCCGGACAAACTGAGGGATCTGCACTGGGAGCTCAGAGCCTAGGCCTGAGCTCGGAGCTTTCCTCCAAGTCTGGAAGATTCACATGGAACCTGAAAACCACCTGGTTAATGGAGGAGGCAAAAGGTCCATGCCATCAGGTTCCATGTAGGTCTCATCCAGGATCTAATCGATCCCGAAGCCGAAACCGGTCTCATGATGCTCTGAGCACTGGACTGTGGACTCTGAGTCGGGCAGGGGCCGTTTCAGTGATCTTCCTCACGTCGTTGGGTGTCGGAAGTGACACGTACCGTATGTCATGGCAGCCACTTCTGCAACAGTACCCATCCACACCACGTGTCTACCGGCATATTGACCGATCAAGGGGGGGTGGTTGATTTCAGGGGTCAATGTCTAGGTTTTTTATATTCCGGTCCCAGTTCCATGGAGTTTTCCGGGGTGGTTTTCCACCTCCCAGCTGTGTCTCGAGACCCCTAACTGTGGGGAGGGGTCTCAAAACTGCTCTCCTGCTTACTTTCCTGCAAGCAGTACCCAAAAGTTGAAAATTCCGGTACTTTTCTTGGAAACCAAAACTGTTTCTATCCTGTCTTCACCTTGATTGAGATCGAGATGCTCAACATTTATTGAATCTATGATCTACATGATGTAAATGCTCAACATGTCCAAGCAGGTCATGTGATTCTGGTTCCAACACTACTCTGTTCGATGGAGAGTATAGCCAGTTGCTCAGGTGTTCCGCTTTTTGACTATTCGATCGATTACTCTACACTCTGACTCGCTAACATGGAAGTGGAAAACCCCCTGTTGGTACAGGAAAGTAGTCTTCCAAGTGACCATTCTCCACTTCCATGTTAGTGAGTCAGAGGGTAACCTTATTATCCAAGGAGCTTCCAGCGCAGATCCATTTTGTACATGTGAGACACAGATCCCGTGCGCACGGTTTTTTGCCGTTGAGCCACATTGGGCTTCTTGGCCTCGAAGCAATGACTCAACTATCCAAAGGACTTGTAAAGTTACTCCGGTATACTCAATCCTTATTATCGGTATTTATTGGCAAGGTCACCCACAACGTCAGCTCCCTAGGCCCTAGGTCACTCCGTCACCACAATCCCTTCTTCTTCAGGAGCTTCAGTTTCAGCCTGCACCCATGGTCGGAAACACATCGAACGGTGCAAGAAAGACAAACAAAGTACTAAGTCAAGGAACAGTCAAGGAACTGCATCTATATATAGCCTGCTTCTTCCCCTTTGATGAGCTATCTGAGGGCCTACAATATCCAACCTACTGTAAGTTGAACATGAAACAGGTTAAACATCCACTCCGCGTTTTAGGACAGGGGGCCCAAACCAGCATTCTGTTGAAAAACCTCGGTCCGTCGGTCCAATGGGTGTGTCGCTCAAATACCCTGACACGACCCATGGGACTGCCATAGGACTGCCGATCAATTGATCCCTCAGTCAACCACCCCAATGTAGGCATATATGGCAGTCCCATGGCGTGTCGCTCAACCAGGGAGGACCGACCCCCTGGCTATTCACGACGCCCGGAAGGGTTCGGTGGTGAAGGGACATGGAAGCACCGGTCTATACCCATTCAAGAAATGGGATCACGCGGATTCAAAATACATCAATATATATATATATACACATCAAAGTAACCATCCCACTGAATCGCAATGATTTTCGGGGATGTTTTGTGTCAAGTGCCCATTTTTGTAGAGCCTTGGAGGTCCTTCCGCTCCCGCCCCCACTTCGCAGGATTCTCCTCCTCTTCTGGCGGCGGCTCAAAGAAGGGCGGCTCCTCTCCGTCGTAGAGCCAGATTGCCTGCAAAGTCGCCGTCACCCGTCACGACTCACTGCAACGATCGGCCCAAAAGCAGGGGCCCCAAGGCATCCAAGCGCGGCCCCAAGCGGCCTTTCAGTAATGGGTGAAACTATCAAACATATCTCCAATCTGCATTGGATCTTGTTCAACTTCCTGAGGCTTAAGTTCTATACAGGTTTGGTCTGTGCTTTCTTGCGTTGCTTTGCTTCCCCCCTCGTTTTCGTCGACCCCCCGTCGTCCCAATGTGGCCGTAGGCCTTGTCGCGGCGGAGGTGCTCAGCGGCGAAGAGGAGCGCGGTGCGCTCCTGGGCTAAGGCTTTCAGCACCACCTGGCAGCGGCTCATGGCGGCTGGCGGATCCGGTGGTTCACTCCACGGCTCAGCGGCGTTTTGGGCGGGCTTGGAGGCTCGGTCTTCGCCAAGAAAACCGGCCCAGTATTCGGCATTCGCAGCTAGAGGTCTATGGTCTACTACAAACTATAAAGTTGAGATGATTTCCAAGGGGCAACTGAAATATCATTGATGATGTAACTGGCAGAAACATACCAGTTACGGAAGCTTCCTTCTTGGTGCTGAGTGTGCGTCGGGGCCGGCTGTGCCAAAAGAAAACAAATCAATACTTTTTCCCATGAGTGCCGCAGGTCCCCAGGTCGCTGAACAGGCTTTTGGGGCCACTCAACTTCTCCTACCCACACAAAAAAACTACCCCTTCTGAATGTACGTTCTTACTTAGGCAGTTCCAATTCTTACTTGTACTTGGCGGTTCTTACTTAGGCGAGCTCAGTTTCTTCGTCTCCCCGTCCGCCCCGTCCCTCCGCGAGGCGCCCGCGGGGCGTGTCACGCCTCCCGATCGCTGCGCAGCTCGGCGCTGGCGAACTGCAGCGCACGGCCGGAGTGGCCCACGGCCTCGAGCACCTGAACGGTCGAGCTCCAGGAGACTCAGCTGGAGGCCACGAGGCGGCCAGGGTTGATGAAGCAACAGCATTGGAGCTCCATGGTGCTGAGATTTCCAGTGAAGTGGTCTTTGGGTTTTGAACTGAATCCCAAACCCGTCTGTTGATATCTATTGAGCACTCTGAGATTTCGCCCGAAGTTGGGAGGCGCTCAGGATCACTAGCTGAATGGTGCCATCACCTTCACCACGTAACTAGACACCGTCTGACTCGTTTTTCTGACTCTCCATCGGCACCCGGCCCGTCCCCGAAATGGTGGGTTGCTTCCTCCATGGGTGCGTCTGAAAAATAGGGAGACCTTCCAGGCGTTCCGACCCCCCTTGAAGGGTTCGGAACACATCGACCAGAAAACACCCAGCCAGGGCCAGGAGGTCTCCCAAAATGCACACCCATGGGTTGGACCTGTTGGAGGGTCCTTACGGGCCAAGTTCTGATGGGGCAAACATGGGCAAAGCCAGGTGCAGAAGTCTAGACAGCAGCGACATCTATTTTAGCCAAAGAAAGGCGAAGTCGAGACTCGAGACAAGCAATGGGAGGGCATGCTTGGGATGGCTGAGATCGTTTAGGATATGCAACGTCAGGGATTGCACCGTACTCTAGATGGCCGGGACGTTGTCCAATATTCCCACTCTGTTTGAACTTCCAGGAGCGCGCGCAGAGAAGGACCTACAGAAAACCTCGAGCAATGCACACGATTCACATAGTTGCCATGGAACAACTTGTCAATGTTCAACGTAATATAAATATCATATATTAATAATATATATACACCAAAAAATATGCTAATATGCTATTATGCTATAGTATTGTATACCGTTACACATATTATGGTTCATCGTGGTTCTATACCGGTAAGGCTGTATACGGGGTCATCTAAACCTCAGTCCACCAAAGCTGCCATTTGCCACCCATTCCCGACCGAGGGTGCGGCGATGTCTTTGTCGGCTCGCAGCTCCTGGCTGCGGCATCGAGAGTGACGTTTGCATCCCCTCTGCCACCTCTGCCATGTCTGGCCATGTCTGGCAGGGTGGAGATGCGAATCTACTGCTGAACACCTCCGTCTGGGAGCCCAGCGAGTCTTTGAGGATACCAATTCAATGTATGCCCAGCTGAAAGAAGGGGCTTCATACCTCCCTCTACAGCATGGGATGCCAAATCGCGCTGCTGGGAAGAGAAGAAAAAAGGTCTTGATGTGTCTAGACTATTCTAGACTTATTTACTAAGAGTCTTTCTGGATTCTTACCTCAAATCTGTCCCGTACGGTCCATACCCACTAACAGTAACACTGTTTCACACGGCTTCACATCCCAGCTCACGTCCCAGCTGCACCTAGCGGCGCCCGCTTCGGCAGGTCGAAAAAAAACAGGTGTCCTCTGGCAGGAACTCCAAAGCCATGCCGCTCACCTCCAATGCCTCCATGGCATCCTGGAGCTGCTGGATGCAGCTGCTGAGCAGCTGGATGCGGCCAGTCGGGGAGTCGGGTGGGGTTGGGTGGAACACGGACTCGTCGTGAGCGAGCAGAAAGATCGAAGATAGCAAAACGGTGACCTCACATAGAATGGTAAACATGATTGATAGTACAAAGACTAATCTACTGTTGTGGGGAGAATGTGGGAGATCACATTGGGATGAAGTGCATGCCACTGCAGTAAGGTTCAATGTGAAAACCACGGAGAATCCAGGGGGATCTGCCTTTTGCTCAGTCTATTTGGTGTGCTTTCTGTCTCCCTTTTTCCACACACCAAAATTCCGGTTCAAGCCAGGCAAACCCGAGTCGCAAGCTGATTCAGTACGTCCATGCAAGTTCGACCCCCAAATCGATAGAAGTTATTAGAAGTTCGTCGAGTCGTAGATCCCCACGTAGAAAAATGCATTGAACCACTTGGCAACCGTGCCACGGTCATCTATTTGGGGATCACTATAACCTTAGCTCACCGTGGGCTTGCCATGGTTCCGGCACCGCTTGCCACGCATCGAGATGCACCGAGACGGGTCACGTTGTGACCACAGCCCCGCTTTGTGTTCGCCCATATGTGCCTAAATATATGGACCCCTGAAATCAACCACCCCAAGTGATCAGCAGTCCTATGCCAGTCCCATGGAGTGTCTGGGTAAATAATGGTAAATAATGGTGAATGCCAGCCCCTATATCCCATGACCAGGGGGCCCAGTGGATGATCATGGTTCTAACATGCGTGATTGTTGCGTTATTCTTTGACCGACTGTTACAGGTAATGGGACATACCCAAAACATATATTTCAATGATCAACAACTCTATACTTCGTTTTTCACCACTTCTAGATTGACCTTCCACATAGGTCAACCACAGCCATTTCCTGGTCTTGACCCACAGCCATTTCCTCTAATTACAGTAGTACTCCCAAGACTACGCCACCATCGGTGCCCCCTCTCTGCTCACTCCGGAGCGCTTCGCCTCTCTGCTCTGCCACTCGGCGAAGCGCAACACACCGAGGTCCTGCCGTCGGCCGGTCACTCGGTACACCCATACACGACACACGACACATGGCATAGGACTGCCGACCACACCAGGTGTGGTTGGGTGAGGGTCAATGGGGCGCTTTTCATCTTCCAGTCCCAGGCTGGTCGTGTTTGGGCAACACATGAATTTCAGACTACGATGGGCACTGGCACCCCACGATGTCTTTGAGTTCAGATCAACCAGCTCTTGGGGATTGTGCCATCCACTCTCGGTCCATTTTACCCCCAATCATACACACAAAATCAGTTCAGGCGCTTGAGGAATGGTGGCAAACACGTCATTCAAAAACCACCAAACCTTCTCCACGTGCTACTGCTATCTCCGGTTCCCAGTGTAACATGACCTACCAAAAAATATCTAAAGATTCATCCCAACCTCCTCCAGATCTCGTGACCCTTTTCCCATCAGCCAGCCAGCAGCCAGCCCGTGCCCGCGCACGCCTCCCTGGCCAGGCGCAGCATGAAGTCCTTGCTCCGCCAGGTGCTTGGGTCCAACTGCTCAAGCACCTGGCGGTTCTGCACCTGAAGGATCCGTTTTTAGGGCGCTGTCGAAGACGTGGAGTGGTGTGGAACCCGTGGCGTGCGCCGTGCTGTCTGCGCCTCGTCAAAGGGGATTGCCGACATGATCCGGTGAAGGTAGGGGGATCAAGAGCGAAGGATCCATGAAGGATCCATTTGTAACTCTTCCTTGGGTTTATCCTACCAGGGCCCAGTATGGCCCAGTGGATGATGAGGGTTGGTAAAGGCGTTGTTCAAACATTGTTTACTGACTGTTATAGGTAATACGGTAATGGGACAAGCCCAAGGGGTCAGTGTTGTTCGTTTTGGGGCCAGGTTCCGGTACAGCACAGTTCTTTGTCTTCCCCGAACTGTTGCTCATTCTGCTGCCGCTGAACCATGCTGAACCAATCAGCAAGGAGGACTAGGGCTGCTCTATACACGAAGGATAGCTTTCAGCTCTGTGACACCGGTTTTCAGCACCGGTTTTCAGCTCTGTGACACCGGTCTTCAGCTCTTCTTTTCAATTGGAGAAATGGATGGTCTGGAGGTAAACAACCAACCAAGGGACTGATGGTCCTACATGGATGTTCAAGGGATCGAGGCGAAGGAGGATTTCGTTTCACGGAACCTGGTTTCCATGCTGAACCAACCAGGGCCGACCCCGATCATCTATTTTGTCCAGTCATGTCCTGTCTGTCATGTCTCTCGGGAGGTCACTTACCTGCCGAATGTTGGAGCGTTCAAGGAAAACAAACATCGCAAGGCTCGAAAAAGACCCTTCACTCCCGATTGTGCCACCTTCAATCTTTCCAAGATTGTCTCCTGGCGCCCTGGAATATGATGACATGTTGTGGCACTTGTTGTGGCATGCTGTTGATGACGAAATACTTGCAATCCTATCCCGAAACAACAAACGTTTTTACAGTCCAAGTCACTGCAGCTTGGAAGATCATCTGGCGGCACAGAAACACCAGGTTCCACACGGGTGTGTGGAGTGTTCTTCCAACATGATCAGTCCCAAACAAACGACATTTGTGGGACTGCCATATTCATGGAGAAAAAGGCTAGGGGTGGTTGAAAAGGGGACAATGGAGGCATATATTCCATACATGGAGTGTCTGGAAGTGGAATATGCTAGCTTATTCATGTTTATTCTATCACCTAGACTAACAAGCCCTTAGATTTGGGTTGTGCGGCTGAGTGACACATCAATACCTTTAGTATTTAGACTGCAAACCCAAATGCAGGTGAGCTGGGAACATCATTTGCCTACTTGTCGTGTCGAGTGGTTGCTATGGGTTGTTTGTGTGGTAGAGCTAAACAAACCTCGCCAAACTGATAACAAACCTGAGTGTTTCTAGAATTTTTAATGGACTATATGACGACTATATAACTATATAATACAGGCAAAGATCGTTGTCAAGTGGGATGTTGGTCTGAACATGTGATTTTGGGATCCTTGTCACAGAAACGGTGACATTGAGGGTGGCATAGACTCCACGAAGTAGATCATCGACCAACTTCCAGCAAACCCAGCTGACTCAAAAATGCCAGGCTTGCCAGGCCGAACGCGACCTTACAAGGACCAACCGGGCCAAACCTGTCAAAAACACAGGCATTGGGTTCTACATGCTTCTACTAAACCACTTCTGGGCACTGAATTCCTTAAGTCCAAACAAACAATTTTTAGTACACCCGGGACAATTAACATGCAAGTTGAAAATTGACCTTTGAAAAACTACATTCCTCTACAACCAACAGTTTTCAGGTTCCATCTGGGCCTCTTCCAGGGCGTAAGTTCCGCAATGTCCCTCCGTTTGCACGCCTCTGGGTCCTTCTTCAAGAGTGGATCTGCCATCCGGAGCACCGTGCCCTGCGACGCCGATGTGGTTGGATTGCTGCAAGCTCCCAAAGAAAGGTCTCCTCTTCAGTGGATGCTCTAGAATATAAACATGTGTTATGAATACATAGATATAAACATATATATAGATATATCTTATCTATTTATTAGTATTTTTACATATACATATGGTTTGTGTGCACTGTGACCCCCTCTTTTTGAAACCAAACATGGTCCCTTCATATCAACACAGGCCAAGTCGGTTCTAGATTCTTGGTATGTAAACAGTATATACACTATACATGTATATATTGTGAATCAACAAAAACATGCCAGCAGGGGTGGGGGAACTCCTTCTAGCTCCAAACAGTTTCCTGCTTCATGGGGAGAATGGATACTCTGGCTCCTGAGTTCCCTCCTGAGCAGCAGCTACGTAATATACCAGAGGTGATGACTTATAATGAGAGAAAGTGATGACCCATGCCACAAACCACAGGACATCCAGGGCGCCGAAAATGGAAACAGGTCGAAAACCCATCTCTCTGCGCATGTGCACGTGCTTTCCAAACCTCCCGTTATGCGTATGTTGCAGTAGTACACAGCCATATCAGATATCATACTACTTATATACAATCATTGAACAAATAATGCAGATATTACACAGATATTTCACGTTGGCAATTGGATTTACTGGGGCAGTTGAGATCTTGGGTCTGCCCCCAAAATGTCCAAGCGCCACCATGACACGCCGCGTTTGCACCAGCGTGTTTTCCTTCCCCCAATGGCACGGACTCACGCAAACGCACTTGCCACCGAGGTCACGCAAAACCGCGTGGCAAGCGACATCAACTTTCGAAGGCTTTAGTTGTTAGTCTAATGAAGAATCACTATTCTAGTGGAGGTTTTTGTAGGGAACAGGAAGACCCTTCGATCTGGAGGTTTTTTTGATACGAGTTTAGTAAATGATCTTATAATATCTTATAATAAAATTTTCCTGGGTGACTTTCTGGTTTTGGTTTTGAAGCTCTTCCCAGGTGACCCTATTTTGGACCCCCCCGATTTCAGGGACCCCCTACAAAAAAGATGCGACCGAAGTTTCCTTCTTGGGGGGGGCAATGTTTTTTAATAGGTGGAAAGGAATATAACTGGGATATCCCAACTAAATCCACATGGGATCCACAGATACAAAAAACAAGGCGACACGGCGGTGACTTGCCGGATGAACGTCCATGGACCGGATGTTCTCTCGTCTAGAGTCGACTCAGGCAGAGCGGCCCACCTGCGGGCTTGCCGCAACGGATCCACTTGGAGGAATGGATCCAAACCAAACTGCACAGAATTCGGAATCCTTCGCAACCGGAACTTACGTTCGCCTCATCGTCTCGCCTCCCCTATTTCCATTCGGCTTTCTCCGTTGCTCCACCCCCCGACCTTGCTTGGCCGATCCAGCCTGCCCGGTGGCCCGGACGGGTCAGTCCGACGGAGCCTCGAGGTGCAACTCCTTCTCGACCGAAGCCAAGTTCTTCCAGTGCTCCAAACGCTCAGGGCAGACCTGAGGCGTCGTCCAGCCGTCGACGAGGTCTTTCGGCGTCGAAAGACATCGACGGCAGGGTGAAAACAGGGTGAACATGTTGCTCATCCTTGAGATGCCGTAAAAACACCAAACAATACCATGGCCATGCCATGTTGGTGTTTCTTTCCAGCTGTCCCATGCATTCGTAGTATTTATATAACGATATATAACGATGTTATTTCAACCCCCACATGAGAGGTGTTACAATCCATGTTTTATGGCGTGAAAAACACAACATCAACAAATGTCAACAGTACTGTTATACTGATATATGTAATATATTGGACGTCTAATATGACTTATTCATCAACAAACATGTCTTTAGACGTCTAATGTAAGTTATTATATGTTTTGTCTTTTAGATTCAGCTGCCGCCTGGACTCTTCGTTCCAACCAAGAGAAAAACCCGGGAGGACTCTTCGGGCCGGGGGGCCGAACTCTGAGCGAAGCGCGAAGAGTCAAAGGAATTGAACACCATGGATTTCTAGAATCCGCCGGTGGTGCTCATTATAGGTCTTAGAAGTAATTTGAACACCAGGAGGGCGTTTTTGTTGGTCCATGATCCAATGGGTTAGCTGAGCTAGCTGTTTCCTTTTCTTTCTACGACTTGGAACACCTTCTCTCCAATTTACAGTGTGAAGATCTGATGCAATTGATATACATATATATATATACAATGATTGATGTCTTTGGTTTCATCAGCTGAGGACCCCAACCTGGAGCCACACCTCTCGGTTCGCTTGCAACTCCTGGCAATCACTGAGATCTCTGTCCTCCATCCACCGGTCCCACTCACGTTGATCCAAGAAAAGTTCCGGAGGCCAAATGTCCAGACGCCACCCAAAACATGTGGAGTCTACATACCCCAGGACTCCCAAGGATGTTTTTTTCTTCCCGTTGGATGATGACGGAGTCCGGAGACTCGAAGCGCGCCGTGCGACGAAGCGACTCGAGGCGCCTTGGAGGCCCAGTGGAAGGCCCCTGGATCGTTCCTCACAGCGGCGGAGACCTGGAAGATTGAGATCTCCGGGGATGACAACAAATGACCCTGAGCTTACGTATGGCGTACTGTATCAGAATGAATAGAAAGAACCCGCCCTGCTTCAAGGGGTCTTTAGAAGTGGCCCTCTGTTGGAGTCACCGTGCTTCATTCTATGCCCAGCCGCCCAGCTTGGGGGTTGTCAGTTGTGCATCTTACAACCACCACCAGGAGTTTATATAACTTACGCGCTTCGAATTCTATTATGATGTTCCTCATCTCACAACTCCTGGCAGGTTCTCTGTTGCAAAAACCCCCAGACCTTTTAAACAAAAATAACAACAATTCCAACCGCTCTTGCAACACCCTCCCTACCCCTTCTGCTGCTTTCAACGGAAACTGGGTGACCACGGCCAGCATGAGGTCGTTGGCGAAGTGTGGTACGAACTCCAAGGCCGAACCCTTCTGCTGCACCGCCTTGTAGGCCTTAACTGAACGGTCCCAGTAGAAGGACGATGTGGGCAACATGTTGTAAAACACATGTCCTGTTAAAAACAAGTGGTTGATGCCATGGGTTGACGTGTTGGTGTCATTTGGTTTCCCTGCATCGTAAGAGGGTTCCATAAGTCATTGGTTTGGAATCGGGTGCGTTTGCTGCAAGGTGGTACCAACATGTTGACTTGTTGCAGGTGGGCGACATCGGGCGGTTGCCGGGGGTTGCCGCAGTGGCAGAGCTGGTTGTGGACCAAAAATGTAGACTCCGGCCCCCTCTCAATCGAACCTGAGAACCACTGTTGTAGAGAAAACGAGTCTTCCAAAGGTCAATGTTCAGGTTCCATGTTAGATATCCCAGGTGTATCTTCCGGTCATCTTGCTTAGGTTCTATGTTGTTTTTTGCATTTGGTGCAGGTCGGTGTGGCAGTTCTGACAAGTGCAATATGTTGGGATACAACCACAAACTTCTATCGGGGTTCCTCCACAAAACCCATGTTAAAGTTGCTGTGGTCTGCCACTCATGCTACATCCACAAGTACTCTGAAACACATTGGCCACAACAAAAATACACAAAACAGTACTAAGCCCCTGTTTCCCGATTGTTTTTTTGCAGTCCTTCTACTACTTTCATCTCGTCCAACCTATGCCCACTGGGCGCCACGCCAAAGAACGATCTTGTTTGAGCTCGGGCACAAGCAGCTCGAGGGCATGGCCGTCCTCCGTTTGTTCCCAAGAGTCTTCTTGAACAATCCTAGTGAAGCATCCTTGCATCTTTAACCGGTTGGTCTATTGCACATGAATTTCCCACGTTTTGCCCATGAAATACTTGCGAGGTACAGTAAACGCTACACTGTTCCTGGCCCAGGGGAGAAACTTCATTCAATTTCATTCAGGTCATATCCGAGCGCGCCGAACGTTTGCTTCAGCGCAAATGTCAGTATGTGTATGCATATATATATATATACCCTGTATCTCTGAAGTGCAAATTTACCGAGTTCATTTGCAAAATTCATTTTGCTTTGAAAAAACTCGTGTATCTGTAGCATCATCGTTGAACAAAATTACGAACACTTCCAAACAAGATTGCGATGGGAAGTATTCCCCGACGAGTGTTAATTGTGACTGTTGTATTATTCTGTGATGGGTGTGTGATTTTTGAGATAAATATATTTCCCGAACTCGTCTCACCATACACTGGAGTCAATTCTTTTTGGCTGCGCGACATGTTTCCAGGCGAACCTGAAAAGCTCACATCCGAGGGAATTCCAGGTATAGTGTGCCTGGGATGCACGTCTCTCAAAATACACAACAACCACATACAACCACCAAAAGCAAAAACCACCCTCCCCGTTCTCAGTCTCTCCCTTCGAGACCGTTCCCCACCCCCCGGTGTCTCTCTCCACGTCTCCTGGGTGACGGCGACCCGAGCCAACTGGGCGCGGCAAATACGACGGAGCCGGGGGAAAAGAGCCAAAGAACAGAGCTCAACCAACCCTAGAAGTCCAGGCAGCCGGTGGAAAAATCCACCGCCCCATGCTTGCCGGACCATCATCTATCAAAAACGCAGCCGACCGTTGGACCCATGGATGCCACGCACATCCATGTGCCCTATAGAAGTCCAGGAAACGACGATTTGGGGCATCACCCAAGGTTTCACTATGCTTGTCCTGGACTGCCAGGCTCGAGGGTTGGAGGGTATGGAAGTGAAACACCACCAGAATGCCATACCTCAGTAAACCATGGGCATTCGATCAGTGAAGCCAGTGGGGTCGACTGTGGGGTCAACCTGCCTGGCCGAGTTGTAGAGTTAGCATGCCAAGAAGCCTGGCTTGGATTGGACTTGACAGGAGGGCTCAAATATAACAGCATCAGAGTTACGAGTTTGAGTCGTTAAAAATATATAAATATTAACCAGCGCCACGGAAGGGATGGTTATTGGATGGAACATACACCCTGTATATCCTGAGAAGGGTGTTGACACCAATCCTTTGTATTTTTAGGTTTTGGCCACGAGCCTATTCTGAGAGGCGTCTGGCGGCGAGAGGGGTTCATGAAGGCATGTTTGAAGGTGGAATCGGGGTGCCTGCGCTTCTGACTTCTGGCGATGCACCTCGAAGCATCCACAGTGCACATTTCCTCGAAAGTCCCAATGGTCTTGTTGGCAATGCTTTGCAGCAGTTGCGAGACCCTGTTAACACTGGCCTTCGTCCAACCCTTATCCTCTTGAAGTGCCCAGGTCGCAAAAAATATCATGGGCTGAAGCGGCTGAAGTAGAAAGCGTGCGCAAAAGCCATGAGGAACAAAGTGTCTTCTAGGGCGAACTTGGTTCGGAACAAAGAGCACACCGAAGTTCCAGCTTGAATGTCAGGCCGTTCCCTGAGGCTACAGATCAGGGAGCCGTTCCCGTCTCTTGTGGAAGTTGGAAACCAATGCCGCGAAGTCAAACTCCCAATGTTTCTCCAGCCACTCCTTGCGCCCCTGAAAATCTTCACGGTAGAAGCATACCAGTTTGTTCTTTGTCTCAAGGGGCAGGGCCGCAAAAAGAGCTTTCTACTGAGTGCTCCCTTTCGAGTCCTGATAATCAATGGCAGCTGAGAGCCTGCCTCTGCATTTCTTGATCTCCGCTGCTCGAAGGGCAAGAAAGTCTCTCAATTTGCCACTGCTAACAGGCACATGGTCCATGGCGGCAGACCATGCTGTCAGCGAGAGTCATCTGGCGAAGACGTCAAAACCATGGTGATGTAAGCCCAGCGTCCGACTTGAACACATAAGTGATCTGAACATGACATGTCATTGCCGCAAGTGTACTGCATTCAAAAACTAGCCTTCCAAGACATTGAACGAAAGCTTGACCTGTGCTGTTTGAGCCTCTCGGGAAAGGACCGCAAGAGGCTAGTGGTTCTTCTTAGACAACTTAGATCGGCTGGGCTTTTATAACTAGTTAACATAAGTAACATAATTAAGATGAAATTACTAAATAGTTATAACTAGTTAGGAAACAGGTTTTTCAAAAAAAATCATTGATTTTCATGTGGCCAAATTTTGTGTATGCCTGTTGGAATGTAAATGTTCTGGTATCCTAAAAGTACTGCACAGGCAAGTGAGCCACAAGGCTAATGTGACAAGCAATAGTGCACAAGAGACCCACAAAGGGCAAATTTCAAAAGGAAGAACCGCAAGAGAGTCACAAAGGGCTAATGTGGAAAAGGAAAAACCACAAGAGAGCCACAAAGGGCTAATGTAGAAAAGGACAAGAGAGCCACAAAGGGCTAATGTGAAACAGCGCAACAAACTCCAATGCCTTTTCATGCTTTGTGAAACTGAAGCATCATCTTTGCATGTGAAGGAACCAAGCAGGTGATGCCTCCTTCAGAGGACTTGGAAAAGGTCATAGGGGCTTTCCACTGCTTGGCAATCTACCAAGAGCATATTGGTATGTGTGCTGTCACACTTGATTGCATCCAATTTGGGCAAGCGCTCGACCAACGCATACTCTTCTAAAATGGCTATCACTTTGCCCAGGTCCAAGAAAGCTTTGATGCATCCACATTTGAAAGGAAAACTTCTGGAGGCAGGATCACTAAGCAACACAACATCACCCACAGAAGCAGTCATACCATTTGCAAGCTTGCAAGAATGAGCGCAAAAGCATTGCCCACTTTCTCCAACAACCAAATTGTTTTCATAGAGAAGCTGCTTCAATTTCTTGTCAGGCTTCTTGGGCTTGACAAGGGCACAACCATCTTGAAACCAGCTTTGACCTGCACTTGTCAAACTAGCGACCTGCTCACAAAGAAGTTCCTTCATAACAAAGTGGTCGTATACTTTCATGTTGCAACAGTTGGTGCCATACCTCCTGATAGACTTGCGCTTCCTTTCTAAGCTCCAGCATGCTGGCAGGCACTTGAAATGCTTCAAGGCCCTGGGCCAATGTAATGGCCAATGCATTTTTGGCCTCATTTTTCAGCCCACCCACAGGCTTTTAAAAGCGGTAAAAAATCTTCCACCACATCTTGCAACACTTGTGGGTCAGCTTCTTGCATGAATGGTATGGACACCATAAAGTCAAGAAGTGTACACCAAGACAGGAAACGCAGGCATTCCCTTTCCAAGAAATTGTTGGCAAGGCAGCATGTGTGTAGGAAGTAAGCCAGTGGCCTGTAGAGACTTAGCATTTCACTTGCACTGCGCTTGATATATTTGCTTGCTTTGTGGCTCTCCACAGCCTTAGGCAGAAAAAGCATGAAAGGCTTGATTGCTTTGAAAGAATCAGGTGGTACCCAAAGCTGCAAATATTCAGGCAATGTTGTCCATATGTTGGTCATTCCCTGTAGGCACAGCTCATCAATCAGCCAAAAGGCAATAAAGCACATTGCACCTTTGCTGCAGAGTGCATGCATATAGTCGTGGACATATGAGGTTGTTGGGTGCAAGAGGCCCACCTCATTCAAAGATTCTGACAAGAGTAGGGCATGGTTTGTGTAGTCCACACCAGCAACCTGGCACCAGACCTTCCACTCACCTTTGTTGACTGTGTCTTTTCTAGCTTTCATCCTCTGCCATGACTGTAAGATGTCATCATCTGCGGATAAATCCAAGTCCTTCAGCTTTAGGTAGTTTGCCAAAGTAGGTTGCTCTTCTTCTGGTGGTCCTTGCTCATCATCTCCAGCTGCATACAAGGCTTTTGACAAGAAGATGTTCTTTCTTGCACATCATGCATATCCTGGAGCCTCCATCTTGCCTGTTCCCAAAAGTCATCTTATGGGCAGCACTGTCTTGCAGGAACATTGATACAGTCCAGTATAAAACCATATGCTCACCCTCTGCATTTTTTTTGAAAATTCAGTATTGGGTTTGCCACAGGGCTGCAGAACATACACTCCAGGACTAGCTTGAATATCTGCCCAATGGAGCTTGCCAACTGGTTGACAACACTTGACCTGCAAATGAAGACTGGCATCCAAACAACTTCTCTTGACAAGTGCCTGCCATATTCAAGGCAAGCCATATATACATATATGGTCCACACCTTCCTTGAACTTGTTGAGAGTTGGTGGCCTGGATGCACCTCGTCACTGTAGAACACAGCCCTCCATGGCAGGCCAGCAGAGCTGGGTGTATGAGAGTGCACCTTCTCAAGGAAAGCTTGAAAGCAGCCTCCTGCATTGAACAGCCCAGCCAGAAGAGATTGAATGTTGATGTGTATCACACTGATTGCCTTGCCAGTATTTGCTCCAAGAAGCTTGTTGCTAGCCTCCCTGAAGTTCTTCTCTGAAGACTGCTCAGGGAGCCCATGCTGTCTCACTCTTTCCAGGGTTGCTGACAAAGCAGCTTGGGAGCAATGTGGTAAGCCTTTTCAAAAATCATTGAGCTTCCTATGCTTGGAATCACTCCCCACATTGGTTGCCATGGCTCAGCCATGGATGCATTATATACATAAAAGAGGGATGAAACATATGCTGTGGCACAGATTGAGCATGATTGAACACGTGTTAACTGCTGGAAGAGTGGCTCTGCAAAAATGTTGAAAATTGAAGTTGCTGCTGGTGGTCAGTCATGGAAGGCCTTTGGCCCAACCTGTTGCGCGCTTGTTGAAGGGATTGCGTTGCTTTCCTGTGGGGGGCACCATACTTATCAACAGAGCAGTGAGCCCAGCATCCAAAGCATAAAATTTGTTGAACGTGTTAGTTGAGGGCCCTGGAAGGCTAAACTGAACAAGTGAAGCATACAACTGTGGAGAGCCAGGACAGGCTAGTTGCATTACAGCTTTGATGCCACCACAGTCCCAAAACCTTGGCCACGCAGGCTGATGTAAAACAGTGCGCCATTCCAGGCTAATCTGGCGCAAGGCGCGTTCCCCCGTTCCCCTGCAAAACAAGGTCTCTAGCTGCTCTAGCTCTTTTTTCTTCAGACGAATCGAAATCAATCTGTGAATGTTCACACTTTCTCGGCGCATTTCAAATCTATTTCGCCCACAACTGTCGCTGGATTCCGCTGTGGAGCCTGTTCGGGACACGCAAGCAGAATGCTTTTCTGGCATCGCTACTAGGAGCAAGGACGCTACAAGTAAGTCGCCAAGAATGCTTCTAGATGTGCCGGCTCAGGGCTCCCAATGTTGAGACAGAAGGCTGCTGATAGATAAAACAATAATTTCTACCCCAAACTGGTCTCCTACAAGGGAAGACAGACCCTTGACAGAATGGGCTCCAGCAGCTCCAGCAGGGCTTCTGTATACTTGTTCAATATTATTGAAAATTTTGGGACCGTCTGTCTGTCTGTCTGTCTGTTTGTCTGTCTGCCTAGTGTGTCTGTCTAGTCTGTCTATGTCTGTGTTCTCTATTCCTTCCTCCTGTGATGGGTGGTGGGAGGCCCATGAAAATGATCCTTTCCTGGATGATGACCAACCACCACCTGTGCCAAGTGCAATGAGGGGGTACAACTGGTTCAACTCTTCAACAGGGGGTACAATTTTTTCAACCATCCCAGGCATCTTGGCACGAAAGGAAGACCACCAATCAAAAAAATTGAGCCATCCCATTCTCAAAACTTGGTCATGTCTAACCTTGACCAATTCCCCAAAGGGGGCCCATCTAGACCTCTGAATGCAGCTGGTGCGACACTGCAATCAGTGTTACAGGCTGGTTTGGGGGCTCACCTAGTCTAGTGGGACTGCCAAACTTAAGTATGGAGAGGCCTGAACACTGTTAGAAAAACAAAGAATTCACTCACAAAGGTCAACCCCAACTACAGGCCTCTCACAGGTCAAGATGTTTTGGCCCAGGTGGATCACACAGGACAACGCGAGGATGTCTAGGGACACAGTCAGGGATGTCCATAAACCACCCTTTCCGTGGTGCTGGTATATTTGTATTATAATGTATCATAATGTATCTATACGTGTTTTATACTTGACAGGGATCTTTATGTATGTTCTCAGATGTCCGTTCTTTGCAATCCTGGACACGGAATCGACAGAAAGTCCATAGAACATCCCACCATGTTCATCCATCAGTGTAGGCACCCATCCCTATCGCAGCTTCTCTGGCTGCCTCACGATCCTGCTTCAAGTCCGGCGACAGGAATTCGTAGGCCAACCTGGGACACGATGTGGTGAGTCATGAGCAAGGCAGGAATTATGTACGGCAGGGTGGACGAAGACCACACAGCACTTTCTTTCTTGCGTGGGAGAATATGTGCGAAATGCATGTGCTTTCTCTCTCTCTCTCTGTGTTTGTGTGTGTGATGCCACCATTCCCAGAATCCGCAGGGTTGCTCCACGTACATATACAAACTCGAAAGCAACGGCGGGATCGGGGTCTGTGGCAAGGAGCTGTTCTATACTGTAGTCTTGTTAAAGTGAGCTGATTTTGCTTACAGTCCCGGTGTTGGGCGTTTTTCTTCCTTTCCTGCGGGTGTCTCACCGCCAGGAACAGTCCTACACCGGCTCCAAATCCGCTTCATCCGCTGCCGGCACGCCCCACGCACCCCCCCCGTCGACGAGACGCGCGCGCTCCGCTCCGCGGCTGTCTTTTTCGGCGGCTCCTGGCAGCGGCCGGGCGCGTCTGGGACCCGCTCTTTTTCGACGCCCGCCGCCCGAAGCACTCGGCGCGGCGGCGGCGTCTCGTCCTGGTCCCGGTCGATCTGTCTAGCTGATCTGCGCAGCGTCTGTCGATTCGGGAGGACATGGCCGTTTGGAGGTGTGTTGGACGTGACAGGAAGAGTTTGTGCTTGGCGATGCTTGTTATAGCATGGTGAACCCGTGAGCTCGTGAACCGGAAGATTGGATGTAGATCACTCCTGGCTTGAAAAATGTTCAAGCTTCCAAAGAAAGAAAGTGCCACATCCGCAATGGAAAGTGAGTTCCCCAAATTGGGCGACTCTTGAGAGGAAGGGCACATGTGTTTTATTGGGTTTTAATGCATTTGCGATCAGGGAGCAAAACCCTGGGCGTTCGGGCAAATAGGGATCTTGTTTCGAACAAACATGCCAGGGACAACAAGAAGGGCACGTGCACTCCTGGGAGCCTCCCTTGGAAAATCCTGAAAATCTTATACATGTTCATACAGTGTTTCTATTTGGTGACTGCATGTGACTACCATCACAGCAAACTCCTTTTCGGCTTTTCGCATGAACAGGCTGCTGCGTCGACCAGCGCATCGACCAAGCCGGTCCGCTTCGTTAATCGGTCGACCACCACCGGCGTGGAGGGGCCCCGGACGAAGCCGCAGCATCCAACAGCCGCAAAGCTGTTTTGGGCTGTGACTCCGGCAGTGCATTATTCAATATATATGCTCAGTCTTCTGCGCCACAGATCAGCTCCATCTCCCATTCAGAAACGAATCTGACCAGAAGTCGTGTGTGGTGTTCTTGGGGAGAACACCAGTTCTGACTGGTTGCTAACAGAAAGCCTAGCCTTATCATGACCCTGACCCAGTCATATTGACCAAATGCTGCAAGGATGCACAAGTGGATAAATACTGGGCCCTGTTTGGAGACTGAAGCAATCTATGCAGCTGGGCAGAAACGCGCAGTGATCGTCACACTCATCGGTACTGGAGCGTCGTCAACCTCAGCTTGTGTCTAAGGTTGGAGGCATGGATTCGGAGTCAAATTGTAATCGTTCATGAGCCCGCGGTATACGATCAAATCGAAGAGAGTGAAATTGTAATCTTACCATGGAGTCAAAGCGACGAGGAGAGTGAAAAACCATCCAATCGGACGGGACCAAGCCATCGCCCGTCCGCCGTCAGGGCCCATCGCCCGTACGCCGAAGACACAGAGAAAGACGAAGGCCATCCCGTGGTTCTACGGATTTTCCGACGAGTCGAACGTTGTTCCTGTCGAAGGGCCAAGTGCTTGTACCCAAGTGCTTGTAGGATGTCTCCTATCCCATACACGACACACGGGACTGCCATATATGCCGATCAATTGACCCCACAAGCCACCCCAACTGATCGGCATATATGGCATACATGGAGCGTCTGGGTATGGCTTACAATGGTTTCAGAGCAGATGGCACAATCCCCAATGTCGGTGGTTTATGTGGACCCCCATCCAAAGGACATCTAGGGGTTTGTGCCATCTACTCTGAAACCACTGTAGAAATAGGGGCCACCTGGAAAAACAAATAGTATAATGATTGTCGTGGAATGACATGACGCAAAAACCTCCCAGGGTCCAATGGATTCTTCCACACCCCATACCATACCCAAGCCTACCCGTATGGGTGTGTATTAAAACAGAGAGAGAGAGAGAAAGAGAAAGAAAGACCTCCCAGGCGTTCCGACCCCATGGGTTCGGAACGCCGTCAACTCGTCTACCCCGCGGATCGGGTGTGCGGTGTCTATGGGGTGTCTCCCTATTGGTCATCCAGGTGCAGGTTGCGTTGATCAATCCCAACCTCGCCAGGGCACAAGGTCACCAGCCAACGCTTGGTCGCCGGGTCCTCCTCCTGGACGGGATGTCAAGACTGGTCGATCTTGATTCCACGTACAAAAGACAGACTGTCTGTGGACATGAAGGGACATGAAGGGACTATATAGAAGGGTTCAATGATTTAAACAGAAACTGTCCACTCTTAGAGTGTATGGTTTTGCTGTGTAGGGGCAATATCGTACAGTGATTCTTCAACAAACCTAAGACAATTCCCTGTAGACCTTCCAGGGTCTGCTCTTATGTTTGCTCAGGGAGACAACCAGCTCAAGGCCAAAGTGCGAAGAGCTTCCACATGGTTCCACTTAGTCACTGACCTGACAGCTGCAAAAACCAGCCAAACATGGTCTATCTGCACATCTTACTTCAACCGGCCCCTAGTCCCTCAAAGCAAACATCTCCGGACCCCGGCACGAACTTGTGAGTGGGACAGCCTTCTGGTGTGCAGCTGCAGAGGCGCCCCGACTCTTGTTGCATCAACAACAGCCCTTCTGGCAAATTTTTCTTGACACACCACCAAGACCCATGTGTTCAAGGCTGTTCAAGTGGGTGTGTCTTGAAATAGGGAGACCTCCCACAGACTCCTTGCCAGAAGGGAAATAGAACAAAACCAATTGGGCCCGGGTCTCCCTATTAAAATACACACCCAAGTCTTCTGTGCAAGATCTTGTCACGTTGCTTAAGAGTTACGTTGAGTTACAAGGTCTTGAAGCTTTCAGTCGAAAACCCAGGGACCATCCACAGTCGGAATCGGGAGTGGGGCTGCGGCTGACAGGCAGGTCCAAATTGCCCCGGTCCACCTGAACTCCTCACCACAACCAACAAACATATTTCAAACAACATCCACTCACAGCACCCGGCGAAAACGCCATCTCTGGTTGCTCGAAACATGTCAAACATATGGTTCGAGCACCAAGAAGCTAAGCTTGATAGGATCGACTCCGGCAAGCGCTGCAAACTTGGATCCGATTGCAGGCCATCGGGCAAACAGGTCCTGAGAGAAGGACGGAAGTCTGATGCGCTGATGGTGGATGAGTTCAATGAGTGGTAGCTTTGGGAAAAGAAAGAAACTCCGTAACACCAGCAGGATTTTGTTGGAACAAGGGAAATTATATACATATATAATATATATATATAATTATATATATATCCGTGGAAGGTGTCTTTGTACATGGGAAGGCCCTACTTACTACTTATATATTCATATCTGTTTGATTGCTTGAGGACTCAGGGAGGGGTCTTGCGAGCCTTGTCCTCACGCAACCAGGAGGGAAGGATATGGGGAATGGGGAAGTATAGCCTTTGGAGGGTCTCTATAACTGACCCTTTAGATGCTTAAGTCACTTATATAAGTGGCCTCAATCTGGGATCTCAAAGAGTCATTTTGAAGAACCAGCGAATTGGTCCCTCAAGTCAACGGTACTGGACGATGATAATGGATTGATATGATTCATATGGGAAAGGACCCTTGTTCCCTTGGTCAAAATTTATTGAGACATTCCGAGATATGCAGGGTATGGCCTCAAGAAGAGGGTGCCCCGCACACCCCCAAGACCTTTTCAGCTTTGGCTCTTCAGCACCTCCTTGGCAATGGCAGAGTCACAAAGCCTCAGGTAGCAGCGCACCACATGCTTCAGCAGCCGGATCGATGGCAGCTGCACAAGGACCTGCCGACGCTTGCGTCGCTCGCGGCACCTCTCACGACCTCCACCGACTTCCCACGAACCGGAGGGAGCGAATTCAGACGTAAGCAAGCCTCTCTCAGAAGTAGACCCTTCTTGCTTTGAAAGGAGATGTTGAACCAGGGTCTGTGTTTCTCCACATCTTTGATCAATGTTTGACATTGAACTTCACTGAATATGAAGTCATGGGTGACAGTTTTTTCTTTTTTTTTCGGGATTTGGGGACCTATCGCTTTACAATGGTTTTTGGTGCACTTTCTCAACACAACTGCCCCCTCCCTAAATACCAAAGTGATCGATGCCGACGCTTATTATTCACACCTGCAGAGGTTCACATTGAATCTTTGAATCTGAGCCCTGCCCATCATGCCGAGGTGGAGTTCAATCCAAGAAGACCGGAACTACCGCAGTTCTGCGAGATCTCCGAGATCGTTCAGGCCGCAGCTCTGCGCTTCTTGTGATTGTCCACACCCTGCAGAAACTGAAACTGCCCCAGTAGACCCGAAGGTGGGGCTGCTCGGTAGAAAAAACTATACACAGAATAAAATTGAGAGAATATGATAGAATAGTCATGGAAACGATGTCCAGATTAATATACAGTACAGTACATGTTTCATCATGTTCATCATGTTTCGCATGCTTGCATGTGGCATCCAAACACCAAACCCAACCCGTTTCCCGCTTCTTAGAGAACACAACAAAAAACCACCGGACACCAAAGAGGTGTGTGTGCTGTGTGTTTTTTGTCCCGACCGAACCAGTTGTCGTGATCCGGTCCCGGGGGGACTCGCCTCCACCATCTTGGCCAAGACTTTTGCGACGGCATAGAAGCGCTCGGCAGTGAAGCAAACGTATTGCCTGGGAGCACGAGTTTTGAGACCACGCGGAAAGGCACCAAGAGAGGCACCGTGAAGTTAAGAGAGAATGGGACGATCGAAGAATTGTTTTTCCCTGGCTGCACCCTCCAGTGGTCACGCTGCCAGTGATGTTCTCGCTTTAGGATGTGTTTCTGATGTTTCTTATCAAGCAAAACAACCTGCTTAGTAAAAAATAAGGGTGGTGGATCCGAAGGAATCTGCAGAACCGGGTCATTCCTTTACTCTCTACTAGCTACTAAGCATCAGTCAGTCAGTCAGTCAGTCAGCCAGTCAGTAGTCAGTCATCAGCCAGTCAGTCAGTCACTCAGTCAGTCAGTCAGCCACCCAGTCAGTCAGTCAGTCACTCAGTCAGTCAGTCAGAGTCAGTCAGTCAGACAGCTAGCCAGTCAGTCAGTCAGTCAGTCAGTCAGAGTCTGTCAGTCAGTCAACCAGTCAGCCAGTCAGCCAGTCAGCCAGCCAGCCAGTCAGTCAGTCAGTCAGTCATGTCTGCCCATCTTCGACCAGGTCATGACCAATGCCAAAAGAATTCGACAGAAACTAGACGCGCAACAGAATCCTATATATGAGTGCTGAAGAGCAATCAACCGACTTTGTTCATAGTTACAAAATCCGCCGGCTTTAGCCGGCATGTTCTGTGGATGTTCCTGTTGCTGTTGCTGTTGCGTTGTAAATCTTTTCCCTACGCGCGGATTTTTGCTACCCCCCCCCCCCCCCCCCCCCTCCCCCCCCTTTCTCCTCTCTACTATGCCAAGACAGCACACACATCATCCTCTACGGCACTCCCGCATTCACCCTGCATCCTCGAAGCGTACGCCCCAAAGATAGATCAAGGCTGCAGCACAGAGCACCCTCCTCCTGCCATGCCTCCAACCTGTCCGCTAAGATGCCAAACTCTTCTATAGATAAACAACTACCCTGTGTTCCACTGCAGGCATTTTCTACCCCTTCTTTCCAAACCCGTGCTCAAATTGCTACAAACATGTGTCTTTCATCTGCGTGTCTGCTTTTGTTTACCTTATGGCCTTGCCACCTGGAAAGCCGGCGGAACACGCCAGCGGCGGTTAAAGTAAGACACTTTTTTAAAAGCATGCCTAGGACAGACCCTGCGTGGGAAAAAGCCAACACTTTTTTGTGCTTTACGTGGGCTGAAAAGTATTTGTACCACCTAACTGGCTGGATGAAGCAACTCTTTCATTGGACGCGATCTGTCATCCGCACCGGCCACTCACCTGGCAGCGGCTGAGCGGATTGGCCACCCAAAAGTCGGTCCAACAGCACCTTCTGCCCATATATCTATAGGGCCAAAAAACCCAGTAGCGGCTTGAACAATTTCCGACCAATCCACCTGTCGCCGCTTACATTCCAGCATTCAGTTTTTGAAGGTCTCTGGACTCTGGGAGAAGACTGGAAGAGGTGTTCATATACCCTCATGAGTTGATCCCCGCCCGCGCAATGAAAATGACTCTTAGAGTGGCGCAGGGCCGAAGCTTGGTTCTCAAAGAAAAGAAAATGATTGTAGTCGGACGGCGCATTCTCTCAAAATCGGGCCAATCAAAAACGCAATCTCACACGTCAGGGTTTGAGATGGTGGCAGGGTCGAGTCTGACCATGAGCTTTTGACTCCTTGCTCTGGTTTGATGGGGATTCCCTGGCTCTAGTGGCCTTGCACCGGTCTGCTGGACCACCGGATGGCCCCCCGCACTTGCTACCAAATAAGACTTCGAGCAACCCAGCAGCAATCAAGACATCCGCGATTCTGCTTTGCAGTGTTTGGGTAGTTGGGGGTTGCTAGCCAGTTTTTTTGGCTAGCGACACCTGAGAATAAGTGTAACCTCCACAACAGACACCTGGCAAGATTTTGTTTCGGACGTGAGCAAAGGCTTTCTTTCACTTCACATAGACATCTGAAAGATACACGTGTTGCTCTCGATCTCCAACACCTATCGAAACCGAGAATCACAACAGCTACTCAAAGGAGCCAAGACCTAAGGTGTTGTCTGGTGTATTGGGGCCCGGATCTGCAAGGATAAACTTCATCCCAATTTCTGCAAAAAAAGCAACCGCCCTCATACACCCCATTTCTCTTCACAGCGTACCTGCCTGGCGTTGCAGCCTTCGGAGCACAGTGAACTGCTCGACCCTATGAGAGCGAGCTAGCGAGCGCGGCGGGAGATCGCCGAGAACGCCTGGTGCATCTGGGCACTGACCTCCACATCATGGGCTCCAATCCAATTGGATTGAAACCCGGAAAAAGTTTGCCAAGCGCTGCCACACTTCGCAAACATTTCCGGGGCAGCTTTGGCCCATGATCCACTCCCTCACTCTCTTCTGCAGGGCAGACAAGGTCAGATCGCCAACCAGCTCTGCAGCCCGCTTCTGCACCGCTGGCAAGCTCTGTCCTTAATAGCAACGGGCAACACGCAAATGACTCGATCGTGACAGTGGGACAATGTGTGCAAACGCGCAGGTCAACCTTGATGATGATCCTTCGACTCCACGGAAGGTTTGCGCACGGTTTGTCTGTTATATTGTCACAGAGCGACAGCACTTCTCGGGAAATGACAAAACTTACAAAATTTAATGAGAAGAACCCACACCACCGCCCTAATGAGAAGAACCCACACCACCGCCCGAACTGCAGAGCATTCGGCGTTCGCGCCATTGTACACAGCACTGCCAATCGGATCGGCAGTCAGGTGCAGAAGAATGAACTCGCGGCAGCTCTTCGAGACTGACCTTCCATGAGCCGCCTTCAACCAGCACATCTTCCAAACTCCCGCCCAAGAACTGCGCGCACTCGGCCAGGACTTTCGCCAATGTCACTGATTGGAGGTCCATGTTTCTGCGCATAAGCCTCAAACGGGCCACCGCCTTGCCGAACTTAGTCGCGACATCAGACGAAGCGGGTTGGCAAATATAGGCCCTTTCGCCACGCCTCTTGGCGCACGACCGCCAGAAGGCCAAAGCGACGGCCATCCATCTTCGCAAACTCGCACCGCCTGGACTGCATGGCTCAGGCTAACGTCCAAAAGGTGACACGGTTACGGTCGCTATAATCTACAGCTTTACTTTTTTAGAGACATCGCAGGCAAAGGGGCCAGGGATCCCTCATGCACACGCCCATGTAGAGAATGCCAAATTGCTCTACAGCAGGCAGCGCTTGCGTCGCCCGGTTCACCATCAGCCGCTTCAAGCAAGCAATGGTTTCGCACAGTCCTATTTGTAAGGCATGGTTCGGTTATCAACATGACGCGCACGTAAGTGAGGAGCAATACCTTTGAGCGACACCGCTGCAACAGCATTTACCGCGCTGCCCTGACACCGCAACTCAACCCGACTTGAGAACAGCCGGAGATCCCTTATTGCCTTCAGCTAGAACTATACCACCAGCCCGACCAAGGCCAAGCTTCAGAAGATGCCCTCTCAAGAACTGCGTTGAAACTAGACGACGAGTGGCCCGAAAGCATTTTTCATCACGTAGGAAATCAGAGTGCGAGTTATCCGGTAAGTGTGTAGTGAGAAGTGTTAAGTCGAGTGAGTTGAGGTAGTGTGTGGGTTTCTGTGCGTGTGTCTATGTCCGTGTGGAAACGAGTCTGCGTATGTGTGTGTTCGTGGAAGTTGAGGGAGTGTGTGGGTGTTTGTGCGCTATGCGGCCTCCCAAACCCCCCACCGGCGGCCAAGCGGTGACAGCCCAGCTCATCGTCGTGAGCATTTGGGCTGCTGGTAAGGGGACAATGGCAGCCAGCGTGCTGGCTTACCCACTTCAACTATGATGGCAGCCAGCGTGCTGGCTTACCCACTTCAATTAGGATGGTAGCCAGCGTGCTGGCTTTGCCATCTGGACAATGGCAGCCAGCGTGCTGGCTTACCCACTTCAACTATGATGG
>CAXAMN010006891.1:438608-461243 GCA_963970005.1 Durusdinium trenchii
AGAGAGAATTTATAAAGTGGGGAAATGTTTTTTCATTAGGACATCTCCCGTGCTAGTTTTCCATACTCACACTTGCCTACTCATTGCATGCTTGTATACTCATTGCGTGCTTGCATACTCACCCTTGCATATCATGCTTGCATACTTACACTTGCATACTTTGACACTGGCATACTTCGCACTTGGATGCTTTCGCTCTTCCAGTGTGTGTGTGTAAGTGTAAGTGTCGAAGTGTAAGTGTTCAAAGGATTTTCCGGAAGAACCCTTCGCAATGCTTTCGGGAAAAAGGTTGTTTTGTAATCTTAGTGAAGCCATGTGTGCTACCACGGGGCAGCTGGCAGATCATCACTCGTCTCGGAACAAGAAGCTCAGCACCAAGATGAGATGCTTGCGCTGTTCATGAACGACAGCAACCTATTCTAAAATGTAAAAATGAACCCAGAAAGAATCATGCCCTGTGACCCCAGAAAGCTACAACCATTGAAGTTTGCGCTCGGGGGGCCGACCTCCTATCTGACACACTGTGGACCAAAAAGAAAATTAGAGGCCTGGGTCACCAAGCGGTTCCCTTTCGCGTCAGCTCCTGGGCTTGCCATCCAACTAGCCACCAGCGATGCGGCAGGCGCAAAGGGCACCGGCATGACAGGATGAAGAGGTTCGCTGAACCGAGGCTGGTTAACTTGACACTGCAAGGGCCAAGGTATTTAGGAAAGAATCTTCTGGCATTCAACGCAGCATACGATATGGGCCATCAGCATTCACACGCAATCTCCACCGGCGACTTCCAAATCCAGCCAACCTCCCACAAACAGGCACGGGCTGCTTCAGCCACGCCATTCTGCCGTGGCGGTCAGTCAGAACCTGGGCGAAGTGACGGCAGCCATGGTTTAGATTCTAGTCTGCTTGGAGGCAAGGAAATGAAAGGACCCGTTACGGGTCTCTTCGTTTTGGTTTCCCAAAAGTGTCTTGCGGTGGGCATCTGCCTCGACACTGTGACCTCTAAGACTCTAAGCTGCGTTGCAGGTGTATTTCAAAGCTCCGTTTAACAGTTTGCAAAACCCCGATCCGCATTCCCACAGAGCAAACGCTCTGACAATGTCAGTTGGCTCTAGCTAGACTCATGGTATTGGGAGCCCGCGCCTCCGGACCCTACAGCAATGACGCTGCTTGAGCGCAAAAAACGCAAGCTACGTCAAACATCTACAGGTCCACTCCGGCTCAGGGCCAAGTAGGATATTGTGTGTTTTGTGGCACCCATACATAACTGACCATGATCCAAAATGGTGTATGACCGCTGGGTCTCCCACAGAAACTCCACCAAACAAACCGCAAAAAAGTCCCCATGCTGTGGCTTTGTAGACTGGTGTATATACGCTTTCAGGGGGCGCAGGTTCAGGCAAGTAGCCTTTTGCCCGTTTATGGGGAACAGGGGATACAATCTTGGAAGAGTCTATTGCCCCGGCTGCCAACACTCGAGGTTTTGATTCCAGAAACGCGCAGTGGACATGGGCAAACAGTGGCACTTCCACCGAAAAGCTTGACAAATGGCCATATCGTCTGCGACTGCACGCTGCCGTTGCACAGTCGTTGCTGATAGACTGTACATATATATATATATATATCATATGTAAAACAACAGCTGATATATAATACACTTAGCAAAATATATAACATACAACTGTATAAACATTGCATAAAATCATCTACACATAACTATGTATTTGTGGTACAGCCCCGTGACGTCTTCCACAGGCCAACGCGCATGCCTGCGCACACGGGATCATGTACCTCTGACAGGCGCCAGCGGAAAACAAACGTCATAGTGGCCGGGCTTGACTGCGTCACACTCTTCTTCTCATCCACTGCCACTGCACTCGAAAAAACGGCAGATTATCTCAGCTCCTTTTTTTGCTTTAACTAGGAGTTAGAGCCGAAGATCATAATTGCTCAGCTCGGTCTATGGTCTTTTGAATTGATCGTGTGGAGCCACGAAGGTTATGGAAGATGAAAAAATTGAAAACTGGAGTGACCTAACATGTGGGAAGTTACCGGGCAAGAGGATGATGGTAGAGAAGGAATGCTTTCTGCAGCCCCAACAAGGTCGGAAAGACATCAAAAAGAATCGCTGGGATCCTTTGACATGCCAAGTAGGGAAGCCGAAACATTGGAAAACAATGTCGGCCACATGGCGCTAGAAGCTTTTGACAGCCGAGTTTGACATGAAAAGAATGTTGCGTTCAAAAGTTGGAAGAATAAGAATGTTGAGCCTGGATTGCAAAAGCCATTCAGGCTCGCCACTTGGATCACTTCAATTTTGCGAGCACAGTTTTGATTCTGCAATCATGTTTCGGAACCACTTCCAAACAAAACAAAACTCCTCTCTGAGTTCCCCGACTGTTTGCAAGCTGGGCAATCCAGCAAGGGCAGCCCGGCTAAGACTACAAGGTTATCTTAAGCAAACAGCTTCGACGGCATTTACCAATTGAAAAGAAAAGTCTTAAAGGACAGAGCCTAACAGGCAAGACTTATACCCAAACACGACACATGAGCTGCCAATGGCTGCCATATATGCCTACATTGACCCCCAAACCCACCCCTATGTAGGCATATATGGCATACATGGAGTGTCTGGGATATAGACGCCTCTTGGAAGGTCCTGGTGGAAAATGGTCTGATCGGTCTTCGGAACATGGTCCTCCGAAATCGGGGGTCATGCCATCCACGTAACCACTATGTTAGTTCCAGGGAGTCTATATAAGTGAATCCACGTTGCTCATGTAGACTCTTGATCAATAAGCCCCCGAAGTTGAACTGAAAACCTCATTCATATGGGGTGGATTATTGAAAAAACACGTCTACATTACCCCCCCCCCGAACCAAACAGCCCTCCGCTCGCACGCGCACGTCATCCTCCCTGACCAAAAACCGCCGTCAATCGCGAGGCGATCGTCCAACGATTCTCTGCGAGGTACAGGCCCTGGTCGTCCAGCAAAAGCTTCTGCACCTGGGCGCCGCGGAACTTAGTCGCGCACGAAGACTTGCTTATACTATACCTGTTACTACGTATATTATACCTGGTACTATACCTGGTACTGTATACTATACCTGGCACTACCCACGTCGATTATCTTCAAATCACTTTTTGGTCACCTTCCCTCTAACCTGCATGGACACGCAGCATCCAAACAATGTTGTTGACCTAATGCTCTTCCAGTTATATTGCCATCTTGCATCTAACCCCAATGGAAACGCAACATCCAGACGACTTTCTACAAGACCAGACGACTTAACACCACAAGTGCTTGTACTGTATTGGTCTAATGAATGGTGGGCAGGAAGAGCTTGGACCGGATGTCCTGGGATGTCCCTCGGGTCCCCCCCGTCCAAAAACGAACTAACTAACTTATTCTTCTTGGCTCCGAGGGCATCATACAATATATGTCATGTGTAATTATTTGTAATATGAGCATCCACTGGGTGTCCAATGGAGATCCCTAAGTAGTTTAGTGTAGTCCATTGGACACCCATTGGATGCTCCTGGTAGATTAGATATGGTAATTTTGAACTTGAACGTGATAAGAATCAAGCAGAAGAAAATGAACATAAAAATTGTGATGCAAACTTTGCTTGACTGGGCCCCAGATGCTCCTTTTTGGTACTTCTCTGGTGATTTGCTCTCCGTAGTGGCCCACGCGTGCCCGGCAGGGGGACAAATTGCGAGATGTGCTTGGGCTTTTTTCCAAAAGTTAGAGTGGCGTCATCCAGACCTCCCACTTCTCAAGTCGGATTTTGGGATCACATGGTATGAACTGACGGTTCATTTCACTTTGTATGCCGGGCGCTGTTTGCCTATCTGGGTTAAGCATAAGGATCAACACCATGCTTGGCCGTATGCTTTCGATTCTGAAGAGGTCGCTATTCTCAAGCCAGAAGTTCGTAGCTTGTGGCACCAGACACACACACAATGAACCCGTGCGGATCGTTTTCATATCTCGAAAGCTCTACTGGCCAACCACTTTACCCGAGGTATAAAAAAAACTGGGGCATCAACCATGGTACTTGGCTTCCACCGGAGTTTCACCGGGATCAGTTGGCGTCCCGCGCGGTGACCGGCGGGACCCGCAGCTACTGATCTAGCCCGCAAACAGGTCTTGACTGAGTACGCCCCATTGCCAGGTCAGCCGTATCCTTTAAATGTACGAGTGCCATTTAATCCAAAACTGGATGCCGCTTGCATTTCGGACATGGGTCCTTCGGATCTTTCCTTTTCCGCAAAACATCATTTGTACCAGCGTGTTCGAAAAGGGCCTGCGCAATAAAATTTGCCCGTCAAGCCTTCAACTTGAACCGTGAATTAGGAATTCGTCTTGACTCCTTCAGAGATCCTTGATGTAATTCACACACTCGACATGTGTGGCTTCGTGCATGTTTTTGTTACATACATTCTCTATGTCAATGTGCATTCTCTCCTCAAGTACCCCCCTCTAAGGGGAAGGGCATGTCTAGCTGCGACACGGATCTGTGCGCGACGGTGTGTGTGGTATGTATATCCTCTTGTTTTTCTGAAACTCTGTAACAGTGGATGATGGTTCAGTTGCAGGCCTTTCTCTAAAAAAAGTGATTTGCTTGTGAAACCCGACTGTTACAGGTTTACTTACTGGAAGGCCACGGTCTCCTGAGAAGGTGACTCCGGTAGAGCCTCAACACCACGGTCGACCGTGACAGTCTCCGCCCCCCCTCGAACTCCGAGGTCGTGGCGATGAAGGTCGCCACCGTCTTGGAGAGCTCGCTGCCGTTCTCCATGATCCTGGCGTTTCCCGTCAGAAGCGACCCATAGAGGCGCTGGATCGCGGGGCGTTGGTGTCTCCCGGCAAGGTCGCAGTCAGCTGTGGGTTTCAGAATGGATCTCAAGGATCAGCCCATGGTCATCACAAGACGGTCATGAATGTGACGTCCCTTTACCTCTTGATCACAACGTCTATTTGCAGGGTCGATCGTCTTTGTTGTTACACCCTGCAAGAATTAGCCATGGAACCTGAAAAACCACTGGGTCCATTCAAGGAAAATCGTCCTTCAATTTGTCCATCTTCAGGTTCAATTGTCAACCAGTTTTGTGCAACTTTAGTCACTTTGTTTTCTTGCCAACTGAGTTGGAGAAGCCTTGGGCGGGAAAGCCAATTGCTTGAGAAAGGCGATGAAGGAAGGCGATGACAGGATGTTCTCCAGAACATGCGTGGAGAAAAGCAAGTTTTATCACACCAAACCGTGTAACCATCCCAGACACTCCATGGGACTGCCATATATGCCGATCCATTGACCCCTCAGTCAACCACCCCAACTGCTCGGCATATATGGCAGTCCCATGGAGTGCTTGGGAAGTATTTATAAGTCAAAGCTAGCCAACCACCGGGCAAGTATGTCTTGAGTTTTGGTTTTGTAAACACCAAAGTTTATTTAGCATTTAGAAACCACCTGAGTCACTTGAGCCTCCCCCTCCCCCCTTCTCGTCGCGATGATCGATCGGTCCTCAAACACAAGGGAATGATCTCGGTCTGCAAGAGGAACGAAATGACCTGCGGCCCCGCTGGATGGTTCGACCGGCTGTGCATGTCATATGGGGAGACCCAATGGGTAGACTGCTCGATGTTCCTTCTTCTTAGGGGGGTTGAACTGGGAGGTCTCCCTAATTTTAATTCACACCCACGCAGTACTCATATAATTGTCAAACAATTCACAATCATCATGCACCATACACTTGTGAATGTCCACACCGAGCGTTCACTCGTGCAAAAGGGAGAACATCTGTGCACCGGTGGGGCGCATGATCCATTTCCATGCAGTCATGCAGGATATCCTTGTTCGATGGTCCATGTTGGCATGTGGTTGGCTTCCCACAGACATAGGTTGCAACAGTCATGTTGTCATGTGCTTGGGCTTCCCACGGGGTCAGGAATGGCTTTCCAAGCTTCAAAAAACACAAAACGGGGCTTCCACAGCCCTTCCTGACCCCCGCGGGAGTTCGCCCGGTGCATGCTTCGACGACGACCGGAAGGGGTGAAAACGGATGCGAAGGGCGAAGGGACCGGAGGGGGCGAGCACCCTGAGAGTCAAGGACGATTTCAAAAAAAGAGTGTGGGGGAGTTTAATTTGAACTCCAACTTTAGGACTCACGGTCCCCTGTTTTGTTTAAACATTGGTGACCCATGGTGACCCCAAAAGGAACTTCCTTGACTTCAGTGAGCCAAATACGGTCTTTTGATGTCTTTGGAGTTGGAAGAAGGTTGATGTGTGGAAGATAGTGCTTTCCGGATGTGCAGTGCCTCAGAAATTATGACATATATATATAATATACATAATAAATATATATATATATCTTATATAATTTAATTATACTATATATAATATTATATATATACATTATTATAGTTTTTATGGACCACATTCGAACACTCACGGCAGAGCAAATCATGGCAAAGAAGGAAAGACACCCCAGGTATAGTGGATTGATGATGTCAGTGAGGACATGGTCCAGCGTTCTTCAATTCTCTGAGGGGCGCAGCTGCTCATTCTCAGCTGTTCTATGCTCCAGTTGATCCTGGTAGGTCTCCCAAGACCTCTTCGCGCTTCCGTGTCACGGGCCGTTCCGGACCGTCCGGTCCATCCGGCCTCCGGATCGTCGACCTTCACCAACGCACCGATGACCCCCAAGGAGGTGAGCCGCAAGTATTCGAAGGGCCTGCCGGTCCGTCCGGTTTCGGCGTGTCGAGATACATCAGAGTCGAGTCCCGGGTGTTCTTACACACCCGGACGGTCGGACGGTTCAAATGAATGGGTTTTGGGGAAAAATTAATTCCACAGGAAACCATGGTGTTCACCTGCAAAACTATGGGTGAACACTGATGTTTCCTGTAGATGTTCCACGAGATCGATGTGACACGTGCGAACAGGCCGCAAGGTATGGCACATCGGTCCACAGTTTAGCACTCAATCGAATGGATTGAGAGTAGATGGCGCAAGAAGTTGAAGGACCCGACTGGTCGACTATCCTATAACTACCCCAGGTTACGGGTCCTAGTTACGGATCTTGGGATGGCACAAGCTTCCGGTGGTGGTTGACACTTGATTGATCAAATCCCAGCCCGAAGAGGCTGTTTAATCCATAATCCAAATGGGGAGGATAATAGTCAAGATTCTACATTAAGGTGGTTTTTTATATAGACCCCATCTGTCTAAGACATTTTGGAGCGCCAGTGCCATCTCTCCTCTGAAGCCTATGAAAGTTGATTCAACAAAAATAACCGTTGACCTCAGCGCTGCTCCACCTCAAGCCTGAGAAGCTGCAAAACAAAAGCCAGCGTTTTTTGTCCACGAGCACGTTGTGAAGAGAGATAGTAAAAGTGCAGCGGTAGCTACCCTGGGTCCTACCTGGGTCCGCGCGCGCTCGCGCCTTGCTGGCTCCTGCGCCTTGCTGGCTCCTGGTCTGCGCTAGAATTAGGCGCGCGCGCGCGCACGGACCCAGGGCGGCTACAAGGCGGTTGCCAGGTATAGCACTTCAATTTCCCTTTCCGTCAAGCGCTACCGTGACAAACGTGCAGCAATCTACGTACCCAGGGTAGCTCCAATTCAGTTACCAGGTATAGCACTTCAAGTTCCCTTTCCGTCAACCGCTCGACAACCTTTAGAAACGTGCAGCAATCCACAACTTTGAAGTCTCACTCGTGATTTGAACTTATATAGGTGTGAAGGAGGTATAGAGAAATAGCATCTATACGGACCCAGGGCAGCTACAATTCAGCTGCCATGCCTAGCGCGTCAATTTCCCTTTCCGTCAACCGCTACAATTCAATTGCCAGGTATATAACTTTAATTTCCCTTTCCGTCAACCGCTAGATAACCTGGAGAAACGTGCAGCAATCCACGGATTTGAAGTCTCGTTAGTCATTAGTGCTTTGAACTTATATGTGTGTAAGAGGTTATGCATTCAGAGCTGCGCGAGGCTACAACACATCGGCCTCGGTAAAACTACACCTTACCACGCAGATGACGCAAATGAAAAAAGTGCATTTCTTAATCACCAGCCGCTCAAAAATCACGAAAAATCACCTCCAACACAACCTCCAAAACCTTGCTTCCGCGCACCCCTAAACACCACCTAATTTCGAGTTTACGTAGTGCTTTCTCGGTCCACCCCCACCCAACCCCCTACTTACTCACTTCGTTCGCCAAACACAACTCAGCTGGCGCCTTCTACGAAGGCTGCCTTTCGTAAATATCCTCAAACTCAAAATACATTCATCTCCCGTCGTCCCAGAAAACCCGCCTGTCTGCGCTGACCGTGTTCAGAAACGGATAAAGCAGCAGTGGGATCTGTGCTTTCCTCAGGAACTTGGAGGGTGACTTTCCAAAGAATTTTCAGTCACCCAAGGGGACAAAAAATCAAGGATGAAGGCCCTCCCCCCCCAAAAAAAATGCGCTTTGGAAATCGGTCAACTATTTGGAGACTTCAACTTGAAAAAACATCACCTGACCATAAGTTTGCTTGTTTAGTCTTCGAATTTTCAGGGTGTACACTCATGAGTTGATCACATGTTTGATGACTTACCAAGTCAACCATTTTGTAAATGTTCCATGGAAGGCTGAACTATAAATTCAACCAAAAACAAATTATATACTTATACAAAGAACAAGGTAAGGCTGAATTTTTTGAGATCCAACACCTGCTCAGCCGGATGCTCAGCCCATCCAAGGCTCAAGAACAAGGGACGTGTTTCAGGATGTGATGCCAAACACTGCATCAACCTCGTTCGGGCTCCACCGACGACCGCTGCGGTGCTTTTCCGGTGGCTGAAGGACCCTGCACGCGCAGCGTTCCATCCGATTGGTGGAAAACAAAACCAACAAGAAGCGAACCCTTTTTCCTAATGTTAAAACAGCCACAGCAGCACACAATCTCAACCGAAAAATTGTTGCCGGGTTTCTGGGTTTTGAGTTTTGAGGTCAAGATCACACCACAGGCAGGAGCAGATGGTTGTGAGATGTGGTGAAGACTGTGTAAGGTGATGAATGAGCATTTGGTGACGTTGGGTTTGTCTTCAACTTTGGCCGGGCTGAGTTGAATCCAAATTCAAGCCCTGTCATGTTTGGACCGTTCTCTCAACTTCAACTGCGCGGCAAATGAATCAGCAAAGGCAAGCGCAGGCAAATTCGTTGCTCTAAGGGCCCCAAGCCCCAAGGCCTGTGATTCTGTGATTCAGGCTGGGCAAAGCAGGGTGAACAAAACGAAATGTTCCAAGTATTCAGCCTTCCTATCTTTGGTATATCCCATCACCGGTGATGCTTAGTAAACGACGCCTTGCACGCCCGAACCAAGCCAAATCCAAAAAATCCTCAGAGGAAAGTCTCCGTGAGGTTGTTTGCCGAGCAACGCCAAGGAGTTGCAAACGCGGTTCGACGCGTTGGCCGTGAGTTGTGGTTGAGCCTCAGCGCTCAGGTTCCGAGTCATTTTTGAAGTGTAAGTTGGCATTGGACCCTGACGGGGGCAACACAGCTGTACAAGCAAGCGCTCTATGACATCTGCATATATATATATATAGAATATATATATATATACTTATATGTAGGCCATCTCACTGGTATTTGGGGTGAAAGAATGACAACAATAAAGCCACTGCCCGTCATCACGACGTTTCCCCAAATTCGTTGTTGTTTTTTTAAATGTGGTTCTTCTTCTTTTGGCCCTGCCAGAGTGGTGCATTGTGTTGTGTGTGGTTCTCAGCACCATTTGCAGGTTGCTGAGGTTGTTGTTTGTCTTGTTGTGGTCTTTGTGGTGGTCAGTTACGATCGTCCTCGAGCTGCGCCGCCACGGCCTGAGACGTGAGGGCTGCAGCGCGACCTCAAATTTAGCCACGCTCTGGTGGGCAGCCGTGAAACTTTAAATTGTTAGGCTGGTTGGAATTCATTTAGCGGCCGCGGCCACCTTTCTGGAAACGCGCGCCCAACACTCAGTCCCCAATGCAAACGGAATGTGCTTTTTCGCGATCACCCGCCCGCGCACTCACCTTGGCTTGAGCCAGGCTTTCTACTAAGTCTGGTTTGGTTGGTGTGAAGCCCAGGGCACCAAGTTGGAGAAGTACGTGGGGGGAAGTCTATGAATGGGTTCTACTCTGCATAGAACCTTTGCCTCCACCAGGAGATTTGGATGGCTTGCTGAGGTCAAGGCAAAAAGAACCGCTGCACGTGTACAGATTCACAACCCACAGCGCAAATGGAAGGAATTTGAGCTGGTACTTCCTGCCGGGGGCCTTGGTGCCATCAAACACGTTTCCGCCTTGTGGACAGGTCCTTTGTGTGTCCGACAAACGACGCGAGTCGGAAAACAAAAGCTTCACGAATGTCTTGAGCACCCTATGACATGATAGAAGCTCTTTCTGGCTTCTATTCTGGGTTCTAGTTTGTGGGTACCTGTCCCTTCCACATCTTCCGATCTTGAGCACCCTATCCGCGGCTATAGTGATCAATCCTCAAACACAGCCACAACACAACACTAGACTACCTGTGCGTATCGCATTTTGCGTAGCAGGTGGTCACAGGGCCGCACTTTTGGATGCCAACTGTAGACCCTGGGGGAACTCCCCGACACTAACCCGAAGCCCGAGGACCACCCGCAAGCAAAATCGAGAACCACAAAACCTCGACCATGGCAACATGCTCCCCACCATGGCATGGCAACAAATGATTGAACTGTCATGGTGGTGATCACTCAAAGTAAAGTAATCCCATGTAATTCCCGAAAAGGATCTTCCAGGATGTGTTATCAGTGAGAGGGCCTACATGAATAGTGTATGTGTATATGTATACTATATATGTATATGTATGTATTAGTATATATACTGTTTATATAGTAGACATATGAAGAATATGCGGTCTTGACCAAGCATCACCTGGGTGAAGAACAGCCGAATGAATAAGAGTTGGCTGCTCCAGCACCGCCCTTGCTGAATGGCAGGAGGCCTCCTGTTGAAGGGACCATATCGGTGTGTATTCGACTGGGGAGACTCCCAACCAATGGGTAGCACATTGTACAGGCAAACACGATCATCACGAGGTGGATACTTCACACCTCCCCCAGTACTCATCGTAATACGCAGTAAGGGGCCGGTTGTGGGAGGCGCTCGTTCGGACGTTCGCAAGTCGTGTCACCCCAACCAATTGGCTTTGGTAAATTTCCTTCTTCCAGGGGGTCGTTAGGAGGTCTCCGTATTTTAATGCACACCCATATGGAACCTGGAACCGATTCTGCCAGATCTCCTTCAGGAACTGAAGGCAGAAAAACGGATGTTTTGGCTTCCATCCCAGTGGAGACAACAACCCCTCTCGTATCGAGATGGTCCAAACATTTGATGGTCCACCAAACAAATCCAAGGGCTTTCCATGGAAAGCCCCAAACCATCGCCATCTTTCAGAAGGAAGTACTAGAGTCTAGAGCAAGTACTAGAGCAAGTCTATACTTGATGTGTGTGTGTGTGTGCCAGGGGGTCTCTCTATTTCAATGTTGGGTATACCATGGTATACCATATATCTCATTCCATCCCATTCCCTCTAACAGTGGATGATGATAGTGTCCCCCTAAGACCCCCCCGCCCCTCCGGCGCCACGTGCCACCCAGCCACGGCCGAGTTGGCCTGGACACACGGGGCGGTCGTCGCGCATCCAACCGGAGCGAGCTCGCCCGAGCGAACGGGCCTCCCCTTCTTTCATGGGGAAGAACTGGAGGTCGCCAGGGGCGACAGCTGAAGGTCGCTCCCTCCGAACCCGCACCAGCCCTATGTCGAATCATAGGTTTAGTCCTGTCCAGTGCTTACTAGGAGCGATCGGACGCTACGAGGGGCTCCTGGCATTGCTAATGGGAGCAAGGACGCTAGTAGGGGCTCCGGGGCCTTACTTAGTGTTGTGTGTTTCCTATTTGGCTCGTTGTTCTTACTGTACACTTGTTGTAAATATTGTGTGTGCTTTTTTAGACGTAAGTTTTGCTTTGTCATAATGTATGTTCTGCCAAACTGCTGCCAAACAATGTCATTAATAATATGTGTGCATATGAATTGCATATGTGGTTGCTGGTTTGTGTCTTTGTCGATGTTGTTAACAAGCATTTCATATCATGTCTACTTTTTTGTTTGATGTTGTTTGTTGGTATTCTTCTCTCCCTGAACAACTCCTGTTTTGATTCAACACAATGGATGCAATTTGTCAACCCAACGTTCGCAGTGGAGACCACAGACCTGGCCAACTCCCCCGAACCATGAAGAGGAAAGCCAACCATGAAAAGCTGCCCAAGCGGCAGTGAGACCCGTTTCTTCCTTAAAAAAGAGTTCGGGTGACCTGGTGTTGTAGTCTAAAATCCGTTTAAGTCGACTAGAATCTTATAGATCCATCGTTATAGCCAAGTGTTTTTTGTTTGAACACGTCTTGCTTGGGATGTTTATACCACGTCAGACAAGCCCATTCAGACAAGCCCATTCCGGTGGGCGTTCCGTTGAACCGACCCACCAACCCACCGACGCCTGGATCTGCCACCCACGGTATGGCTGTGATGTGGACGGAGACTCTTTTTATTGAGGTACGGTGAGGACGGAGTCTTTCCAAACATCCAGTTGTACCGTACCTTCCGAAGTAGATCCCTTCGAGACAGGTCGTCGATCCGGTCTTCGATCCATCTCCAAGGTACGAGGTGCGGATAGATCGACACAATCTCCTGTATCAGTGCCACGACGGAACCCCAGGAGTGCCACAAGATCGGCGCCTCAGGGTCGTCACGGAGCGTTCACATCACATGGTTACGTGGATGTCATGTGGTCCCAAAAGGAAGACGACTTTCCTTTACGAACAAAGGCAAAGGGTGTTCCACTTCCATGTTAGTGAGCGGGAGTGTCTAAGACGTCTTACTACAGTATATATGTTCTGATGAAGGCAAAGGAAGCTACCCGAAAAGATGTCGGTCCCCTATACGAGCCAGATCGTGCTTGGAGAAAGGTCGACTCGACGCTTGAGGGTGTCAATATGGATTGTCCATACGGTTACGGGGTCTTCCACAGCTGAAAAGACCTGAATCGATTCTGATTGCCACGGCCCTTTCTGCTGAAATCGACAGAGGCGTCTCTCGCCACCTGAAATCGACATGCAGCTGCTGATGATGAGTTTTCTCCCGTTCATTGGGAAAGTTTGCCAAAAGCCCTATAGAATCCTATATATAGATATGCATGATGGATCAAATCCAATGGGCTCAGAAGGGATGCTTGGAATTCACCCAGAAAGTATCAGAAAGTGATCTCAGAAGCCCCTGGAAAACGAATTGCTTATGTTTGCCTCTACTATCCCATGAGGGTTTCTGCTCAGCTTGATTCGTGTCAGGGAGTGTCCCTCCCATTCTCTTCATCATTCCCTGCTTCTCCTTTTCCGCACAAGCTGCCAAGTCCTGCAACGACTCGCGTCGCTTCGACAGTTCCTCAGCGTCCAGGGTTTGAGAGCACTTCAGGAACATGAAAAGCCATTGAAATCCATGGAGTTGCGTTTGCAGGCAACCTAAACCCACTTAAAAAGAACAACAAAGCAACCTGCGACTGTATGTTTGTGGCCTACATGTCCTTTCACCCAGCTACGGGTTGGCCTCCATGGTTTTTCCCGTACCCCGGCGGAAGAGGTAGAGATTGGAAGAGATCAACGCTGGAGGCCGCCGCCACGTTCGTCACAGAGCTCATTCACGCCAAGGGTCCAGCAGTGCGTTTTCACGCTCGTCGCCCTGCGGCGGGCCAGGTGATGGTGATCACGAGTCTCAGGAATTCTCTGGAGACGAAACTGAAACTGAATGCATGAGTTCCCAAGCAAGGTGACAAGCTGAAGCAGTCGAAAAGAAAGAAGCAACCCAAACTTATAAGTGGTTTCCCAAGACAAAATATACTGTAGAAGCAAATTACACCGCAATTCATTCCATCTATTCTGAGGACACCATATCACTGATCATATCATATATACACCACCCACATCAGCCCACATCTAGACACTCACGTTGAAAAACGCCTTCTCGGAACTTCCAGAGTAGCCCTGAGCGTGGTCGACGATGCGATTTAAGGTGGTGGTACGTAGGGTTGGGTGTATCCTAGACACCCTGGGCCCAGTGGATGATAATGGCTGCTAGAGGCCTTGTTCCAGTGATTTGCTTGCGAAACCCGACTGTTGCCGGAAATGGGAACACCCCCAATCTCCAATACTAGGGTTGAAGGTGATGAGTCCACCACCAACTGTGCTTGTCCCACGAGACATTCTTGGCTCAGCTTCCCATGTGGCCTGGGCCAACCTCAAAAACACCACCAGGAAGAATACTACTTGTACTCCAAAGGCCCGCAGCTTGATCAATCAAGAGGACAAAGAAGAACTCTGTTCAATTAATCAGTAGCTGACAGAACAAAGTCTCGCGGGCTGTGGGCCTTCTTAGAAATGCGAGTCAAAACCGCCACATGGGAGCCACTGACTGAGAAAAAAACACTGTTTTCATCTACCTTCCACCAGCGCAGTGGGGACTCTCCTATCGGCGACCTTATCTTCATTGCAGCAACATGAACATTGATTCAACATGACCGGAAAAAAAAAAAAAAAAAAGGACACTGACGGGGTTGTGTCGTTAACGGTGTCGCTGTACAGTTGTTGCTGAAGTTTGCAGGAGAAACAATCCAGGAGAGGGTGAACAAAAGTGAAACGAACATCAAGCACAATTGAAAGGTGCCAGGACAAGGAACATTCAAAAACCCCCAAAAAGTAAACTGACACATGGCTGTGGGTCATGGCACCAGGATACCTTGGTTGACCAATCTGGTGTCGGTCGTTTGCGGCAAATGGTGGACTGGTGATTGGTCGGGCGAACATGGTTGAACGACCCAACGGAGGACCCATCGGCCACATCTTGCGCGTGCACATGAGGTCTCGGGATATCGCAAGAGATGCCCGTTGTTTGTCATTTTTGGGGGAACAAAAATAAATATACCCCCAAAGTCACGCAATACAGCAAACACCCATGGGCACCTGGATTTTAGATGGGGAACGGCAGGATGGGGCCTGGGTCCTGACGGTTCCTTTTTCTCTCTACTAAGTTTACATGTGATTTCCAAATTACTAAGTCAATAAAATACCTCGTGAATCTGACCCTCCTGTCCGCCGTGTTCCGAAACATCTTCGCTGCAAACGGCGCAAAACGGCGCCAGGTCTCCCGAAACGACGGCCGCAGACCGACGACCGCAGTTCGATCGCCTTTTGCAGGTCCAAAACCAGCAAGTAGACTTGTTCGTCCATGCCCACTTGTCGTGGATCAGGCGGAACCTGGGCGGAGATGGCTGGGAGATGACGGATGAACGCCACCGGCGCCACCGGCGCCCGCCAGGATACGCAGCCCGGACCCTCCCGGTCAGGCAAAGCACCCCGATCAGTCGCAGCCTGTGCCCCGAACCAGATCCATCGCACTCGAGTGAATACACCTCCATGAGTCGACCCAGCCGGGCCTAACTAAGCCCTTCACGCACCAACAATCAACCAACCAACTCAAGTGCAAACTGGACAAAACCTTCATCTTTTTCTCCTTAATCCATTTTGCACACCAACAAGCATATTAGATGGTTCTCTTGGTTTCGCCATGTTCGCCACTGACCGGTGCCCATCGCGTGGACCCGAAAAAGGTGGACCCGTCTTCTGCCGCAAGGAAGAAGTCCAAAGAAAGCCGTGAGCCAATGAATGGGTCTCAGGGAAAATCGGCAACGAAACCATGCTTTGGGACCCCCAAAATGGGCTTCATGGACTGCTAGAATTCGAGAAAACGAAGAGAAGCCTGTTTTTCCTGATACACGTTTTAGTTACAGTATGTAATTGTCTTTATAAAATTTGACGACAAGCATTATATGAGTTTAATTTGTATGCTTTTGTGTAGTCATTGCCACACTGCCAATCCCACTGCTTAAACCCCAGACTTCATTTTTCTTGGGAGTCTTCAGCGGCCCACCATTGCTGAAGAATTCTTGAACCACTGCTTCAACTCCCATCTCACTCCCCCCCGGCGGGAAGAGCCCACCGGCGCAGTCTCACGACGGGCCTCGCCTGCGCTGGTGGAACGGCGACGGGTGCCACCGGTGCAGCCGGCAGGTGCATCCGCCCAAGCCCAGCGTGGGCGCCAAAGGCCACGCCTGCGGAAGATCAGTGTTTAAACACTCCATGGGACTTGAACAGGACAACTACCCCAGCCTGGTGGTGGAAGGTGGTGGACTTTGACTCCCGAGCTAGAAGCTGAATGACCTCTATTTGGGACCACCAAGCACCCAGAAGATGGTCTTTTCCTATCAAACAGTGGCCCAAACTGGGTTCTAGGTACCTGATATACACTGTTGATGAATAAAACCCTCCAAATGAAGAGGTTCTAATCCACATGAGGGGGTTGATTGATCAAAAGTCTACAGGGAGTGACTGCCGGTTACTGCGGTGTGAGTCGGAAAGTAAAGCATGCTACATTGTGGTGGTTGGAAAAAGAGGTCAATGTACCTAAATATCCTAAATATTGCATACGGTCATGGAGTGTTTGGGATTGCCATCCCCAAGTATGGCAAACAAGCCGCAAAATGCCAACATCTCCGGCCCGTACTTTTCCATCAGAGGGGTGTGCACGTTTTCAGAATCTGGAGTTCTTGACTTCTGAAGGGGAGTGTGCTCATACCGACTCACAAAATATTGCAGAAATGAAAAACATATAAAAGCATGTTCAGTGTCCAGTTCGAACACTGATCGACATTGACCACACTGTAGCTTGCCACCATGAAGATCCATGAAGGTTGAGGTTCCTTTTTTTGATGATGCCATGTATCATGTGTGTCCATGGCCTGTTCTTCATTCAAACAGCCTTCACAACGGCCTACAAAAAAAGGCACGACAAACGTGTTCTATATGCTACAAACTGAACCCAATCTACAGCCATGACACTGCATCTCAACACATGCACACAAAGAAAACACAAAAAGGCATCTTACACACCACCGGTCGCCTTCCACTTCACGGACTATTCCAAAAAAGAACAACAATACAACAACCATACAAACAACATGTCTCGGTGCCAAACACCCGCTTCTTCCGTGCCTTGTGCGCCCTGAGGATAGTACTCCATGTGTTCCTGCGGTCACCGTTGGCTCCCGTCACGTCGCCGCGTCGGCGGCGGAGCCGTGGGTCCGCGGGGGATGGACGAACTTCGGTCGACGGGGTCCCAACAAAAACGACACGAACGCGACTGAAATATCATGTAGACTCTTGAGGACAGTAAACCCCCCATATGAAGAGCATGTCCAATTCAAATGAGAGGGCTTATTAATCAAGTCTCTACATTAGACTGATCAGGTGACGTTGATGCTTCTATGTCGCCGGCACGACCCAAACACAGACTTAGAACCGTGCCCAGTCCTGCCGGCGACATAGTGTGCCGTCAACGTTTTTGGTGTGACGCAAGGTGCAAGAGATCCCATGAAAGTTAGGTCTAATGTGGACTCTTGATTTATACAACGCATATGCAAAGGCTTTATACATGACTTTACATTGCAATTGGGGGATCTCATTGCAATTGGGACCTTTCTTCATCATGGCGGGGGCCCCTCAGCAGTTGGTCGTGATCTGCTGGGGGCTATAACTTTTACACCGCCCGTCTGGGAAAAGACGCGTGCCCGACTGCGTCCACGCACAGACCAAAGTGCCTGGGTCGTGTGCCGCAGGACCCTGTCTCTCTTCCTCGAGCCCCAAAAAAACAGCGGTGCGATCTGCAGCGCGAGGCATTGAGCGTTGCCCGGGGCAAGGTTGGCAAGGTGGATGAATGGCACTGAAAAGAACTCAAGAGGCATTTCATGGTAGTTTGGTTGCCCCAATCCCATTGGGGCAACCCACATCTTTGCAAGTTCAACGAGGCTGGCTGTAAGCTACTGACTGACTGACTGACTGATTGATTCAGAGTGTTGGAGTTACCCATACGGTATGGGGCAAAAAAAACTTGGCCATGTGCAATGCAAAAAACAAAACACGTGTCTTGCTTCCGCGTATTCCCGCGCTCCTACCAATCATGTGGTTTTTTTCCAGGTCACCCACTTCCAAAGCGGCGAACAACTTCTGGTTGATGGAGTCATCTGCAAGACCTGTTGACCAGTATTTTGTCTTGAAACAAAGACCCAGCCGTGGCATTTTTCCCTCTGGGTGGATGGTATGAACATGAACTGACAGCTGTGTTGCACTGTTACAAACCCCGAACACCTTTCAATACGTTGATTCGTGCAATAACAAACACGCAGTACACACCCTTGGACTATTTTTATGTTCACCGTGAACTTTTCTTTCACCCTGCCTTCGCTCTGATATCACTTCCACTTGCTCCCAAAGATGTTTTTCTTTTAAGTAGATGGCACAAACCCAAGGATGTTTCTTCTATATGGGGTGCATATAATTCACCTCTTGGGGATTTTGCCATCCTGCTTCAAGGCCTCCGCCGTTCTCTGGGCGTCCCGAGCCCATCCTGTTTCAAGGCCTCGAGGGCAAAGGTCGGATCTGACAAGACCTCCTGGCGCGACGAAATGGACGAAACGGCAGCAAGTGTGGGCGAGATGTTCCGCAGCGAACTCGTGGGTTCAAAAGTTTCGGCCATGTTTTGAATTCATACAACGAACAAATTATACAATGTGGATCCTCGTGAAGATTGGCATAGTTTTTGTCTCCCACATTTTATAGCACTTAAACTGCAAGGATGGGTTTCGGCGGTAGAACTTGCCTCCGAAGTTAGGCATGCCTATACCTACGTTACAAATCAGTGAAACAAATACAGTGATTTTTAATATGTATATAATGAAAAGACAGGATTAATCAATCCCCCCTAGTTAACCCGAGCCCACAAAGCCGCCGAAAATTGCCCAAATTAAAAGTATTATTGGCGGTTGATTTCCCCCCTATGGTCTAGTTTTCTACCAACAATCCCCCCCAGTTAATCCGAGCCCACAACCAGGTCAATTTTTCGTATTACTACTACTACTACTACTACTACTACTACTACTCCTACTGCTACTGCTACTGCTACTGCTACTGCTACTGCTACTGCTACTGCTACTACTGCTGCTGCTGCTGCTGCGCCTGCTACTGCTACTGCTACTGCTACGTGCTACTACCACGACCACCACCACCACCACCATCACCACCTACTACCTACTACATGTTTGATGAAATCCTTTAAAAAGTCTAGGGCTCAGGGCCTATAAATTGCCTTATTAAAAGACAATTTAAAACAATCATTTGACAAGCTCACAAAGGGTACCCCTCACAAGGGCCGGTCCCCCATCAATAATCTGCACTACTACCCCGTATTAATTTGATCCTGTGTCCCTGGGTTTTTCTTTGTGCTTGTTTAAACTTGTTGTGACTACTACTACTACTACTACTACTACTACCCATTACCTACTACCTACTACCGACGACGACTCCGATTACGATGGCTCCCTGAGCCGATAATTCAGGGGGGGTGGACCTCATGAGTGGTATCTCAGACCTTGTTGACTCGTTGACCTTGTTGACCTACCATGCCAGGGGGGGGTTTATTAATCCGGTCTATGCATTACAAAAATGGTACCTTCAACTCACAGGGACACCAAAGTCACTGAAAAATGTGGTGTGCAAATTGAAGTAGTGTTTTTGCATTCAAACAAATTTGCTAAAGGCCGTGTGAAACTCAAGATTTCGTTTCCATTCCGTTCTGCAAAAACAGGATGTGCATCAACTGCAAAAACATATTTCATATGATAATGTAGCATGAGTGCCCTTTTAAATTTAGGGCGAATGCCTTTACAATCCACTCAACAACGTCCAATTAAATAAAAATGTTAGGACACAATTTCCTTAGAGTGCAATGAGTACAAAATGTTCAAAACACGTATGATCTTACACCCTTTCAAAATATGGACAACATGTTTTCAAACATATTTACTCAATCGATGATTACTTTACACAGCTCCCACCTCCCAACATGCACGGTTGTTCAAAAAATTGCATTTGTTGATGTGTGGCTCTATAAATAGAAACATTGTTGCACGACAGTCATTTTTCTACACTGGCCAGCTGCGCTGTATAGTCAAAAATGTTTCCAATTTCCAATTGATTTTTTAGAGAATTGGCACTGAAAACATTTGGTAAAAAGTCAAAGTCACATTTTACCCTGGTCATCTGTTTGATCCCAAATGCAACTCCTCCTTCGAAAGTTCTGCAATATCACAGTGGCATGTAAAACCGAAGTTCACTATACAATCAAAAATAAACCCAGGTTTCAACAACTCAGTTGTCCCATCCCAACACTTGAGTCACCTCAAGGTGCAAAAGATATTTCCCCGGCCCCATCGATGTAGAACATTTCGCCGGTGACAACTGCTTCCTGAACTCACAATTTGCTGTCGTGTTGCTATGCACACGAAGCGCCCGAAAGGCTCCAGGAGTCGACTCCCATCTTTCAACGCCAAAAAAGGACCATCGCTGAAGTGATTGATTGGGAAACGTAGGGGCTGCAAAGCGTCCAGGAGGCACATCCTTGAAAGGCTCCTCTTTTGCAATCCTGACAACATCTCATTCAAAAGAAAAGCTTACCCAAACATACGCTTAACTGCGTTTGGTTATGAAGAACTGTTCCTCGCCTGTCAGGTGAGGGTTGCTAGATTTTTTGTCAGCTGCCTTGCTCCTACTCCGCCTCCTCTTCCTCCACCTCATCGCCCTCCTTACCTCCTTCTCCGCTGCCTCCTCAACCGCAAGTGTCGGATGGCAGTGTTCCCCGCCCGACCTCAACCGCGAGCTCCGGATGGCAGTGTTCCCCGCCGGACCTCAACCGCCAGCTCCAGACGGCAATGGCAGTGTTCCCCCGCAGAACGTCAACCGCCAGCTCCAGATGGTAGTGTTCTTCGCCGGGCCTCAACCGCGAGCTTCGGCTGGCAGTGTTCCCGCCGGACCTCAACCGCGAGTCTTCCCCGCCGGACCTCAACCATGAGGTTCGGCTGGCAGTGTTCCCCGCCGGACCTCTACCGCGAGCTCCGGCTGGCAGTGTTCCCTGCCAGACATCAACCACGAGTCAGAATATATGCCAGAAAGAATGCCACAATGAACGACAAGAGAGATGCGAGAAAGAATGTCAAAAAGAATGTCAGAAGATGCGCCAGAAAGAATGCCGAAATAATGATTCAACACATGCCCGAAAATTTGTCAGGTCGAAATGTCATGGTGGGGATCACTCGGAGTATTTGTTTAGGCAGACGGCAGATGTACCGAAAAGCAAAAAAACCTTCCAAGCTCCTCAAAGGATCTGCAGAACCTTTTCTCTTTGGAGCTTGGTTTGACGCTTGAGTCCTCTGACCCCGCAGTACAGAATCAAAATCAGAAAGAAACTGACAGTGGGTGTGGCAGGCAGATACCCTCGCCTCGCTGGAGCCAAAATATCCCGGTGAGACATCTTGATGACTTTTGTGAACGTAAAACTTGCAACCGCAAGCTAAGTGCAAGTGTGAACAAAGATTTCCAATCTGTCAAGCTTAAGCTTACATCTGAGGACGTTTTGCTTCTCAAAACAAGCAGAAACACTATGCTTTGAAGCCTTTTGTCCGCTTTGGCCTCGCACAGTTTGCTCTCTGATGCCCTCAAGCTGGCACAGCGTGAGGCGATCAGCTGCTGGCAGTGGAGTTAATCCCATCAACTGCGCAGCCTGTCCTCGCAGCTATGCATTTCTGCGTCCTGAGCGGTGCAAAAATATCAGCTTTTTAAATGTGATATGTTGTTAGATAATTGACGATGCGGCCAGATGCAACCGGTTTTTGGAGACTCTGCTGCAAGGCGCTCAAGTCCTTCAAGGGGTTGCATCTGATATTGGATTACAGGAGTTGATACAATGAAGTTCAAATGAGTTCAACCTAGTTAGCTTTGGCTATTGGCTGTCGAGTTCATCAACCTAAAGAGGTCTCCAACCAGCGACGCCTTTGGATGAAATCACAAAGATTGCAGGAACATCTTAAGAATTGAATGTCTGCTGCGTGCGGCGCATCCTCCAAGCTACTCCCAGATTTGAACGCCATAGCAGCTTGGTTCATTTCAGCAGAAGGTACTTCCCAGCTATCCTCTGACAAGTTTACAGTTCACTTAGCGCTATGGTCTTCTTTCCTCCGCTTCAACGCGTCTGGCCTACAAGAATCCGTCTTGCGTTTGCGAGATCATGGGGCATTATTCTTTGCTGTTTCACAAGATGTGGGCGCCTACGACAGAGTTTAAGTGAAACATAGCCCCTACCTTATCGAGGCCCCCCCGTGGCATGGAAGAATAGGGACAATGTGTCGCGGGAGCTCTCGACACAACATTTGCTTTGGTTCTAAGCGCAACATCCAGCTCCCCTGCCTTTTCTGTCACGTGAAACATGTGAAACGGAAACTAATGGCAATTAATGGGCCTGAATTCTCGAAAGAAAAGGACGGCAGCGCAGGTCTGTGGTCAGGGAAAGTCGCCTAGAAGGCTTCAAACGGACTTTCCTTCCCGAATATTGGTGACCAGCGGCCACACCACAGTGTGGCA
>CAXAMN010006891.1:461643-502596 GCA_963970005.1 Durusdinium trenchii
TTCAGTTCATGACCTGTCTTGCGAGATCAGGAAATCAATCCACCAACCAGTTTTGAGCCAAGCCTTCAGCACAAGCAGAAGTTCAAAGAATGGTTGGAAGCTTCGAAACATCCTTCAGGAGGCCAGGTTCCTTAAGAGGTACTTTCTTCAATTGCAGAGCCTTTAGACTCTAGACCCGTTCAAGTTTTGCGAGGTGAGGCAAAGGCCACGACAAAGGCGGTCATTTTGTGTGACTATATAGCGCCCTCAACCTCTTCAAAGCACGAACGTGGGCAGGATGATGCCCAGCGGACTCCTTGCCACGGATCGGGGCTCAAGGCGCCACGTACATGTGTTGGACAATCTGCGAGTGACACGCACCACACTTTAGTTGTGTCAGGCCAGCCCCGAAGCTAGCGGCGCCGACAATGCGACAAAAGGACACGAGAAGGAGCATGGTGCAATGCTTCTTGCATTTTGAGTGTGCTTGGACTTGCTATACGAGTAGGTTGGGCGATGTCACCATCTCAAAAAACGCTAGGAGCCTGTGGAGAGTTGCTCTGTGGAGAAGGACGGTGAGTTTGTCACCTCCTTCATTCGTTGAATTCCAATTTTGCTGCTAGCGCAGGCGCCCAAAGCTCCCTTGATTTGGATCAGGGGAGAGCCCCAGCCAGTTCAAGGTGACCGATTGACCGATGAACAGCGGTGGAAGCTGGAGCAGGGGGAAAGTTTCATCGATATGGGGTCGGAGGCGTGGACTCTTTGTATCCCTTTTTCTTCTCCCTCCTTCCTCTCCATCTCCCTCGTTCGGTTCTTTTCCTTCTTTTCCTACACCTTGCCAGCGTAGTTTGAGCCAGGAGAGCAGAAAGTCTATGGGGCGCCGTGTCTGTGGCAAGGTGGGCGATGTCATAGTAATGCGTGTGCCACCACAGTTGGAGTGTAGTTTGCCCAATTGCGAACATGGGCCAATCACCCCCACAGAATCACTGGGCTCTATTTGGGCCAGATCGGAGGATGAAGGCCAGGCTGATGTCAAGGAAGTGAGAAACGTGGCGGCTGCTCCACAGACAGATCATCCGCAAGAGGCTAGGATAGCGCGACGTTGTCCTCATGTTTTTGCACAGCTTTGGCTTTTAAGATTTATGATGCTGTTCACTATCTCGAGTTCTTTGCTAGGCCAAGGACCCCAACACTTGCCAAGATAAGCGTGAGGAGCGTGAAGATGCTGGTGATCAGGCCCACATGTACCCATGCTCAGTTCACGCTTCAGCAGCATCGCCATACATATGTTTTCTCATATATATATACTATATTGGCGCTTCATATTTTTTACCTTTGTTGTGCACGCAGGCTGTTCAAAAGGCCGCAGATGCAGAGGACCAAATATGTAGATAGTTTTGTGGGACCCTCTGCTGTGATTCAGTTACATGTTGCAGGAACCCCCGAAGAAGGCAAAAAAGGCGCTCGTGTTTCCTGATTTGGGCAAGCGTGTTTCTGATCTTTTTGCACGGAGGCACACCCTGGCCCTTCTGGTGGACCTCTATGGCAAGCTTATTCAGAATTTTTGAAGACAGCGAAATCCGAGTACGAGTGCACGCATGCGGTTCTTTGGCGAGCATGGTTAAATTTCCACTTCGGTTGGGTCATGGACTCTGGCCCTAAGTCCCATTTGGCCGCTTCAAAACGGTGGTTTAAGGCAATTTATGTGGGACCTGAAGGGCCAGATTTCATGACCCACGCCAAAGGTAAAATTGCCAGCGAGCATTGCGCACTCTCTGACTGCATGCGCTGCTAGACTTACCATCGGTGATGCCCTGAGGTTGCCAACCAGCTATGGAAACAATCAGCTGTGCGGAAGTGCTTGCCTTATATCATGGATGTCCACCGGTGTTAAAACTGTGAACTTATGTACTTCTGTCATGTTTTGATCAGCGTCGAACTGTGCATGTCTGTTTTGCTTTTGAGCGCGGCCCGGGATGCGCCCAGGGCATTGTTGGACAACATGAGCGAGGGCGAACGCAAGAAGCGTAGGTTGGAGATGTAACCTTTCGAAACTCCGACAGCCTTAGTCGTGTCACGTTTTGAACAGAACACCCCATGCCACCGGGCAAGTTCAAGTCAAAGACCAAAAAACTCTCCTGCCTTTTTGGGGAGGCAAATCAGTGCGGGCGCGTTTAGACTTCATGTCTGGCAGTCGTTCGATGATTTTTCTGTGCAATCTCAGCCGCTTTTGGTTTCCAGTGCGGTCCAGTACGATGATGGAGGGAAGTACTCGTTTTGGGCCGCGTCCGAACGTGGGCAACATGCTGCAGGCCAATTTGCGCGGGGCTCATACGCCATGGTTGAAAGGAAAACTATGTACGTATATATATATATATATACTAAGCTCTTATTGGAGATGTATCAAGTTAATCCAAAAATAGATAGAAACCATTTCCAATACAGTTTTAGTGGGCATCTGCTTTTCTATCTATTTGGGGCCTAGAAAATTTTGAGTCCGTGTTCAAGCAATGTGGCACACCTAGGCCCCGGGCACTTGTTTGCATTATCTTTCTTCTTGCCTACACATCGACGGTCGTGCCCTGTATGCAGACTTTTGAGTGGCAAAAAACTTGAACGCGCAATTGCCTCAATTGACAGCTAAAGGCAGTGATGGATCGATGTAAGGCTCCAAACATAGGGGACATAGACAGCGCGGAGATCTTTGCCGGCGTTCAGGCTGACGTTGTATGAAGTCGTACAATTGCGCTTGTGTGAGATTTGGAGTCTGAAAATAGTGGGTGAAGCTGTCCTGTTGATGTGTCCGTGCTCAGGCAATAGTCAATGAATGCCAAGCTCGGGGCTTCCAATCTCGCGGCTTCGACGTTGCAATGTCTGATGCACTTGATCTCACATCAAGCGCAGGGTTCATGTTCCTTGCCTGAAACCTGCGCGCGTCGCTCTGTGGTCGCTGCATTTTGCAAAGGGGTGTGAGCTGTGTGCGGGTTTGTTTTGTTATTGTTTCATATGATGAAAGCCGCTTTGAATGGAAAAGCGTGTCATCATGTGTCATCTAGATTGGCTTTGATATGCGTGCGACGTGTGCGACGGCATGGTCTGGTGCTGTACGCTCCTGTTTGTGGCCTGGTGTTTTTCATCAAGAGGTTTTGTCGTTTTTGTGCGCAAACAACGCTGATAGGAAAGAACCGTGGAAACACGATTGCGCAGTTGACCATGGAAATAAAGCGGTGAAACTCTTGAACTCAAAACAGCGTCTGCACTCTTGCTTTAAGAGTTTGATTGTCTAAAAAACTTGAGTGGGCATGGGTAGACAAGGTTCAAGCTACTCTTGGGTGAACCAATGGACTTCGGGGCGTGGATGGTTGCTTCCAGAGGGCTTGCCCGTGCCAAGCGTGCTGGTGGGCAACCTTTTATCAAAAAGGACAGGGTTTTTCTGAATCTCCGCGTTTGTTCATAAGCAAAGGACTGGCTTGCGTATACGGACCCCGCAAAACAATTACTTTACATCGAGCGATCCCCACCATGACATTTCAAAACAACCACGTTGACATCACCCTCGTTGTGTATTTCAGCCCATAGCACAAGTCCTTCAGCGCCAAGATGTTGTTTTGCCCGAAGCGAATGCTTTCATCAGGAGACCTGTGCCCAAACAACTCAGATCATTTCACCTGGGAAACTTCTGCTAGACCATTCTCCCTTTGATTTCCAACCAAGCAACCTTTTCGAATGTGGATCCATGAACACCCAAAAGCCTATACTATATGCAAAGCCTGTTGCATGCCACAGTATACTGCTGGAAAAGCATGCGTTGAACATGCTTGTTGGTCTTCTATGTCTTTTATGTCTTTTCAAGGTGGGGTCAAGTAGTTGTTGAACTCGAAGGACGCTGCTTCTTTACAGGTTCAGCAGGGCACTTGGCCACTATACGGTTATTGAGCAACCTAAGCGACCGCAAGGCCTACAGATTACTGACCGTTTCAGGGAGCTGGCGCGAGAGACGCACGCAGCTCGACCGATAGTGGTGTCAAATGATTCTGTTTAACTCTGCTTGAAAAAGAAAGCAGCCACTAGTCAGTCATAATTGTCATTAATTGCCGGTCGCACTGCTTCTGATTAGCTTAATTTGCCACCTCTCACATCACACAAGGTCTACCGTGTAGCGATTAAGATGCAGTGGTTCGCAGCTCCAACATCGAAGCCAACTCACCTGTTTGCCAACCACCGATGCTTCGCTGCTGCTGGGTTCAATCAAGCAAGGTCGTGCAAATCAAGGCGACCACTGGTGTAAAACAAACGGAACTTTGCTCATAGCTAGATTCGTAGGGCTTATGTTTACAAGTGTTCTGAACCTTGAGTTGCACCATTCCCCGTGGCATGTCCTGGCCGAGGCTTTGCTCTCCAGCAGGCCGCCCCAATCTAAACCGAGCACACCGTCTTTGAACAAGAAGTTAGTCAAAAAGACTATTGCCACTTGTCCCAGTGAGGTCTACACAATCAGAATACGGTGGGATTAGAATGTTGCATATGACTCTAATTAATATAGACCTAGAAGTATACGGAAACCTCGAGATCATGTTTGACACGCTGCACTGACCTTGTCAGCGACCGTGCGCTCATCAGGTCGATGGCCGCGTGCGAGTCACTGGCATGAAGGATGCCTTGAAGAGCACACAGTTCCTCAGATCAAGCGATCTGTCAGCTCCAAGACGTTTTTTTGGAACCCATAAACTTGTGGAACATACACGTTGTGACCAGGATCTTTTCTTTATTTTCTTGGGCACTCACTTAGGGAATACACTCCAGAATTTGCCGCTGCGGTGGTGGATTCTTGGCTTCGTGGTTGCAAGGAAGCAATGCCTCGCAACGAGCCCTGGTGTTCAAATTGAATATTGTTTGGAGTGCGGTAGGCACGCCTTGAAATTGTCCTCAACACATGTGCCAAAAGAACAACTAGAGGTGAAGTGAAGCGGGTTCTGAGCGGGACCACCGCTTGTCAACCAACTTTACGCATGTCTCGTCGAAGTTCATCCCAAGAATTATATGTAATATGATGTAATATGGTTACCCTGGAAACATTGTGCACAATGCGCCCACCCTGAGAACCACCAGGCCGTTTCAAGTCAGGGATGAAAATGGCCGTAAATTGTATGAAACCACACTTGCTGGAGGGTACCCTTTTTCAATCCTTAACTTTGGAAGGTGTTTGGCGCTCCCCCCCAAATGTCCTTTATTGATAGCGTTTGCCAGCGGTTGGCTTGGCCCAGGAAATCTGCCACGGGTGCCAGTTTGCCGAGCTTCTGCCACCCATGTTCGAAGTGTGTGGAGAACGGTACGATGAGGCCTCCTCGGACGTGGCGTGAGAAACAGTTCACATGTGACCGGTCAATCTTGTCAAACATGCTTGATTTTGGGGCCTCCTTAGTACTTAACCCACAAAATGTTTCCGGAGGACACTTGAAATGAGAAAGGCAATTGCCAAAGATTTTTCTGACTTGTGAATGCAAGTGGTTGTGGGCCCCCACGGGTGTCTTCATGCCAGGCGTTGCATGGCTTCATTTGGGTTCACGTTTTTCTCAAAAATGGCTAACCCATTTTTCAAGGTTGCCTCTTCCTAGCTCTTAATGTGCTTTGGCCAGGCCCGAAACATTGCCCTCCTCTTCAGTCACCCCATCGACTGGCAAGAAGATGCGACTTGCCTCCACTCTTTAAACGCCAAGGGTCGCATCAAGCGCTGGCGTGTCAATAACATGTCCTTGGGACAGTGGCGCGGTAGTCTTCCAGCAACACCCGCCACAATGTTTCCAACGCGTTCTCCGTTTTCTTGTTGAAGGGAAGGTGGATATGTGAGACAGTGAACTCAGGCCTTGCTGTATGATGTGGTGGACTATCTCAAAAAATGTTGTGCCTTGAAGTTGCCCACCGATTGGCCGCGTGACTGGCTTTGACTCTGGAAATTAGAGGGACGCCGTGGAACATGCTGGAACATGCCACGCGAAGTGTTTGATTCAAGAGGTGTTTAACGATCCTCTGGGGTTTGGCTTGTGAAACAAGCTTCGGGTTTGATCTAGATTTGTTTCCAGCTGATGTGTTGAAGCTACTTGGAGACACACTTGGGTGAAAAACTTGGGTGAACTTAGTGCAGTCACGAGTTTGTCGTTGCTGTGAATGGTTTTTTTAGCAAAATCAACTTTTTTTAAGGATTGAGGCCCTAGCGTCGAAGGCCGTCGAAACCCGTCGAAACCCGTCGATTTGCGTCGATTTGCGTCGAACTTAGGGGTTCTTGGTGGTATGCTTGGGATCATGGTCTGCTTAATTTTTTTTGGTGTCAGGTGGATTTTTGTCCTGGCGTCTCGGTTTCTAATTTCAAGCAGCGCCTCTAGTGTCCGTGCATTGCAGCTTTGGTTTGTGGCCATGGCGCCCAAAAAGAAGACCACGGGGCCTACTTTGACTCCAGAGTACGTGGCTGACGCATGGCTGTGTGTATCGTAGTGGCCACACCACCCACATTTGTGAATGATGTTTGTTGCTAACTATTCATAGTGCTCTTTGTTCAGGAGCTGGCTCGCCAAGTTGATGCGAGAATGAAGCTGGACAGTTTAACACCCGATCAGAAAGCGTCGATCCAAGCAAAACTGCCCCTTGGTTCATGCGTTGATTCCATTTTTACTGTAGCGCATTAACAAAAGAAAAACTCTCTGAGCCAAGGATGGCTTTGAAAGGAGAGAGTGGTGGGGGGGGTGGGGGCTCTACCACGCCTTCAACCACAACACCTGTGACCAGTGTAACTCCAACACCAGCAGCCACCAGCTCTGCAGGCACGCCAATAGCCAGCCCAGTTGATGTACCGCTCTCAAACAAAGAAACACCAGCAGTGGAACCAGCCACTCCAGACCCCGCAGGCGCCGCCCCAACCTTACCTTTGCCAGAAGATGAAACGCAAGTGGCATCGGAGAGTCAGCTCCTTCAAAGTGCTTCGATGTTGGCCCATGGGGCATCGTTCACCGACAGCTCGGATGAAGCGATGGTCTCCCGCTCCATGCAAACCAGTGATGTGTCAGCCGCTGTGTTGGCCACCAGCCACCGGCCAGAGGATGTTCCGGTCACTCTGCCAGCCGAACCGCGAGCCTACCACAGAGGATCCACGCTTGACCGGGGACTTGATGTCTTGGCAGCCCAGAATTTGAGCATCGCACCAGATGGAGCGGGGCCTGCAGCTGCCCGCTCGCAGAAAAGAAAGAAAAGTGAAGACCCAGATGCCTTGCCAGTGCTGTCGCCTTACACAAAGAAAAAATACTGCCAGTTTTGGCACCGTTTTCGGAACCAAACCCCGCCCCCTCCCAAAACCGATGCCTCGGGGAGCCAGGGCCCACAGGAGCCAATTCCGCCACCCAAGCATGAGCTTGTTAAGCATGAGGTCGTGAAGCGCTCAGAAAGCAGTGCGAGCTTGGGCGTACCCCCAGCCGCGCCCCCTTCCATGCCCACTGTCCCTCCGTCCGAGACAGCCACAGCAACACCGCCTCACGACACCTACCGACGAGGTTTGGCAAAGCTCGGAAGCGAGTTGGAGAAAGCAGACAATGCAGCGGTGACCCCGCCCAACACAGCCATCCCCAGTGACGGCAGTCAAGCCCACCAGCAGACACCGCCCAATGAACACAAATTTGACCAGGAAACATTTGAGCGTGAGCTGGAGGAGGAACTGCGTCGGTCCACCCCGGCCCCAAACCCAGAATCCCAGCCTGCAGCCAGCCCTGCGCTCAACGAGCCTGAGCACACCCAATCTGCAGCTAGCCCTGTGCCAGAACCAGCGCCTGAGCACACCAAGCCTGCAGCTAGCCCTGCGCCAGAACCAGCGCCTGAGCACACCAAGCCAGGGCAACCTGAGCACACCAAGCCTAGCCCTGTGCCAGAACCAGCGCAACCTGAGCACGCCAAGCCTGCAGATAGCGTTGCGCCCAAGCAAGCAGCTGAGCAACCCGAGCCCGCCCAACCTGCAGGCGGCCCTGCACCCCAGCCATTGCAGACCTCGGTCGCTGCAGTTCCAACTTGCGCCAAAAGTGCACCGCCCAAACCTCCTTCACCACCAGTGTCACCACCGCCAGTCTCACATGAGATGAATGCCTTGGTCACGGCCTTGCAAGAGTTGGGTTTGGATGCCAAGTCTCGGGCGCAAGTGGATGAATTGATACTGGCCATGCAGCCTTCCGCGCCAGTGGCTGAGGCTCCTACACCAGCAGCCCCCACTCCAGCAGAGGTTCCAGCCCCTGTACCAGCGCCCACGGCGGCAGCTCCAGCCCCCACACTGCCTCCAGCACAGGTTCCAGCAGCCCCCACACCGCCTCCAGCAGAGGTTCCAGCCCCTGTACCAGCACCTATGCCGGCAGCTCCAGCCGTTCCAGCCCCTGTACCAGCCCAGGTTCCAGCTCAGGTTCCAGCTCCAGCTGCCCCGACGGGCGTTCCAAGTGCACCGGTTGCCCCCATTCCAGCCTCAGCATTGCCTAGAAGCATGCCGCCCCCACCAGCTCCGGGTCAGGCGAATTCCGGCACACACCCCAGTGAGTACGCTGCGTTTAAGCGGTTTTGCTTGAACAACGCAGGGGCCAAAGAGCTCAAAACAGCCTTCAACAAAGGAGGGGGAGGCACGCCTCTCGTGTTTCCGACAATACCTGCAGGCTGGCTGCAACGCCCTAGCCTTGGAGGCCGTTTTGCGGTTTACGAGGCAGAGTGAGGTTGAAGACAAGGATGGTGCCGAGTACTGCAAGTTCAGTGAGATCTTGGCGTACTTTGGGGGCGACTCGGGTGAGGCCATGAAGTTCATCGCAAAACGACGTGGAGAGCCTTCCGGGACCTTTCCTCTGGTGTTTCAAAGTTGTTCTTCAGCAGTTTATGGTGTTCATTTTACGCGCGCATTCTTACTTGTTTTTGGCGCGAGGACCAGCACCGATAGAAACACAGGGGAGGAAACGTTTCTGTGGTTCGGCAAGCAGCAGAAGACCTTCACAACGAAGCAAATTGCAGCTTGTCTTGGGGAAACCTGGAAAACCGATCGATGATGTGTGAAGTGCACCCATGCATGATGCTCAACATTATCATTACTTTCCTCAGGATTCTGTCGCTATGGAGCTTGGGGTCGACCCATCCTATGCTGCAGACCTCATGGCGTCGCTGCAGAACCACAACCCGATGAACTCTGCAGCAGTGACCGCACCCCCAACACCTTACCACACGCCAAGGGGTGAAGAGAGGACCACGACACAAGAGGATGAGGGGAAGCCGATTAATGGGGATAGCAAGGGGGAAGGAAGGAAACCCAAGAAACAGAAAGTTCACGTGAAGGTGCGGTGTGTACGGTACATGTACACATATAGCATCACTTTAAAAACGTTGCACGTCTCCAAACCGCACACCGCACTTGTCGCAGGGGTCGGACCTGGAGTGTGAGTTGTTGAAGGACGATGACAGCGCAGCTTTCGTGACAGCATGGGTCCGCGCAGCAGCGGATGCCCAAGGGCAATGCGCAACGATCGCGGCAAAGTTCCTAGCCCCGCATCCCGTTAGAGTGAACAAACGTTGGGAACGCACATCACAAAAACAACCCTTTTTTGAAGTACTATATGTATACAAGAGAACACGCACCCGCGCTTAGGTTGGAGGCTTTTGAATCTCAAGAACAACTTGCTGGTCTCATCCGGACATCAGCCGATAATTTGGGAAAGTACCGGAAGGAGTTGTTGGGGGTAGATCCATCCGGGCTGAACACGCACGAGACATTGTCTTCAATCCTGGAAAAGGTGACTCATCGGCAAATTCCATCAATATGCATGGACTTAACCACAGAATATGTCTTTGCTATGAATCACGTTAACTAGTTTTTAGCCTTTCCCACGCCCTAGGCGAAGGTGTATGTGCTTGCCTACAAGAAGCATTGTGGCACTGCGCAGAAGTTGAGCTTTGGCAGCGTTAGCAGGGTTAGAATTAGACTTGACAAAACTGTCTTGGCCTAGCTAGCTTCATGTAGTCACATGACTGCGGCTCAGGATTGCTGCTGCTAAACGGGAACAAGAACCAAAGAAAGCGCGGACCAGCAAGAGGTCCAAGAAAGGTGAGGCTTGAGCGCTGGTTTCACCTATGTCGCGCCGAAGCGCGTGCGGCTTTTTGGGTGGGTTTTGTGATCACTTGTGAACAAGTGTGAAGCCATAGGGTTTTTGAAGGCGGCCCGTGAACTTTGTTTTTATCGTTGTCTACCATCTCATGTGTTCAGCGCTCCAAGCTGATCTAACTTGCTCGTATGAACTATGAACTTCTCTACTTTCAATGGGCAGCGTTCCAATCCAAACAGTGCTATCTCGATTTAGAAGGGTGGCTCGGGAAGCCAACAAACAAGACAAACTCTGCGAGGAAAACCTTGCAAAGCGCTTGAATGACTTGAATGTTTCGGTTCATTTTTCAGCAAAGCGTCTTCAATTGGGCTCCAACATGAATGTGGCCAATCCATCCAGCGAAGATACCACCGTGATGCGCCGCTGAGAATCCTGAGCGTGGAGCTGTTTGGCTCATGAAACGGTTTTGCAGCTTTCTCCACAGGGGCAGCCAGAAAGGCCAAAGGTCTTCTTCAAGTGCTCGCCCAAAAGTGAGTTTGTCTAGTCCTGTTTCAAGACTTGTAGCTGAACAGATTGGTAGAGGTCAGCCTGCTAGTTTCTTGCAGAAACTTTCGCAAGCGGTGATAGAGGAAGCAGGCTCCGAACATGTGACCCCCAGCACCTTGCCAACACATGAATTTTTTGTCTCCTCAACAGTCTGACTAGACTGTACAATCCCTATCCTCTCACCAATTATGGAAGCTGTCTTGAAGCTCTGTTGCATGGATGGGGAGGGGTTCTTGATGGGATAGAACAGTCCTATAGAAAATCAACCGTTGCACGATTTCTCACATCAATTCCAAGCGGCATCAGCCGACCGTGCAAGTGCCCTGTGAAGGGAATCTTCGCAGTGTTGAAGACGTTTCCCAGAATTCCCAAGTTTGGCAGACCACCGTGTACCTCAAGCTCCTCAGCCGCACAAGGCGATCATCCAATGTCCCGTGTCCTATGTGTCGGTGCCCATCGTGGATCTTACGAAACAGCGTCGTAAGAAGAAAACGAAAGGCGGTGGAAGGGGCAGGGGGTTCCAGAAGAGGAGAGCAAAACCAAATCGTCCAAAAAAGGATGGGTCAGCCCCACCGGTGATTGTGTATAAACAGTGGCCTTTCTACAGCCCTCGTAAAATGCTGGAAGCAATTTGCGCTGCAAATGCCTCTCACCTAGTGAACCTCAGCGAATTCAACATGATGTTTCCGCTCTTCAGTCAAAACTGACTGGTATCTATTTTGTATGCGATGTTCCTTTTTCATTGCAACCCAAGAAATATACCTCAGGACTGGTAAGATGGATTGGCTGCAATTCTGGGAATGTGCAAAATCTAAGCCCTGGGGCGCGTGCCCAACCCGCATATAACACCCTCAGGTTTTTCAGTTTGCAAGTTTTTGAGAATCAACGTCCCAGCTTCCGTGCTTGCCCAGGTCACATCCAGTGCAGGAGTGGCAGCCAGAAGCACGGAAGAATGCCATTGGCATCACCGTCCACGGGGACGAGGGGCAGGGGAAGCGTGGTAAGAACGTGTTGATTTTGAGTTGGTCATCAATGGGTGTTCGTGGCAAAAGCTCTCATTGCCGTTTTCCGCTCACGGCTCTTTGGACGAAACATGTTGATCTATCTGATATACTGATATACTTCCAGTAGGTTCTCAAACTCTTTCCGACATGTCTTGAATTGGGGCACGAATGATTTGACATGTAAGGTTATGCGGTCCACATCCTTTGCATACAACGCAGAAGGCCGCAACATCACATTGGCAGCCCTACAGGATAAGATGGTCAGGAGCAATTGGGATACGCAATCCATGGTTTAGTTCAACTGACAGTTTTGTGTTCAACAGGTGCCGCTAGCAAAAAACAAATCTTCCTGCGCCCCCAGGACTTTGAACGAATGTGTCAATGACCCATGCCGTGGTCTGGTCCTAGCGTACATAGCTGGCAAAGGTGACATGAAGTGGAAACGTGAATGGCTGCAGCAGGATCGCAGCTGGAACAAAGCCGCACGTACGGCGGGAAGTGCAGGGTTGATCTGTACCAGGTGCCTAGCTGGTTCTCCTGACAAACCCTGGGTTGATGTTTGGGAAGAACGATTCAACAACAGTGTCGACCTCGCTGAAGCAGATCGAACAAGCTGCTAAGATTACCAAGCCGTGTTTTGATGTTGTTTGGTTCCCCCCTGTCTGGAAAGGTTATACCATCAGTTCTTTTTGAATTGAACAAATCAATTTTCCCACATGTGCGCCTTCCTAGGCTGTGGTTCTCAGATTCCTTTGCAACAACTTTTTGGGTGGCAGCCTTCTATGGAGGTCCCAGACCTATTGCGCAACTTGTATCTTGGAACTGGGCGCGATTGCTCGGGTTCTCTCCTATGTGACCTGGCCATGCACGCCCCATGGGCCATGGAATATGAGACGTGGGATGAAAAACTGCACGCTGTAACCTTGGATGCGCGCGAATGGTGCAGAGCAAACAAACTGGCTCCATCTAGCATCGATGATTTCAGCCACTAGGACTGAAGCCTGCGTGAACAACAACACCAAACAAAAAGAGAACACCGCGCGTGAATGGGTGTGTGTTTGTGCTCATTCCTTCTCTGTCCGCTCAGGTCTCACCAAGCTTGGTGTGGACGCTGTGACGTTGGATTATCCACTGGGCCCTGGCCACGGCTATTCCAACCGAGTGTTGCGACTTAGCCGCGCAAGTTCTCAAGAATATAAATTTTTGCTGGTCTAACAAGGCCTAGTAGAGTTAACTGCGATCTTTTTTGGCCTAGGCTTGCTTATCTTGCCAGCCGACTGAAAGAAACTCGGGGCACATTAGAGCATTTTTTGAACAGTGTTTACGCAAGGCGTTTGTGCATCCACAATTTTCAACGTTGGGGCCCTACGGCTGTGAAATGCTGTTGACGCGCCCTGTGGCGACCGAGGATTTAGTGGACGCAGGTTGTACAGAGTTACAATACCAAGCAACTTGCAGTTGGGCATGCCATGAATTTGGCGTCGCAGTTGAACAGTCACCTTTGCTGTTGCATGACGACCACCGGCAAAGGCTGGTAGCGCTCGGAATGTTGTACCTTCAAACTTATGTGAAGCTGGCTGAAAGAGCACTTTTCGTTGAAAAAAGGCCTCGATTTAAAATCAGGCCTAAATTTCATGCCCTGCACTGCGAGACGATTTGCAGACTTAAGCTTGGGTCCAAATTGAATCCAAAAGCTTTCTCGTGTTTCAATGAAGAGGATTACGTGGGTCGGTGCTGCGCCATCGGCAAGGCATCGGTGCACACTTCAAAATTGGCGTTGCGGATCACGCAACGTGCTCTTTTGCAAATCAACACGTGGCTTGCGAGTCTTTGAAAAAGAAAGCTAACCGCGCATACGCCAAGCACACTATATAGACAGTATACACGCCCTATGGAAAAACGTTTTGAGTGAAACAATACACGTGGAAACCGTTTCTTTGTTTCAGTGTCAACGGAACAGCGGTCATGTCATATCCTCTCAACGCATGTGCTGTACGTACTCCTGCTCACGTGTGAAAACAAGCTACTTGTAATCTTAAAAGCGCAGCGGGAACTGGCTCTCGGCACTTGGGCTTTGCTTTGCTGTAGCACGTCCTTCCGGAAACTATTTGTGGGTGGGTGGGTGGGTGATGCAACAAACTTGTAGACTCAATTTGCACACTGACGCCTCAAAAAGGCAAAGTGACAGCTCTAATCACTTATGTTTTTTGCTTGGCTTCAGCGCACGCTCTCTAAGACGTTGCAAGTTTGGTGGGTGGGAGGGCATGTTATCAGCCATGTAGATGCCACTTGCATCTTGACTAGCGGCTGGGAGGTCTAGAGGGTGACCATTGCACAAAATCTATGCGCCTTGTATGTATCTTGGGCCATCTGAGCAAAAAAAGTGTGCGATGTACACTTTTTGCTTCTGCCTTGGCGTACTGGTACTGAAGGCGCCATGCAAAAGGCTGACGACTGTGTCTGGCAGGTGGACGATTTGCAGTTGTCGACAGCACCGCCACGCAGCCTCTCCTACAATCTTGACACCGCTCTCTACTAGAACGTGACGGATTTCAGTGCAAAAGGAAAAGGCTTGTGGAGGAATTTTGCCATTTCTACTGCGCAGCACCCGAACTGCCTTGACTTCCCCTTTTAGTTGCCCCTTGTGCCCTGCCTCTACCATGCACTGCCTAGCGATTACATAATACTTCTGGTTGGTGCTGATTGCACGCTGGATTGGGTCAGCAAGGACCTGCAGGGTATTCGTTTGCACAAATTGCAGTTCACACCCTAAGGTGCTTGCGTTTCCTAGATGGGGGAGCCTTGCTAATACTGCATTCTCAAAGCTCCGAAGACTGGCATGCCCAACAGGATCCACCTCTAAGGGTAGTTCCTCCCCTGCTAGCGTAATCAGCGTGAGGGGCCGCGCCCCTGGCTCTCCCCTGCTATGTCGTGGACTGGCTCCACCTACTTCCTCAGTCATGCTCTGTACGCAGGATTCACTGGTTTGAGCCCAAGGAAGTGCGTGACAGAGAAAATTAGACGAGACCCTTCTCTATTCGACAGCAACGATTCACTCACTCCTCTGTCTAACGGAGGGCAACTATGGCTAGTTACTAGTGGTGAAGAGTAGTGTGTTGCAACTTCTGGCCTACTCCGGACCCGAGCTAAGGCTCGCACCCAGACTCTGGAAGAGTGACAGCGGGGCCATGACAGTTGTGGATGGGAGGGTACTCCTTTATCCTAGACCAGGGGTGTAGCCCATGTCCGGGATCATATGCAGCCAGGGTGGCCATCTCATAGCCGGACAGATGGCGAAAGCATTTTCTTCCGCATAAACCCCTCGCCATTTGCGTGTTCCGGGCATTTTGACAAGCCTCCGAAAGGCAGTGCAATCCAAGAAAGCCCTACTTCCAATATACTTGAGGGAGGGCGGAATGGCAAGCTCAACTAAGGCTGCACAGTTCATAAAGGCTTTAACTCGGATTGTATGGAGAGTTGCCGGTAGGAAAACCTCCCTGAGGCTAGTGCAGTGGACAAAGGTGAATTCCGGAATTTCTTCAATCATGGTGTTACAAAGGTCCACACTCTTAAGCAGTCGACAACTGTCACACGCGTGCGCTCCTATAGCTACAAAGTGCTTTGGGAGAGCAAGTGCGTAGATTCCCGTAGAGCTGAGGCAGCCCGGTGCGAGCTCTCTGGTCCTGACTTGCAGGGTTGACCCTCGGGGGGATGGAAACTCACTCAAGGTGACCTCAGCAAGGTTGATGCACCCTTGGAAGAGGTATTGCCCGAAATTGGCTTCACCATTGAACACGTTTGCAGCCCCATCCGATGCATACACCCGTTGCAAGGAACAGCATTCCGCAAAGGCTTTATAACCAAAGTCGCGACAACCCGGAGCCAAGACACTGTTTAGTAGCTTGCAGTCCCGAAAGGCATTATCTGCAATGCCTACCACTGTGGCCGGCAGTTTGACAATGCGGAGTTGCCGGCAATCTTGCCAAGCCTCTGCACCAATGAGCCTGATACCTGACTCGACGCTAACATGTCGCAGGCGTGGAACCCCTGCAAAGGCCCATTCTGGGACGATTTCTTCTGGGTTCATAGGGACATGAACGGCTAAGGGGACTTGATCAATAGAATAACCTCCGAGCTGTTCTTGTGCTGGCAGGATAACACTACAGTTCCTGAAGACAATGGTGTATTCCTTGCCTTGCTGCAACTTTTCCCAGATTGGGTCCTCAAGGTAGGTTTGCGTGGTGGTTTGTAGAAAGTCAATGACGCACCCAAACACTTTGAGGTCAGTGACCGAGGCCAGATAGTCCATGACCTGGTCTTCTAAATCCTCAAATCGGTCAAACTTGGCGACACTGAGAGAGACCTTAAAGGTCACCCCCGAAAGCGTGGTCAGCAGCAGGAAGCATTCCATGACTGGCTCCTTTTCGGGGGGAGTGCTACTCATGGATGAATCGTCAAGCTCTTTGTGCGGCAGGCTATTTGCTGTCATTGTTTGAGCCACAGGTGCCAAGTCTGCTCATGGGCTATTCCTAAGGCCAGGGATGTTTTCTGAAGACAGATGCTAAGGCACCCACCTTGAGCCTCTCATGGGCTGGCATGATGTTAGGAGTACTCGTGGTTAGCTCCTCGTCAAAAGCATCTGAATCTGGTCCTTCCGCGGGGAGCAGCTCCAGCCAATGGGGTTTTTCAAATTTGTCCCACATAAAGAAGGCATTGTGCTCTGCCTGCACCCACTGTTCAATGTCACTCCAATCTAGGAGGGTAAACCGTTGCAGCTGCTCGCACCCGCAGAAGCCACGGTCACCTATGTCACTGAGTTCTGTCGGAATGACAACTTCTTGCAGCACAACACAATTAAGGAAGACTTCTTTTCCAATTTGCATGAGTCGCGGTGGAAGCCATATGCACTGCAATGCTATACAGTGGGCAAAAGTGGAAGAGAGTAGGGCTGTGACCTCTGTGCTCATGAGATTGACCTCCACTAGACTTTTGCAGTTTTCACAGGCCCTCGGCCTGATGTTGTGGAAATCAATCGGCAAGCACAGCTGTTCAATACCTGCTCCACAGAATGCGCCTTCAGGCAGAGCTCGTGTCAAAGGTGATGGTTGCAAGCGTGAGGCAACTCTCGAAAGCATATTTGCCAAGCTGTGCGCCTGGTGCCAGGACGCTGCTGTCCTCTGTTTCGTGACTGACCCCAACACTGCCCAGGGAACAGCACTCTGCAAACACCCTCCGGCCGTATTGGACACACCCTGGTGCGGCGACCTCACGCAGCACACAGCACCCCAGGAAGGTCCCTTCCGCCAGACTTATGACCGAAGGTGGAAGCTTGACAATCTGTAGTTGCTGGCAACTCTGCCAGGCCGCAATTCCTGCATGTTGGATGCCAGTTGCCACTTCTACGTGCCGGATCGAAGGTGCAGCATCGAATGCTCTGTCGGCAATTTCCCCTCGCGGGTTGGCCCGGACACGAACTGCTTTGGGGTGGCCCTTGCCGTCTGCCTGGAACTGCCAGATGGAATGTCCTTCTACCATGCAGGGACGAACTACTATTTGCAGTTGCGGCCGCTGCAGGAAAACCGTGCGAATGCCTCTGACAGGGGTTGCTGCTCGCGAAGGTCGAGCAATTCCAATTCACAACCAAATACATCTAAGTCAGAGACTGTGGGCAGAAAGCAAAGAATGTCGTCTTCCATCGCATATTCCGTGCCTGCTATGTTAACCAACTCGAGGTTGACCTCGGTCACCCATCTCATGGAGGAGGTTGAGCGATATACGGAGGCAATTGTTGTGTGGGACTCCTTATGACGACTACACTGCTGCTACCACCTGTAGGACCACCCCAAGGGCGAAGGCGGTGGGGGAGGCTTGCTGTGCCAGGAAGACCCTGCTGCAGTCGAGGAACTTCCCACTTCTGTAGGGGGGTCAGTACGGGGGGCTTTGTTGCTTGGGTCGGCGGTTTCCTGACTGTGGCCCATGTGGTCTCTAAGTGCCTGCTTATGGCTCGCGAGTTGGAGTCTGAACGTGGGGTTCCCAGTGAGCCACCCACAGAGCTGATCCCATTTCAAGTGGTGAATCGTGCCATATTGGTTGTAAGGACGATCTGCCATCTTCGGAGTGAAAGGGCATCCTTTGCGGTAGTAGTCACTGAGGACAGAACCAGGGACTTTAGTCAAGCTGAATCGGGTGGACAGCAGATTCCACCCTGTGCGGGACATGGCAATTCTTCAGCCAGTGAGCTACCACTGCGCCTATCCCGCGGCCTGCTTGGAGGTTCTTCCCCAGGCCGAAGCAGTCGTGTCACACTCCAGTGGACTGTGCTTGCTGCGATTGCCCATCGAAATGACCAGACCTGCATTATATTCCAAGTGGGTCTCTGTGAAGAGCAGCATGCCAATACCTGCACAGGAGCTGGACTCTGAATGCATCAGGTCAACCCACTGGTGCTGCTAATGCGCCAGCTGCAGAAGGTCTTGCACTTCGAAAAGCGTGACTGGTGCACAGTCATTGTCAATAAGTGCTTGTCGGGCCGAGAGCCTGTGAAAACTGCAAAAAGAGTTGTGGAGGTACCTCATGGGCACAGAAATCACAGCCCTACTCCACTCCACCTTTGCCCACTGTGTAGCCTCACATTGCACATGGCTACCACTACGACTGACGCAAATTGGAAAAGAAGTTTTCCTCGATTGTGTTGTGCTCCAAGAAGCAGTCATCCCGACAGAGCTCAGTGACACAGGCAACCGTGCTTTCTGCGGGTGTGAGCAACTGCAACGATTCACTTCCCTGGATTGGGGAGATATTGAACAGTGGGTGCAGGCAGAGCACAATGCTTTCTTCATGTGTGACAAATTTGAAAAAGCCCGGTGGATGCTTTTCGTTCGTGAATTCAGGCCCCTTTCTAGACACTCTTTTTCGTCTCACTGTTTCACCTAGCACAGAGGAAAGACGACATGATGGTGGAGACTCGGCCTGTGGGCCTTTTGTTGTGGTTTTTGGGTTGTGTTTGTGGTCCTTGTTCCTTTCTCCACCATCAGACTGTTTTTCCCTCCCTTCAACGATGACCTGGGCACCATGCCCACACGGCGTCCGTACTTGTGGAAAAACAAAAATTTGAAAAAGCCCGGTGGGTGGAGCTTCTCCCCGCGGATGGGCCCGATTCGGACGCCTTCTTTGACGAAGAGCTGTGCCAAGAGTACTCCTAACATCAGGCCAGTCCATGTGAGGTTCAAGGTGGATGCCTCAGCATCTGTCTTCAGGAAACATCTCTGGCCCTAGGAACAGTCCATGAGCAGAGTCAGAAGTTTTTGGCTCAAACAGTAAATGAAAGTAGACAGCCATACATGGAGCTCGACGACTCAGGCTTAGTACTTCCCCTGAAATGGAGCCGGTCATGGACTGCTCCTTGGTCCTGACCACGCTCTCGGGGGTGACTGTCAAGGTCTCTCTCAGTGTGGCAAAGTTTGACCGATTTGAGGACCTAGAGGACCAGGTTATGGACTATCTGGCCTCAGTCACTGACCTCAAAGTGTTTGGGTGCTCTATCGACTTTCTACAGAACTAAGGGTCGAGAAGTGAGGAGCGCTCAGCCTGGTTCTTTGCAGTCGTTTTCGTATGTGTGTCGTATGTTTCGTTTTTGTGGTGATGAGCCTGTTTCTTTTCCAACTTTGTCTTTTGATGATGAGCCCGATACGTTTGAGAAGGGGAATGAGGATGATCAGGGAGATTTTGCCTCTTTCACTTCCGAGTTTGACGCCTGGGAGGTAGAGTCGAACTCTTCTTTTGTGAGCTGTGAGAGCCAGTTTTTGGATTTTGACTTCTTTTCCGAAGGTCCGGACGAGGATCCGGAGGCTTTTTCGGAGGTTTTTGGGAGATCTGAGACGGATTTTGCTTCTTTGCTTGCGTTCTGGAGGAACCAGGAAGGGTTTCCGGGAGGTTCGGAGGTGTCCGAGCGGGTCCGGATGTTCCGTGGGTTGCCGAAAACCGTTGATGTTGAGAGTGATGACATGGAAGAGTACACTCCTTCCATTCCCGATCAGGTTGGTCCGGAGGCGGAGGCCGAAGGTCCGATGGTTGAGGCAGGTTCCGAGGTTGACGAACCACCTGGGGAGTTGCCCCATTATGACCCTGAAGGTCCACATTCGTCGGATTTGGAGGATCCATCGCCCGAGCTGGAAGGCAGTTTGTTGTATGAGCATGAGTGTCGAGGACATTGGCCGTATGATCGAGGGTGTGATGCGTGTGTTCAGGCAAGAGGTCGGACGCCCGCACGGAGACGAAAGGACCAGGAGTCAAGCACATGTGATCTTGCAGCTGACATCATGTTTGTAGGTGGAAGGCACTGGAAGGTGTTGGTTCTGCTCATGATTCAGACTGGCATGATTGGTATGGTGGTTCTAGGTGGTGACCGGGAGAAGGACGTGAAGTCCACTGTCTCTGTTTTGAATGAGATCGGTGTTGGAGGTTTGTCTTTGGAAGTGGTCACTGACAACGAAGCCTACTTGCTGAACCTGATGCAGAGGTCTCTGAGAGAGTCCAACTGTCGAGGCTTCCATTGGAGGAACATTTCAGAGAATCGTCCACAGGCCCAGGGTGTAGAACGTGTGGGGATCATGAAAGAAGGTTTGTTCACCAATTGGTTGGCTTTGGAAGCTCATTTAGGCATGAGGTTGGCTTTGGAATCACCTCTGATGGGGTATCTGGTTGGGTACACCTATAGGACTTTCAATGGTTTTTGTGAGCGCAAGTGGGGTGGCACTCCTTTGGAATCTCTGAGAGAGAAGAGAGGAGGTCAGATACCACGAACTTTTCCTTTTGGGATCATGGGTTTTGTGAAGCCAGTTCATGCACAGAAGTGGCAAGGCCAGAGGATGGTGCTTGGTGCTTATTTGGGGGCCAGGTACAGCACAGGTGGTGGTTGTTTGGTTTACCCTATTTCTGTTGACTCCACTGGAGTGAGGGAAGTGATCAAGGGTCACACTTTCAGAGTTAGGGACCAATCACCATGGTATGACGTGAACGTCTTGTTTCCTCTGCTTGCGGGTGCTTATGTTGATCCCAGAAGTGGCGAATTAAGCTCTTCCTCCGCCACCAGTTCATGATCCGGAGAGGTCAGTGAAGAGGCCACTTGAGGACTCAGGTGGTGCAGGTGCAGGTGGGGAGGTTGCAGGTGAAGAAGGGGATGGAGACATGGAGGTCGAAATTCCTTTGCCAGATGGGAGCTTAGCTCCAGAAGGGGGTGGAGAACCTATGGACCTTGACATGATCTTGGATCGAGTCATCCAGCACGCCCAGAACGAAGCAATGAATGAGTTCTTGGCAGGTACCTCCAGGTGTGATGAGGTTGTGGGTGAAGTCGAGGCAGAAGGTCAAGGTTCTTCCATCTCTGTTCAGTTTGGGGGAAACCAAATCGATGTACAGATCGCTGAGGGTGTGTGTGATGAGTTGACAGGGCACCCCATAGCGCATGACCAGGTTGTCGAAGGCATTCGCACAGAAATGGTGCAACTGGAGACATTGGAAGTTGGTGACACCTATCCTGAGAAGAAGGGTCGCACCATCGCAGTTGCGCATGAAGTGCAAATCCTCACGGCGAGGTGGGTTTTTACCCAGAAGACTGCGATCCTCTGTCGTGCCCGGTTGGTCGTTCGCGACTATGCCTCTGGTGCGGAAAGCGCTTTTCGATCTGGCATCTATGCCCCAACAAGTAGTTTAGATTCACTGCGAGTGGTCCTTGCCTTCTCAGTGGTTGAAAGCATGAGCCTTCTTACAGCTGACGTGTCGACAGCGTTCATGTATGCACCTGTTGAAGCCGATGCGTGTGATTTGGTTTTGCTTCCTGCGAACATCACTGTGAAGGGCCAACGAGTCATCTTGTGGCTGAAAAAAGCCATGAATGGCTTGAGACGTGCTCCTTTGTTGTGGTTCTTAGAGCTTCAGAGGACGATCCGTGACTTGGGCGGAGACGAGACCTTTGAATCAACGTTGTTCAGAGTGAAGACCGACACCCAGTTTTTGTTGGTTCTTGTTTACGTTGACGACTTGCTTATAGCCAGCAACGACGTTGAAGGAGGTGAGAACTTCTTGCGTGCTCTTCAAAAGATCTGGAAGATCAAACGCACGGGAAGTATTCCGTCTGGGAAGAAAGGACTCCTTGAATTCTTAGGCCGCACAATCTACAGGCTCCATGATGGCGAGGAGTGTCTGTATTTTGGAGTGTCTCGAAGCTACATGGAGGGAATCTTCGTGTCTTGGGAAGAGAAGCTTAAAGAATCCACTGGTTCGGCTATGCCCAAACTGGAGGAACTGCTTAAAGATGCAGAGAAAAAGTTCGGGACGTCCGAACTGTCCGCCACGGAAGCACAGCGCTACCGGAGGGTCTTGGGACAACTTGCATGGGCAGCACTCTCCAGGGCAGACCTTGCTTTTCCTGTTGGGTTTTTGAGTAGGCGGAGGTTTGTCTTCGTAGCTTTCTTCGTTGGTTGAAGGGTCATTTGCATTTTGTGCAGCAGATGCCTGCCAGTTCACCAACCGTGTTGACTGAAGAAGGGGTCGTTGTAGGTTTTTGTGATGCTTCATGGAATGTGACCAGCGTGTCTGGTGCTGTCATTTCTTGGCGTGGATGTTGCCTGAAGTGTTTCAGTAGGAGACAAGAGGTTCCTGCGTTGTCGTCTGCAGAAGCAGAAGCGATCGCCATCACGGAGGCTAGCAAAGAACTTGTAGCTCTGGGGATGTTGATCGAGACCGCCCGTGACGGAATCCCTCTTGATGAGATAGGTATGCCAGCCAAGACCACAGGAAGCATGAAGTTGCATTTATACAACGATGGGAAAGCGGCTATTTCCATTTCTACCATGGAGGGTTTACTTCGACGCGTGAAGCACATGGAACTGCGAGCACATTATGTGAAGTACCTCCATCGACGACGTCGCTTGACCTTGGAACACTGGGAAGGTGTTTCCAACCCGTCCGACGGTCTTACGAAAAGTTGCAAGCTCATCGAGATGTGGCTGAACCTTTGCAATGCTGTAGGACTTGTATCTGGTTTGGAAGAGGATCAGGCAGCATTGTTAAGGGGTTTGTCTCGAGACGACGATGACGACGAACTTCCGCCCGATGAACGTTCAGTTCGAGAAGGGAGTATGCTCATCGTGCGTGTTTCTTGCATTTTTCGTCCGTTGGTGCTCGGAAAGGTGACGGAAGATTTGGGCATTGCGCCTGTTGAAAGTTGAACTTTGTCGAAAATGCTTTTTCCGGAACAGTTTTCCAGCAGAAAGTTGACATTGGAGAGTTTCTGAATCTGTTTTGTACGTTTTCGTTGTTGTCCGTCTGTGTTCGGATCCGTCCGGATGAGTTCGGAAAAGTTTCGGTTGTCTTTCGTGTGCAGCGTGTAGATTTGGAACCTCTTGTTGAGTCGACAGAACTTTAGTGGAAGGACTTGTCCGAGAGCAGTCGTTGAGGTCCGACTAGGTTCGGAGGTGTAGGATGACTGTTTCTTGTCGATTTAGGAGCCTTCTGTTCTGTGGTGCAGTGTTTTGAGTTTGGCTTAATTTGTGTTTTGCACGTTTCTTGGAATCTGGATGAGCATTCACTGAGGAATTCTGTTTGCTTCACCGAATGTCCGGATAGCTACCTCTTTCCTAAGGAAATTGAGATGATTGAACTGTAGAGACTTCTTGTCGTGACACTTTTTCCTTGTTTAGGACTGTTCTCTGTGTCTTGAGACAAAGGAAATTTCTTGTCAATTGGGTCCTCTGTGGGAACCGGGTCCTCTGGATCATGGGTCCTGCTGGGGCCAATGGTAGTGATGCCTTGGAGGCAAACTACATCTTCATGGGTCCGGCTGGGCTAGTGGTGCTTCTAGACAAACTACATCTTCATGGATCCTGCTGGGACCAGTGGTGCTAGAGACAAATGGCCCCACAATGCCTGTTCAACGCCTGCCCAATCCCAACCCTGTATTTTCTAGGTCCATGGAAAAGTCAAGGTGATGCTTGTCTAAAGACCAGAACAATAAATCAATAAGAACATAATAGATTTGAAGGCTGACAGTCTTTTGTGGTTTTGTGGCTGGAGGGTTCGCTGCGTTGCTATAAACTTACCGCGTTTTCAACTGAATGGGTTGTGGGCGGTTGGCCAGAGCCGAGCAGCTATTTTCTTGGTCAAAAACCGTCATGCCGCTGTGTAGCTCCATCACCAAGTTGTCTGGAACTCATCAAAAACGTGGCAACGAGTGCCGCTAATACACTCTTCGGCATTGCAATGGCGCCTAGACGCGCTGTGATCTGACTGGCTGGCCAGAGGCAACGAATTGCTGAGGCAATCACTGCTCCAGTGTGGCTGCCTGCACTAAAGCCGTTTACCGTAAAGTGGGTGGGATCTTCCTGCTCAGCCGGCTGAAGACACCCAAGCACGGCAAGTAGGCAACAAGTCGTAGCGGCTGTAACGAAAGTAGCTTCCACCAAAGACCACTGAAAAAGGCCTGGTGTGGCAGCCGTCGGTGAGCTGGGAGCAGCCGGGCTGCTTTCAGCAGCTGCGTACGTTGGTACAGGAGGGCTGCCTTGCCGTATCCGAGGTCTTCCCATTTCTGGCACGGATTCTGCGTGAGCGCAAAGAGGGTGGCGACTTCATGTACACCTGTCGACCAGCCACAGACAACACCCCATTCCTGATCATCAACGACATCTGCGGAAGAGAGTGACGGTCCGTAGACTTTCCCCCACAGGCGGACACATGCAATGGAAGTGCGGGGAGACCTCCCCTTCAAGGGCTCCTCCCACAATTGATCTGAAACACGGAGGGTAAGGGTGGGATGTTATGACCAATCCAGTGCTCATTAAGTCGTGCAATCATCCACAGGACAGTGACCCATAGAATTTCACCCTGCTGACGCTGGTTGATGGCTTCAAACACCTGTGGTCCATGCTTGTTGGCTTGAAGAAACTGCTCTTTTTCTCCCGGGACAAGACACTTGGGGTGAGCCAAAGCAACTTGCAGTTGCTCATACGGACATGCTTCAATGTCCTTGTGGATTGCAACAACCCCTCGCAGCTTGGCGACTTGACTCCAGGGCACAAAGAGGGGAGGAGACAGCCGTTGCGGACAGGGAGTGCATGGACTGGGGTCAGGTGCCTGACTACCCTGCGTCGAGTCTCGTTCGATTGCTTCAGTGAGTCGATCTGCTCTTCTGGCAGAAGTGTCAGACGAGAGCGTGGAAACTGACTCCACGTCTGCATCACCGTCCTCTGCCGGAAGACAGCTAAGACTGTCCCCCTGCAATTGTGCTGGAAAGAGTTCAGTCGATTGCGGACGAATTGTCCGCCACTTTAGCAGGCAGAAGCGCAAAGCACTATTTCCAGTTCTCCGGAGAAGTAGCCTGTAAATTTGCACCCACCAACTGGTTTCCAAGTCTCGATGACCCATGCTGGCGGCAGATTGGGCATGCCGAGTATAGCGATCGGCAGCGTTTCCCAACCCTGCTGCTCCAATTCTCGCAAAGCATCCTGCGCTCCAACTTTGGTCTTACAAGGACCAGACCATGCACAGGTTAAGGGCGGTTTGCATTGTTTTTTTTCCACGAGTACGGACGCCGTGTGGGCATGGTGCCCAGGTCATCGTTGAAGGAAGGGAAGAGCAGTCAGATGGTGGAGAAAAGAACAAAGACCCCAAAACCAACCCAAAACCAAGCACCCAAGCCCGCAGGCCGAAACTCCACCATCTTGTAGTCTTTCAAAAGAGTGCAAAAGTAGTGACGTCAATCACGTCAAGCCCAAGACGCGCAGTTCAAACATCCATATCCATGTCATAGGTTTGTGGTTTCTGGCGTCGTTGGTTTGCGGTTAGTTGAGGGAGTGGGATTCACTTAAGCAATCAGCATGGAGGTTCAAGATATACTACCTATCTATGCGCGGGCGGCCGCAGAAGCTTCCGTCTAAAGGCCTTTGCCTCTTCCCTTGCCCTTTCACGAGTGCAGAGTGAGATTTCGAATTTCAATCCCATTGTCTTGGCAACACGATGTTCTGAACCCAAGCTATGAAATGTTCTGTGCTGTCTGTAGAGGCAGAGAGCCCGGGTCACTATAGGATCCGGCAACTTTAACGTTGGTATTACTTTTGGTAGTACATATAGATATGTCGATGTAGTAGGCCAAATTAGATGATGTGCGCGCGTGTCTTCGCGGGTCTTCGTGTCTTCACGGGTCTTTGTGTCTTTGTGTCTTCGTGTCTTCACGGGTCTTCGTGTCTTCGCCTCTTCGCGGGTCTTCGTGTCTTCCTGTCTTCACGGGTCTTCGTGTCTTAGTGTCTTCACGGGTCTTCGTGTCTTCGCGTCTTCACGGGTCTTCGTGTCTTAGTGTCTTCACGGGTCTTCGTGTCTTCGTCTCTTCGCTGGTCTTCATGTCTTCACGGGTCTTCGTGTCTTCGTCTCTTCGCGGGTCGGTCTTCGGGTCGGGTTGGCGCCCCTCGCCTCTTCATGAACACTTCGTCCCTTTATGCGTAAGATCTTTCAATTTACTTGTAAAGTAATTCCAGCATTCCAAAGTATTGTTCACAGATGCTCTCAGAAATGTTGAATGTGAAGACCTAAGCGCATATCACAGGAAACCTCCCTGAGCTTTTAGCCCCAGCAACGAGACTGCACCCACGCCGGTTCATCAGCAGGACCACTGTGGTGCACAACACACGTGGACGTGTTCGTAAACGTCAGGTTGATGCACGTGCATCTGTCAGGAGCTGAAGTGTTTGAATATGCATGGCTTTGGAGACCTCCAACCATTGAAGACTGCGTATCAAATGCCTGTGTCAGAGCCTATATGAGGTGCGCATCAACTACCAACAAAGCTTCTTCAATGCAAGATGAGTTGAGCAGTCGCCTTCACCTACGCGATACGAAGGCCTCCATCCCAGGCACGGTTCGCTCCAGCAGAAAAATGCACTCACGCAAATCCCTAGCTTCTGAAAGCATAGATTTGTTAATCAAATCTTCTAAGTTGTGTATGCAGTAAAGGTGTCATGCTTCTTCCAACTGACCGTTGAAGCACACGGCCTTCTTGCATAAAAGCTTCTGCCACAATCTGATCTTCAGCTCCTAAGTGCCAACTTCGCCAATTTTCCTCAGAGATGAACCTGCGCGTCCTGATCTAGCCATTACATTCGAAGATCTCGACGGATATTCGCAGTAAGGTTGAGGGATTCTAGTGCAGTTTGGTATGCAGTAGGTGAGTAGGGTAGGATGTGTATCGCCAACATGCAGGTTGAGGTTCTACCTGGTTTCCACCTGTGTAAGCATCGTGCTAAGCCATCTCCAACAAAGCCGTGCAGCAGCATGAGCTTGCCAGTCACCAGCCGACCATGGTACTTGAATTTAGTGACCGCAAAATAACCTGCAACAACCTTGCTTTTGACCAGTTTGTTACACCAGCACACTTCGAGGATGTGACGCTGACGTGGCTCAATCGTGAACTTAATCAAAATAAGATCAGTGTGAAAGGTTTGTTCAGCAGTTGCAGGTTAAACGACGCTAGGTTTCCTAGTCGCCACTAACCGCACTGACCTTGTACATCTAGAAGTTGGGAGAATCAGTTCGAACTGCCACGATGCAAATACCATGTATTGCCGTTCCATAAATGCAACGTGTTGATGTTATGGAGACATGCTTGGACACTGCAGGGCTGAAATTGATGCTAGAGACAGATTGGACAAAAGTGTGGACCAAAAGGTTGCTTTTTGATTTTATAGAGACATGTTTGGACACTGCAGGGTTGAAATTGATTCTAGAAGAAGGACACAAAACATTGAAACAAACAAGCATGTAGTCTGAAATCACATATGAATCCTCCTCAAATGCAAGCACTTTCTATAAAATGATATATCGACCTCACTGACCTCACAACGCACCATCCACTATCCACTCTGAAATCAATTATCAACCTTCTACTACTCCAAATGCTTTCTATAGAATCAAAACTAGAACCTCTATAAGATCTGATGCATCTTCATGCCTTTTCTATAAAATGGACTGGCTCAACATGGCTCAACCTATTGGGCATCAGCCGAGCTGACCCAGTGAGTGGGGGCCATCTTTTAAGGTAGGTTGAGATTTCATTCTATAGAAAAAGTGTCTATAAGATCTGAGGGTCAATTTTGTGCTCAAGCTCCCCGATTCTATGGGGTGTATTCGGCAGGGGATTCTACAAGAATGATCCAAAACTCAGGACTCGGAACTGTAATCTATTCATGCGTATCAAGGTTATCCAGGAACGATCATCCTAGAGAGTCAAAACCAATGATGTGTGCATGTGTTCCAACCATCGTCTGTACCCCGCTTTTCAAACGATCCCATGGGATCCTCAAGTCGCCACGGTTCGCGACCGTGGAGCGACCCGTCCGGAAAACCGTCGGGTGCCAGGAGCACCCGTGACCCGTGACGGACGTTTTCGGGCGTGGAATTGGTGATTCTGCAAACGTCCGACGAATCATGACCATACCATCCAATCATCTTCCAATCACTACCAGCTAGTCCAGTCCGTCCAGTCCGTCCAGCTACAGTCTCTCCCACGGCCACCCGTCTCCTGAGCTGCGAACTGCAAGGACCGCACGTCCTTGCTCATGGCCTCCAAAGAGCGGAGAACTGGGCTCGCCCAGGGAGCAGGTACAGTAGGACTTAGACATAGAACCCTTATAGGAATAGCCCTTGCTACCGACAGTTGGTCCCCAGGATTTTCATATAGCGCAAGCAAGGTCTATCTTAGGAATAGAAAGACTTGGACATATAGCAATCCCTAGCAATCCGACGGTGGCCCCGACAGTGATGGTCACCGTCCGAATTGGACGGCGACGGTCACCGGCGGTCGGTTTTTGGCGTGTCAAGAGAGACCGAGAGATGTTCGCCCCGGCTCTCGGTCCATGTGCGTTCTTTCTAGGGTCGAAGTGGGAGGTCTTCCCAAAAAAACACACCCACCATGTATGGTGTTCAAAATGATGATCGATATCTGAATCTTCAGATGCTGAACCCGTTCGTTTTACGCCATACGTTCCTCGCGTTCCATGAACTTCATCGGGCTCGCTGGCATGCTGGCCGCCTTCAGCACCAGCTCCCGATCCTTTCGACACTCCTGGCGTTCGAGCGGAGTCAAAGAATGGTTCAGGTTAGGAGGCAACATGGGAAATCGAGAGAGAGAGAGAGAGACGCCAAAAAACAAAACTATTGTCCAGGAGTTACAAAGGGGTGGTGTTTAGACTGTTTCCACCCTAGGTGAGTGATGTTTGGGCACACCCTCCATTAATTAGGAACCCCTTTGGAACTGCTGGGTGAAAGTGTGAGTGTGTGTGTTTTTTTGGTTTGAGAACTTGGTTGTTAGTTGTTTTGGTAAGGGCTGGAATATCATTTTCAACTTGCGTTTTTCTTAAATATAATTGTATTATACAACTGTTGGAACTTGGAATATGATGGAATATGAAGGTTTGGGCGAAATATGGTAAGATTCATACCCTGACCATCCTACCTGGGTGTCTTGGAGATCCTCGTCGGTAGTGGGCTGGGTAGTTCAGCCAGGACACCCAAACAGGATAGTATTGGTAACATGCATGGTAAAAGGTAAAATATTGTAAAACAATATGATGATGAAACAATATATGTCCATGACTATCCATGACATGCCCACGACTGGTTCTGGTAAGTCATGGTCATGGCCACTTCAATCCTCCTTCATCAAAACAATCAATCTGGCATTTTTTGTCCTTGATGATAGAGCAGATTCCAAGATGGGAGCCTAGCCCACCGTTGGAACAATGCCCAGCCCATCTCCGAACTCACTAGGAATTGCGAGAGCTCATTCATGCTCGTTCTATAATGCTAGCTCTATATTCATACACTATACTCAGTATACCCCCTGGTACTGACTGGGATCCCCCGGCATTGCAGGAGTGAACTTTCGAGGTGAGACAAGCAGCGCTGAGACTCTGAGAAACACGAGTTTCTTTCGGCGAACGGCTTCTTTTCAGCCCTAAGAATCCTTGGGCCAGAGGTGTGCTTTTTCGGAGTCCAGCCAGGACACCCCAGGATGGTCTCGGCATAGATTTGACTCTGGAGTAGATGCAAAAAAGAGGATGTGTCTATGCACCTTGTTCACTCCGAACTCTGAACGCCCGCAAGACGTTGACAACAGCGACTCGCAACGTGTTGGGAAAACCACCATGGGCGACGAAAGCCACCAAACACGGAGCACCAACGCGACAAACCTCAGGACAAAGGAGACGAGAAGTCGACACGGGCTCTGGGATTTTGGTGTCCAGGAAACCAGAAAAAAAAACATGCACACAGGTGCACACATGTTTAACACAACTCATGCATGGAATAAGCGGAACAGTTCCTTGCTTAAAGGATCTTAAAGGAAAGAAATACGAACATCTTACCTGGACCTTAGCAGGATTCATCCCATACATCATCATTAGGCCATCTGATCACCCGACGTCACCCCATGTCACGTCGACTGCCCCCACCGCGAGCGGCGAGGTCATTCCACACTGTTCACCCGTTCAACCCGCAAAAGAACGACGGTCTCCCTGGACACGGGACGCTCGGACGGACCATCTCAAGCATGTCAGTTAGTGTTTGTAGTGTTTGTAGTGTTTGAGAAGCCGAAAGCCTTTCGAAAGTTTTCACATGATTTTTTCATAGTTTCTTTCAGTGTTCAGAAATATCACCATGTAAGTAATCTGCCCCCGGAGAAAAGAGATATACTGTAATCAAGAAACGGTCTCACGCTGGTCTCGGACAAGAGTCCGCCTGGTCTGCCCACTGCAAAGCCCAGCCGTCGTTCTTCACAGCTTTCAGCACCACCTGGCGACGTCGCGGCCTGTCCGTCGTCGTCCGTCGTTGTTGGGAGGATGTCAGCGGTCGGTGTCAGGTACCGTACCACCCAGACACGACACATGGGGCTGCCATCTGTGCCTACATTGGGGTGGTGCCAGGGGGGGGTCAATGTAGGCATATATGGCAGTCCCATGGAGTGTCTGGGTAATATACCATACACCCAATTGGTTGTCCACTTGTGGTATCCCCTCTATGAATCAAGGAATATCCAAGCCCCGGTGGTCGCAAACGTGTTGGCTTCCATCACCGGGTGTCGGGCAGGGTCTGGATGGGTTGGGGAGTGTTGAGAAGGGGTGTGTAGGTCTTAGTAGGTCTGTAGCGCTTCCAAACCATCAAGGTTAGCAGCAGCAGATCGTTTTGTTGTATCGTAACTGTCCCAAATGACTCATGGGACTTCAGCGATGGGGTGGTTGAACAGAGGTGGTTGGGCAGGTCAAGGCAGGCCAGTCCCGGAGCAAACTTTCTCAGTCTTCAGCTGAGTATCAGCCTTCAGCCAAGTCGAACGACAGGTTTTTCTTCGAAGCTCCCAACGTGAAAAAGAAATACTTCTGACACGGACTTGATCCCAACCAGGCACTTGGTATCATTTGCAAAATTGGTACTTGAACTTAACTAGGTGAAGTGACACATGATCATACTTGATCAACCAAATACACACGTTAAACGTCCACGTTGAGGCACCGCTGGCGCAAGCGAAACGGCAGCTGCTACGCTCATCATGCACGAATTCGTCATGAACAACGGTTCCCGGCGGAAGCTCCGACATCGCTCACCTGCCTTGGATGTGGCCATATAGCAACGAACAAAAAGAAACAGATTCCGCCCGAAAGGGAATTCATCATAATTCATCCAATCTGCGGGGCAAATCAACTGAAACATACTGAAACCATCCCCCGATCCGTCCAATCAGGCTCCTCATCTCTCAGCCCAGCCGCCTCCTTATCAGCCCTCAGCTGGGGCGCTAAGAACTGCAACGCACGGCCGTGCCTCGGCTTGCTTTCGCCCTCGCTCCGACGTCTCGGTTTCAACGTCGGGTGTGGCCCATCCGTTCAGGCGATGGCCATGTCAGACGGATGGATGAATAGCTGTCTTTTTCTTAGAAGGTGTCTGATTTGGGAGGAGTCAACATGTCGGAGATCGGGCATTTGGGGGGTCAATGAGGACCTCAAGGAGAGATCACCAAGACGCCCCATCCCTTCATGAGGGGCCCCAAAGACGTCTTGGAGGGATCCCAAGAGCTAGATCCTAAAGACTGCGAGTTATACACCAACCATCAAAGGGGTCATCAATGGAAGCCCCAGCCCACTACTATTACGGACCTCCAGACAGGACACCCCTTTTTCAGGTCCAGGAAGGTGAGCCTCAGACCTTGCCCCCAAAGAGTTTTCGGGGGAGCGGACCGAACGAATTGGAGTTCGTGGTGTCCGAGGGCCCTCATGGAGCTGGGTGAGGTCTTCGCCTTTCGTACGGCGCAGACCTTACTATTGCAGGATTAGTTACGGCAAAGCAAACTAGTTCATCCTTGACACGATTAAGCTATATTAAAGGCAACCCAACACACCAGTCCAAACTGGATGAACCAATTCCTCGGATGGCGGCGATCTGAGTCGCCCTTACACGGCCAAAGCCTTTAAGGCATAGTCTTTCCGCGCTGGATCCTGCCATTCCGTGGAAGCTGGACCTGGGAGACCCAAATTGCTATCTTAGAAGATCTTTCGGCACGGCCATCAGCGGCCTCCAGGTGGTTCTAAATCTGAATCGAATCTCAAAATCATGTCGACAAAAACTCCGGTGCTTTCCATCGCACATATTACAGTATTACATCTTCAGCTCATGCTCTTGTCCCTCCCCTCAGCTGCTGCAGTGGGACCCTTCTCTCGTCAGGTCAACTGCTCTACTATTCCTTCAGCCGACGGGATCCCATTCCTTGACAACCAAGTCAATGGAAGAGTGAAGCCCCTTCAAGGCTTTCTCCGACATCGCACCGTTAACTGCCAACAAAATCGTTACTCACGATGCAAGAAGCAAGCACCTTTCGCCCGCTATTGGCGTAAAGAAGGATCTCCAAACTGTTCTATTTACTGTTGAACTATTGTAAGGATTAAAAACAACACATGCAAAGGATTGTCCGTCTCAAAAGAGCAAGGCTTGGTCTGAAGATGCAGGTCTGCTTATTTCGTGTACCCTCGTTTCGGCTTGGGCTGAGCCAACAAGGATCCTCACTGAAAACCACCAAAGACAACACTCAGTGATCCATCACAACCGGATCGATCCATGGCGCCCCACCGACCGGGTGGCCGTCCCCGTCCCCACCGACCGGGTGGCCGTCCCGACGTTTGTCAGAATCGTTACGTAGCGAATTCGGGTGATTCTCGACATGCACTGTGGGCTGGTAAAACCATCGAAATGGGTTTCTTGAAGTTTTCTTAGTAAAACTCATCTATTCCAAAACAGGAGAGAGGCTTTTGATGGCAAAAGCATCTTGTAGCAGCCTGCAGCCGGGGGACGTCGAGCTTTCGGTGGGCCCCAAAAAGCGAAACAAGGCTCCGAAAACGTGCTGTGCTGAGACCATCGAGAGCCCTGGTCACACAAGGTCTTAACAACCATACCGAGCTGCAGTCGGGCGACCGGTCGCTGCGTTGGGCGACCGAGCCGAGCGGCCTGTTCTAAAGTTGTATTAAAAAAGTCCTCTTGGGCCCTGAGAGTCAAAGTGTTTCAACAAGAATGGTCTCAGGAGAGCTAGAAGAGAAAGAACCCACCGTGGGTTTTAACGCACGCAGGAAGCCTTTTCGTTCTGTTGGGCTGGTCATGAGCATTTGGCTAAACAGTGTGTTATTTGATTGAGTCAGCACGCCAAAAGCAGTTGACTGTCAGTGCTTGTCAGGTGGTTACAGCGGCTGCAGTGTTCTACAAATCCATAATGTCATCTGACCTGCAATGCCAACCAAGAAACAATAAGAAACACCATGTTCTTCAAAGCGCTGACTCAAAACGGCACCACCTGTTCCATGAATTTTGAATTACAGCCAGGTCCTTGGATTCCAAACGCACATCTCTTTCTACCCCAATCTGACGTCGCTTCTTCTACTCATCTACTCTTTATAGTGGACACATGTGGACACGGTCTGACCTATATAGTTCGTTTCTGTAAAATAGATCCAATCCTGCTCAGATCGGCGTGCGCCGTTCCATTGGCCTGCCCCGATTGGGCACCGGAAAAGACGGAAACGCGAACCCGGGGGTTTTGGTGAGAAGAATCTTCCATCACCACCGTTTTAAGCTGGATTCCTGTTTGCATGTTGCGGAATGACACCAAGTTCTTCCATACCTTTCTTGAGGATTCAAGTCGTTCCAAGTTCTTTCCTGTGAGGAAAAGTGCCTTTGGGGGCCCAAAATGGATGATCGTGGCACACATCAAAACTCGACAGAAATGCTCGACAGAATCTTCGTGACCCGCAGACTTCAAGAAGACTGTCTCGGGATGGGCGATTGAGAGTGTGTCATTGTGTGTCAATCTCTGAGAGTGCTCTACAACCAGATCAAATCCATCCAAATCCATCAAAATCCTGCCAATTGTCCAAAACAAGAGTAAGTGCAACGAGAGAGCAGCGGACAACATTACTTGTGTAGCACCATACCATTTGACATGATTATCGTTTGTGTTGGGGTCCATATCGTTCTCCAATGTTTCTCCAAACCGTAGTTAGCATAGCATACCAGCACATAGGCTAAAACACAAAATATAACTCTTGGGTTCTTGTGGCACCGGGCGCAAGGATCACAACAAATAAGCGGGGACCTAGTAGCTCGAGCCAACGCTAGCAATGTGGAGAAGTAGGTCTACGGAGTGCCTGGCGTGACATTTAGGTTATCGTTCGCTTATCGTTTGGATTATCGTTTGGTTTGGAAGGTTGTCTCGGGTTATCATTGATGAAAAGTTGTGCCCATTGGTTTAGCTCAAATATGCTCAAATCAACATGCAAATGCAACAACATCTGGTAACCACAAACATCTTTGTACCCACCACATCTTACTGTAACAAGATGTTTTTTGGTGGGGACCATATCGTTTTCCACAGAAACAAAGCCCTCAACATAGGTTTAAGGTCATGCCGTGACTAAATAAGTCAACAAATAATGTTGTTCGTCGCGCAGCTCAATTCCCGTCTTTTGGCGCTTCCCGAGCCATGCGACCTCCTCCCGTCGTTCTCGCGAGAGGCGCATGGCTTAGACCTTCGCTTTCGCCTTGCCATGCGAAACGCCACGCAACATACGTCACCTGACCGTCACCTTGACGCTCAACAAGAGCCCCCAAAAAAAGAGAAAAATCACACGTCGAGACGTGGAAAACTTGAGAGAGGAGGGGGTGAACGAAAGGTAGCAGGCAATCACAAGCAACCCTGGTAAAAGTTCATGACGGCGTGAACCGGCGGAGGGGGGATTTGATCCGGGGGGGGGGCGCCCCCCCCCCGACGAACAGAATCAACTCTTACAGGACCAAACTCAATGCACAATCCCAACTCCTGATTGTAATACATTTTTGCTAAAGCAAGGAGAACTCAGGTAGCTCAAGCTACCTTTCGTGATAAACCAGGACCTTCCGTTTGAGGTGTCTATAAATAGCCTTGTAAAGAGGTGATTTGGGGTGTCTGTTGGAAGGTCCTGTTTTGTTTGGATCTCACATATTCGGAATCCACATCGTCTGGTTTGGTCATGGGTGCAGTTCTTCAGTTTGGGTGGCTGTAGCCGTTTGTCATGGAGGTGTCCGCTGGTTGTCATGGACCCAAAAATCACCTGCAGCACAGGCATCTGAAAGACGATCTTTCCATCAAACAAATCAAAGAGTATATTGAACAAGAAAGGATCAAGGAATTCTTTCAGGGTCCTTTATAAAGATGTTGCGTGGAGGATGAATGCACAAGTGCGAGGAGCGTTGTCCACCTGTAGTATGTCACAACAAAGAGTCTGACGGTGGCCTGGCAAGCGCATTCATATCTTGTGTATGTTTGTATGGAATATTGAATATACCTACATTGACCCCTGAAGCCTTACATTGACCCCTGAAGCCACCCCAACTGATCGGCAAACACGTCATGCATAAATGCAGGGTCTGTTTGGGGTATGCTGTTCAGCTACAACATGAGGTAAACCAATCACTTTTGGTCTTTGACTTCACCATCTGCCTCCCCCTCCCTAAAACCACCCCCCCTGGATCCGGCCCGTGAACATCTGCCTCCCCTGGACCCCTGAGGATTCTCCTCTACCACCCCACAGGAGTTTCATGCGGCGGCCATGACGCCCGGAGCACGACGTGGTGACTATCCGACCGCAGAGGGACGACGACCGCACAGCGGGAGATTGTGGTGTATCCGACCGGCCGAAGGGTCAGGTCTACCGGGCGCGTGGCTTGTGTTGGAATTGTCCAGGTCTACCGGGCACCAGTCGTTGGTTCACCCAGTCCTTCCCTGCCAGATCCAAGCAAAACGCTTCGCCAACTCGATCCTGGAATCACACAAAATTGGCAGCCAACCCAAACACTCCATGGGACTGCCATAAAAATGCTTATATACATTGACCCCGCTTTCACCACCCCAACTGATCGGCAATTGTGGCAATCCCAGACGTGTCGTGTCAAATTCACCCAGTCGCTTCGCCCAATCTATCCAGTGAGTTCGGAACGATGTTTTTCCTGAACGCGGGCTCCTCATATTAGAGATCACCTGGGACGGATCACCAAACACACGGGTTCGATACGTCCACGTCAGCAACGTCAACGTTCACACCCCGAGGTCCTGTGCGAAAACACACGGCAGAAAAAGCTGAAAAGCCCAAGAAACGCCCACGTCAGTCCATCGGATCCCATCGCGGCCTTCGCCTTGCTTCGCACGGCGGCTTTCTTGGCCTTGACGGGCCGTGACGGGGCGTTGAAGGAGTCGGAAGAGTCGGGCCCCAAAGCGGAAGAGTCGGAAGACACCAGTCATTATAAGATGTCAATGATGTAGATCTGAAGATCGGAAGGGGAAAGGCATGTTGTTCTGCAAAAAAGGCCGGTGCCGTTGATGGTATATTGTGTATGCATATCCATGTGGGTATGTCTGGGTGGACGTTTTGTGGGAGCACAACCAATCCCCTTTCAGCCTCTGATCAAACGATCGCCGAATTCACATCGAGGAAGCTCAACTGGCCGAAGTCCTTTCCAGCTGCGTTCGCGAACTCTCGGCCACTCACTCCTCATCTCCAGGAGTCTCCAGGCCACACCATCAACACGTGCATCGGTTGGGTCTATCCCAGTAACGTTAACACTTGATTAGTTAGCAATCCCCGATTATTGTCTGCGCCCTGTCCGGTTCGATTAGTGACCCATCCCTGATTATTGTCTGCGCCGTTGGGCTGTAATCATATCTGATTGCCATCTCCTGCAATAATATCGATCTATGGTCGCATTGCTACAATTAAATCGTGTATTTTGATTACTAAGTATAGATTTCCTGTTGAAATAATGTTGATTCTTGTCGTTTACTATTCCTATTGATTTCCTTATTTAGGATTCCTGTTGATCTCTATTGACTCTATTGATTAACTGTGAAAGTGAGTTTTTTTTGTTAACTCCCTTTATTAAATCTTATCAACAAATATGACAAAAATGATTCCACAAAGAGGGTAACCCAGTACACTAGAAATCATGATGAAGATCACCCTCCACAATAATGTCTTCTCTTTAGGTCTTAAATTAAAAGACCTCCTGCAACAGCGTCCTTTTGAACTCGTTTGACTTCTTTTTGATTTCCTTTGATGTCCTTCAAAAATATGTCTGCTTATTCCAGAATCATTCCTAATTCAGGAGACTCATGGATTTGACTAGCGGTAAAGGGAAAAGAGACACACTAATCAAGAGTCAACCAAAATATGTAAAAATCATGGATGATGATGGTTCAGTTGGCCAACCGCTCCCAATTTAGGGCGGTAGAATTAGCTGGTGCCACCGACCCATCGGCTCCTACCTGCACCGACCCATCAGCTCCTCTCAACCCACCAGCCGTGCCTTCTCGGCTGCCTTGGCCTTCTTGACCTCAAAGAAACGAGACCGGGGTCAGAACAGCTCAGAAACCAGGTCCGGCCAACCCGTGGGGTCCAACCCGAACGGGAGAATCCTCATCTGCCAGATGCATTGGGTGGGGTTCAAGTTTAGATCCTATCACTCTGACTCGCGTTACTACGGGAGTGGATGGCATGATCCCTTCAAAAGGAATGGAACATCCGGAAACATCTGGACTGGCCACATGATTGGTTCACTTCCCATTTGTTCATGGCTGCTCGAAATGTGCACTGAAAAAAGGGACTGGCGATCGATGCCATGGTATTCTTCGTTCGTGTCCCCGTGGAATCTCGGCCTATGGAAAGATCTAGCATCCAAACATGCAAGACGGCCTGGGCTGCATGTGAACAAGACAGGCCGGTATGTTGAAAAGACATGCCTGGTCTTTCAAGCAAGCGCTCCACTTTGACAACATACTGTATCTAGGTAGATCCTATCATGCATACAATATCATACTAGACCATACTACAGAAATAGCCGATGACATTCACCTTCCCACCGCTTTCTGCATTTCCCGCGCCTTTTCTGCTTCCTTGGCTTTCTTGGCCTGACCACTTCGTGGACCACTTCGTGGAGAAACATCGAACTGGGGGGAAGCGCTGTCACACGAGGGCCTGACTGAGGCCTACACTCTGACGAACACATCATTTGGAAGCAGAAACAAATGGACAAATTCAGGATCTTCCATACCCACTTGCCATTCATTTCATGTATTCGTCGGATTGCATGGCTTGTTGTTCGGTGTCATGTGGATTTTCTTTCCCTCCCGCGGCCACGTAAGACGCAGGTTCCAGGCTCTGAAGTGCTGGGACCTTCCCGTTATGGGTCCAGACGACTGTCCGATTCGCGTGAAGGCAAAGTTCGGAACTGAAGGAGCGTCACAAAAAGAGTGTGCGTTGCATACCCTCAGTTTCCGTGGAAGATAAAGGTTAACAACCTCTTTCCTTTTCACCTGTTCTTGTTTATATATAGTGGAGAAACCAATCAACAAAATGGAACCAAACCAAACCGCCCTCTCTCGGGTAGGACTAGGAAGACTCCGCAAGCACCGGGCTTTTGTTGAGATGTTCCTGTTGGAAGATAAATTATTGAGGGTTCCTACTCCCTGGAAGACTAACATGGACCCTTGAAAGCACTGGTTGGTAGAGGAAAACACTCTTCCAGGGGGGCCATTGTCAGGGTCTATGTTAGTTTTCGGGAGTGTATTCTAATCGACACCAATTGTTCAATCAAGTCCTCTGAAAGCTGCGCACATGGGGCAAAGCATGGCAAAGCTTTCAATCAACTGGACCCCCCCAATACGATCTGAACAACCAATGATGCTGCCTTGCCTTGGATTTGCTTAAGGAACTGAGAACAAAATCACCAAAAGGGGATTCTTCCATAGGAAAAATTTATACTATACAGTATATCACCCTAGGCAAAACCAGGTTGTGCCTGGCTAGGCCTCTCAAGAAATCCGGTGATGTGACGTGATTTCTGGTCACACAGTCACACATCACCAGCGACCGAGACGGCTCATGCGCCAGTGATCTCAGTTGCTCCTTGGCCTTCTGAGCTTCTTTGGCCTTCTTGACCTGCACGGAGTCGCTCGGTCACGTCGCACGTAACAGTCTGCTCCAAGGGACACGTCGCACGAGTTTCGGTCTGTGTGGTCATGGAGTTTTGGACGATTGAAATGGACAACAAACGCCACCTCTGCTGGAATAAACCCGCTCTCGGCTTTCGCACAGGTTGAACCCCGCTATCTGCGCAATTGGTGGAGTGTGGGGAACTCCCTTGTCGGATCCCACCAGGAGATTTCATGGGTTGGGTCACATGCCCAACCGTTGTTTTGCGGAGTGGAAAGACTCGAGAAAAAAGGTCGGTCTTCTCGTTGACCGTTTCTTTGATTGAAGAGGTATTCGTGAACAACATGTTTCAGGACTCCCAGAATTGGATGGTGAAAACCCATGAAAAAACACCTCACCCTATAGCTGTATTGGGGTCCTCTCTCTGTTCTATTGCACAGCCCGGAGTGTCGATGCTCCGGGGACCGAACTGCGGCGTTGGCCTTCTTTACCTGGCGTCCCCCGAACTGCGCAGCGAAGAACCGAACTGCGGTGCGAAGAACAGAACCAGCAGTACTTTCAGCAGTAAAAGATTGAGGGTATAGCCATGCCCAGCTATGTGCTGGTTCTATGTTTTGATCGATTTTCGCTATGTGCTGGACTATGCATCATCGCACTGGAGTCGCCCTATTTGTTATTTTTTTGTGATTCTTTCATGTTCTTTCAAGATTAAGGCGGTTTACTAGAACACTTTGTTGGATTTCATTGATTAGTGAATTAATGCAGAACTTGCAGTTCCAGTTTCGACAGCACCGCCTGACAAAATGAAAACCATGTTCGTGAAGGTTGCAATCGTATCCTTTCTGTCCAGTGGTTGAGCCTTTTAATCAAATCAACCTGGTGCTCTCCCGCGCCTGTGTTGATCCCTTGGCTTTCTTTGCCTGCTCCGTGCTTGCTTCAAATGTATAAATCCAAACATATATGTACGCTTATACGTACATGTATACATTACAATCATTATATGTATGACGTTATTTTTTTACATACTACAAATACATACAAATACAAATTACTGTAGTCCTACTTATATGTATTATTGTGTATTATACACTAACTACATATTATATTACAATATATTACATAACCAGAAATGCATACTGCCTCCTTTGCACGCTGATCTGTGCGGAAGACATCGTCAGTGACGGGGAGTGTCAGGTGTGGAAGATGCGCCGGGGACCGTCTGCCAAACGCTCTCATGTTCCAAAAGGCAATGCGGGTTTAGGGTGTGAGTGAGCACACTTCCTTTGCTTGACAAGTGTCAGAATGTTTCGGCCAACATCAACGATTGGCCTTCTCAGTCACTTTGGCTTTCTTGGCCTGCAAGCGGCGCAGAAACTGCTAGCCCAATGGAAAAGACCGTGCGCATCAACGATTGGCCTTCTCAGTCACTTTGGCTTTCTTGGCCTGCAAGCGGCGCAGAAACTGCCAAGGGAAAAGACCGTGCGCATCAACGATTGGCCTTCTCAGTCTCTTTGGCTTTCTTGGCCTGCAAGCGGCGCAGAAACTGCTAGCCCAAGGGAAAAGACCGTGCGAATGCAAACAACATCTGAAGTTGAACTGCCTCCTCTGAAATGAATCTATATAGTGAGTGTATAAAAATACAGTAGTCATATTTACAGAATTTTACTTGACTCTCATGCTCGTCAGAAACACCTGCCTGGCTGTCTGCCTAGGAGATTTTCACTGGGGATGTCTTGGCGGTTCCAACTCTTGAAAGTTGTAAGGCTGTTGCAAGCCCAATGGAAAAGGGGG